>CM031948.1:40705027-40925071 GCA_018749465.1 Paracanthobrama guichenoti | reverse complement strand
AGAGATATAAATTAAATTGAGATATAGTCAGAATTGTGTGATATAAAGTCAGAATTGAGAGATATAAAGTCAGAACAGAGATATAAAGTCAGAATTGTGTGATATAAAAGTCAGAATTCAGAGATATAAAGTCAGAATTGAGAGATATAAAGTCAGAATTGAGAAGATATAAAGTCAGAATTAGAGAAGATATAAAAGTCAGAATTGTGTGATATAAAGTCAGAATTGAGAGATATAAAGTCAGAATTAGAGAAATAAAGTCAGAATTGATATAAAGTCAGAATTGTGTGATATAAAGTCAGAATTGAGAGATATAAAGTCAAATTGAGAGATATAAAGTCAGAATTGAGAGATATAAAGTCAGAATTGGAGTGATATAAAGTCAGAATTGAGTGATATAAAGTCAGATATAAAGTCAGAATTGAGAGATATAAAGTCAGAATTGTGAGAAATAAAGTCAAATTGTGAGATATAAAGTCAGAATTGTGTGATATAAAAGTCAGAATTGAGAGATATAAAGTCCAGAACTTGAGAGATATAAAGTCAGAATTGTGTGATATAAAGTCAGAATTGTGAGATATAAAGTCAAATTGAGTGATATAAAGTCAAATTGTGTGATATTGTGAGATATAAAGTCAGAATTGAGAGATATAAAGTCAGAATTGAGATATATAAAGTCAGAATTGAGAGATATAAAGTCAGAATTGAGAGATATAAAGTCAGAATTAAGAGATATAAAGTCAGAATTGAGAGATATAAAGTCAGAATTAGGAAGATATAAAGTCAGAATTGTGTGATATATAAAGTCAGAATTGAGAGATAAAGTCAGAATTGAGAGAGAATTGATATAAAGTCAGAATTGAGAGATATAAAGTCAGAATTATTGTGTGATATAAAGTCAAATTGTGAGATATAAAGTCAGAATTGAGAGATATAAAGTCAGAATTGTGTGATATAAAGTCAGAATTGAGATATATAAGACAGAATTGAGATATAAAGTCAGAATTAGAGAGATATAAAAAGTCAGAATTGTGAGATATAAAGTCAGAATTGAGAGATATAAAGTCAGAATTGAGAGATATAAAGTCAGAATTGAAGATATAAAGTCAGGAATTGTGTGATATAAAGTCAGAATTGTAGAGATATAAAGTCAGAATTGTGAGATATAAAAAGTCAGAATTGTGAGATATAAAGTCAGAATTGAGAGATATAAAGTCAGAATTGTGAGATATAAAAGTCAGAATTGAGAGATATAAAGACAGAATTCTGAGATATAAAGTCAGAATTGTGAGATATAAAGTCAGAATTGAGAGATATAAAGTCAGAATTGAGAGATATAAAGTCAGAATTGAGAGACATAAAGTCAGAATTGTGTGATATAAAGTCAGAATTGTGAGATATAAAGTCAGAATTGTGATATAAAGTCAGAATTGAGAGATATAGCTCAGAATTGAGAATGTAAAGTCAGAATTGAGAGATATAAAGTCAGAATTGTGATATATAAAGTCAGAATTGAGAGATATAAAGTCAGAATTCTGTGATATAAAGTCAGAATTGAGAGATATAAAGTCAGAATTGAGATATATAAAGTCAGAATTGAGATATATAAAGTCAGAATTGAGTGATATAAAGTCAGAATTGAGAGATATAAAGTCAGAATTGTGAGATATAAAGTCAGAATTGTGAGATATAAAGTCAGAATTGAGAGATATAAAGTCAGAATTGAGAGATATAAAGTCAGAATTGAGAGATATAAAGTCAGAATTGAGAGATATAAAGTCAGAATTGAGAGATATAAAGTCAGAATTGTGTGATATAAAGTTAGAATTGTGTGATATAAAGTCAGAATTGTGTGATATAAAGTCAGAATTGTGTGATATAAAGTCAGAATTGTGAGATATAAAGTCAGAATTGAGAGATATAAAGTCAGAATTGAGATATATAAAGTCAGAATTGAGATATATAAAGTCAGAATTGAGTGATATAAAGTCAGAATTGAGAGATATAAAGTCAGAATTGAGAGATATAAAGTCAGAATTGAGTTATAATTCAGAATCTGAGAGATATAAAGTCAGAATTGAGAGATATAAAGTCAGAATTGAGTAGATATAAAGTCAGAATTGAGAATATAAAGTCAGAATTGAGAGATATAAAGTCAGAATTGAGAGATATAAAGTCAGAATTGAGAGATATAAAGTCAGAATTGAGTGATATAAAGTCAGAATTGAGAGATATAAAGTCAGAATTGAGAGATATAAAGTCAGAATTGTGAGAAATAAAGTCAGAATTGTGAGATATAAAGTCAGAATTGTGTGATATAAAGTCAGAATTGAGAGATATAAAGTCAGAATTGAGAGATATAAAGTCAGAATTGTGTGATATAAAGTCAGAATTGTGAGATATAAAGTCAGAATTGAGTGATATAAAGTCAGAATTGTGAGATATAAAGTCAGAATTGAGAGATATAAAGTCAGAATTGAGATATATAAAGTCAGGAATTGAGAGATATAAAGTCAGAATTGAGAGATATAAAGTCAGAATTGAGAGATATAAAGTCAGAATTGAGAGATATAAAGTCAGAATTGAGAGATATAAAGTCAGAATTGTGTGATATAAAGTCAGGAATTGAGAGATAAAGTCAGAATTGAGAGATATAAAGTCAGAATTGAGAGATATAAAGTCAGAATTGTGTGATATAAAGTCAGAATTGTGAGATATAAAGTCAGAATTGAGAGATATAAAGTCAGAATTGAGAGATATAAAGTCAGAATTGTGTGATATAAAGTCAGAATTGAGAGATATAAAGACAGAATTGAGAGATATAAAGTCAGAATTGAGAGATATAAAGTCAGAATTGTGTGATATAAAGTCAGAATTGAGAGATATAAAGTCAGAATTGTGTGATATAAAGTCAGAATTGAGAGATAAAGTCAGAATTGAGAGATATAAAGTCAGAATTGAGAGATATAAAGTCAGAATTGTGTGATATAAAGTCAGAATTGTGAGATATAAAGTCAGAATTGAGAGATATAAAGTCAGAATTGTGTGATATAAAGTCAGAATTGAGAGATATAAAGACAGAATTGAGAGATATAAAGTCAGAATTGTGTGATATAAAGTCAGAATTGTGAGATATAAAGTCAGAATTGAGAGATATAAAGTCAGAATTGAGAGATATAAAGTTAGAATTGTGTGATATAAAGTCAGAATTGTGTGATATAAAGTCAGAATTGTGTGATATAAAGTCAGAATTGTGAGATATAAAGTCAGAATTGAGAGATATAAAGTCAGAATTGAGAGATATAAAGTCAGAATTGTGAGATATAAAGTCAGAATTGAGAGATATAAAGTCAGAATTCTGTGATATAAAGTCAGAATTGAGAGATATAAAGTCAGAATTGAGATATATAAAGTCAATTGAGATATATAAAGTCAAATTGAGTGATATAAAGTCAGAATTGAGAGATATAAAGTCAGAATTGAGAGATATAAATCAGAATTGTGAGATATAAAGTCAGAATTGAGAGATATAAAGTCAGAATTGAGAGATATAGTCAGAATTGAGAGATATAAAGTCAGAATTGAGTAGATATAAAGTCAGAATTGAGATATATAAAGTCAGAATTGAGAGATATAAAGTCAGAATTGAGAGATATAAAGTCAGAATTGAGAGATATAAAGTCAGAATTGTAGAGATATAAAGTCAGAATTGAGAGATATAAAAGTCAGAATTGAGAGATATAAAGTCAGAATTGTGTGATATAAAGTCAGAATATGTGATATAAAGTCAGAATTGAGAGATATAAAGTCAGAATTGAGAGATATAAAAGTCAGAATTCAGAGATATAAAGTCAGAATTGTGAGATATAAAGTCAGAATTGAGTGATATAAAGTCAGAATTGAGAGATATAAAGTCAGAATTGAGAGATATAAAGTCAGAATTGTGAGATATAAAGTCAGAATTGAGAGATATAAAGTCAGAATTGAGAGATCTAAAGTCAGAATTGAGAGATATAAAGTCAGAGTTGAGAGATATAAAGTCAGAATTGAGATATATAAAGTCAGAATTGAGAGATATAAAGTCAGAATTGAGAGATATAAAGTCAGAATTGAGAGATATAAAAGTCAGAATTGTGTGATATAAAGTCAGAATTGAGATATAAAAGTCAGAATTGAGAGATATAAAGTCAGAATTGTGTGATATAAAGTCAGAATTGAGAGATATAAAGTCAGAATTGAGAGATATAAAGTCAGAATTGTGTGATATAAAGTCAGAATTGTGAGATATAAAGTCAGAATTGAGAGATATAAAGTCAGAATTGTGAGATATAAAGTCAGAATTGTGAGATATAAAGTCAGAATTGAGTGATATAAAGTCAGAATTGAGAGATATAAAGTCAGAATTGTGAGATATAAAGTCAGAATTGTGTGATATAAAGTCAGAATTGTGTGATATAAAGTCAGAATTGTGAGATATAAAGTCAGAATTGAGAGATATAAAGTCAGAATTGAGATATATAAAGTCAGAATTGAGATATATAAAGTCAGAATTGAGTGATATAAAGTCAGAATTGAGAGATATAAAGTCAGAATTGTGTGATATAAAGTCAGAATTGAGATATATAAAGTCAGAATTGAGATATATAAAGTCAGAATTGAGTGATATAAAGTCAGAATTGAGAGATATAAAGTCAGAATTGAGATATAAAGTCAGAATTGAGTGAGATATAAAGTCAGAATTGAGAGATATAAAGTCAGAATTGTGTGATATAAAGTCAGAATTGAGAGATATAAAGTCAGAATTGAGAGATATAAAGTCAGAATTGTGAGATATAAAGTCAGAATTGAGAGATATAAAGTCAGAATTGAGATATAAAGTCAGAATTGAGAGATATAAAGTCAGAATTGAGAGATATAAAGTCAGAATTGAGAGATATAAAGTCAGAATTGAGAGATATAAAGTCAAATTGAGAGATATAAAGTCAGAATTGTGTGATATAAAGTCAGAATTGAGAGATATAAAGTCAGAATTGAGAGATATAAAGTCAGAATTATGTGATATATAAAGTCAGAATTGAGATATATAAAGTCAGAATTGAGAGATATAAAGTCAGAATTGAGAGATATAAGTCAGAATTGAGAGATATAAAGTCAGAATTGAGAGATATATAAAGTCAGAATTGAGAGATATAAAGTCAGAATTGAGAGATATAAAGTCAGAATTGTGAGATATAAAGTCAGAATTGAGAGATATAAAGTCAGAATTGAGAGATATAAAGTCAGAATTGAGAGATATAAAGTCAGAATTGAGAGATATAAAGTCAGAATTGAGAGATATAAAGTCAGAATTGAGTGATATAAAGTCAGAATTGAGAGATATAAAGTCAGAATTGAGAGATATAAAGTCAGAATTGTGAGATATAAAGTCAGAATTGAGAGATATAAAGTCAGAATTGAGAGATATAAAGTCAGAATTGAGAGATATAAAGTCAGAATTGAGAGATATAAAGTCAAATTGAGAGATATAAAGTCAGAATTGTGTGATATAAAGTCAGAATTGAGATATAAAGTCAGAATTGAGAGATATAAAGTCAGAATTGAGAGATATAAAGTCAGAATTGTGTGATATAAAGTCAGAATTGTGAGATATAAAGTCAGAATTGAGAGATATAAAGTCAGAATTGAGAGATATAAAGTCAGAATTGTGTGATATAAAGTCAGAATTGAGAGATATAAAGTTGAGAGAGAATTGAGAGAGATATAAAGTCAGAATTGAGAGATATAAAGTCAGAATTGTGTGATATAAAGTCAGAATTGAGAGATATAAAGTCAGAATTGTGAGATATAAAGTCAGAATTGAGAGATAAAGTCAGAATTGAGAGATATAAAGTCAGAATTGAGAGATATAAAGTCAGAATTGTGTGATATAAAGTCAGAATTGTGAGATATAAAGTCAGAATTGAGAGATATAAAGTCAGAATTGTGTGATATAAAGTCAGAATTGAGAGATATAAAGTCAGAATTGAGAGATATAAAAAGTCAGAATTGTGTGATATAAAGTCAGAATTGTGAGATATAAAGTCAGAATTGTGAGATATAAAGTCAGAATTGAGAGATATAAAGTCAGAATTGTGTGATATAAAGTCAGAATTGAGATATAAAAGTCAGAATTGTGAGATATAAAGTCAGAATTGAGAGATATAAAGTCAGAATTGAGAGATATAAAGTCAGAATTGTGAGATATAAAGTCAGAATTGTGAGATATAAAGTCAGAATTGAGAGATATAAAGTCAGAATTGAGAGATATAAAGTCAGAATTGAGAGATATAAAGTCAGAATTGAGATATATAAAGTCAGAATTGAGATGATATAAAGTCAGAATTGAGAGATATAAAGTCAGAATTGAGAGATATAAAGTCAGAATTGTGAGATATAAAGTCAGAATTGTGAGATATAAAGTCAGAATTGAGAGATATAAAGTCAGAATTGAGAGATATAAAGTCAGAATTGAGAGATATAAAGTCAGAATTGAGAGATATAAAGTCAGAATTGATGATATAAAGTCAGAATTGAGAGATATAAAGTCAGAATTGTGTGATATAAAGTCAGAATTGAGAGATATAAAGTCAGAATTGAGAGATATAAAGTCAGAATTGTGTGATATAAAGTCAGAATTGAGAGATATAAAGTCAGAATTGAGAGATATAAAGTCAGAATTGTGTGATATAAAGTCAGAATTGTGAGATATAAAGTCAGAATTGAGAGATATAAAGTCAGAATCTGTGTGATATAAAGTCAGAATTGTGAGATATAAAGTCAGAATTGAGTGGATATAAAGTCAGAATTGAGAGATATAAAGTCAGAATCTGTGTGATATAAAGTCAGAATTGTGTGATATAAAGTCAGAATTGTGTGATATAAAGTCAGAATTGTGAGATATAAAGTCAGAATTGAGAGATATAAAGTCAGAATTGAGATATATAAAGTCAGAATTGAGATATATAAAGTCAGAATTGAGTGATATAAAGTCAGAATTGAGAGATATAAAGTCAGAATTGAGAGATATAAAGTCAGAATTGAGATATATAAAGTCAGAATTGAGAGATATAAAGTCAGAATTGAGAGATATAAAGTCAGAATTGTGAGATATAAAGTCAGAATTGAGAGATATAAAGTCAGAATTGAGAGATATAAAGTCAGAATTGAGAGATATAAAGTCAGAATTGAGAGATATAAAGTCAGAATTGAGTGATATAAAGTCAGAATTGAGAGATATAAAGTCAGAATTGAGAGATATAAAGTCAGAATTGTGAGAAATAAAGTCAGAATTGTGAGATATAAAGTCAGAATTGTGCAGATATAAAGTCAGAATTGAGAGATATAAAGTCAGAATTGAGAGATATAAAGTCAGAATTGTGTGATATAAAGTCAGAATTGTGAGATATAAAGTCAGAATTGAGTGATATAAAGTCAGAATTGTGAGATATAAAGTCAGAATTGAGAGATATAAAGTCAGAATTGAGATATATAAAGTCAGAATTGAGAGATATAAAGTCAGAATTGAGAGATATAAAGTCAGAATTGAGAGATATAAAGTCAGAATTGAGAGATATAAAGTCAGAATTGAGAGATATAAAGTCAGAATTGTGTGATATAAAGTCAGAATTGAGAGATATAAAGTCAGAATTGAGAGATATAAAGTCAGAATTGAGAGATATAAAGTCAGAATTGTGTGATATAAAGTCAGAATTGTGAGATATAAAGTCAGAATTGAGAGATATAAAGTCAGAATTGAGAGATATAAAGTCAGAATTGTGTGATATAAAGTCAGAATTGAGAGATATAAAGACAGAATTGAGAGATATAAAGTCAGAATTGAGAGATATAAAGTCAGAATTGTGTGATATAAAGTCAGAATTGAGAGATATAAAGTCAGAATTGTGTGATATAAAGTCAGAATTGAGAGATAAAGTCAGAATTGAGAGATATAAAGTCAGAATTGAGAGATATAAAGTCAGAATTGTGTGATATAAAGTCAGAATTGTGAGATATAAAGTCAGAATTGAGAGATATAAAGTCAGAATTGTGTGATATAAAGTCAGAATTGAGAGATATAAAGACAGAATTGAGAGATATAAAGTCAGAATTGTGTGATATAAAGTCAGAATTGTGAGATATAAAGTCAGAATTGAGAGATATAAAGTCAGAATTGAGAGATATAAAGTTAGAATTGTGTGATATAAAGTCAGAATTGTGTGATATAAAGTCAGAATTGTGTGATATAAAGTCAGAATTGTGAGATATAAAGTCAGAATTGAGAGATATAAAGTCAGAATTGAGAGATATAAAGTCAGAATTGTGAGATATAAAGTCAGAATTGAGAGATATAAAGTCAGAATTCTGTGATATAAAGTCAGAATTGAGAGATATAAAGTCAGAATTGAGATATATAAAGTCAGAATTGAGATATATAAAGTCAGAATTGAGTGATATAAAGTCAGAATTGAGAGATATAAAGTCAGAATTGAGAGATATAGTCAGAATTGTGAGATATAAAGTCAGAATTGAGAGATATAGTCAGAATTGAGAGATATAAAGTCAGAATTGAGAGATATAAAGTCAGAATTGAGAGATATAAAGTCAGAATTGAGTGATATAAAGTCAGAATTGAGAGATATAAAGTCAGAATTGAGAGATATAAAGTCAGAATTGTGTGATATAAAGTCAGAATTGAGAGATATAAAGTCAGAATTGAGAGATATAAAGTCAGAATTGTGTGATATAAAGTCAGAATTGAGAGATATAAAGTCAGAATTGAGAGATATAAAGTCAGAATTGTGTGATATAAAGTCAGAATTGTGAGATATAAAGTCAGAATTGAGAGATATAAAGTCAGAATTGTGTGATATAAAGTCAGAATTGTGAGATATAAAGTCAGAATTGAGTGATATAAAGTCAGAATTGAGAGATATAAAGTTAGAATTGTGTGATATAAAGTCAGAATTGTGTGATATAAAGTCAGAATTGTGTGATATAAAGTCAGAATTGTGAGATATAAAGTCAGAATTGAGAGATATAAAGTCAGAATTGAGATATATAAAGTCAGAATTGAGATATATAAAGTCAGAATTGAGTGATATAAAGTCAGAATTGAGAGATATAAAGTCAGAATTGAGAGATATAGTCAGAATTGTGAGATATAAAGTCAGAATTGAGAGATATAAAGTCAGAATTGAGAGATATAGTCAGAATTGTGTGATATAAAGTCAGAATTGAGAGATATAAAGTCAGAATTGAGATATATAAAGTCAGAATTGAGAGATATAAAGTCAGAATTGAGAGATATAAAGTCAGAATTGAGAGATATAAAGTCAGAATTGTGAGATATAAAGTCAGAATTGAGAGATATAAAGTCAGAATTGAGAGATATAAAGTCAGAATTGTGTGATATAAAGTCAGAATTGTGTGATATAAAGTCAGAATTGAGAGATATAAAGTCAGAATTGAGAGATATAAAGTCAGAATTGAGAGATATAAAGTCAGAATTGAGATATATAAAGTCAGAATTGAGTGATATAAAGTCAGAATTGAGAGATATAAAGTCAGAATTGAGAGATATAGTCAGAATTGTGAGATATAAAGTCAGAATTGAGAGATATAGTCAGAATTGAGAGATATAAAGTCAGAATTGAGAGATATAAAGTCAGAATTGAGAGATATAAAGTCAGAATTGAGTGATATAAAGTCAGAATTGAGAGATATAAAGTCAGAATTGAGAGATATAAAGTCAGAATTGTGTGATATAAAGTCAGAATTGAGAGATATAAAGTCAGAATTGAGAGATATAAAGTCAGAATTGTGTGATATAAAGTCAGAATTGAGAGATATAAAGTCAGAATTGAGAGATATAAAGTCAGAATTGTGTGATATAAAGTCAGAATTGTGAGATATAAAGTCAGAATTGAGAGATATAAAGTCAGAATTGTGTGATATAAAGTCAGAATTGTGAGATATAAAGTCAGAATTGAGAGATATAAAGTCAGAATTGAGAGATATAAAGTCAGAATTGAGATATATAAAGTCAGAATTGAGATATATAAAGTCAGAATTGAGAGATATAAAGTCAGAATTGAGAGATATAGTCAGAATTGTGAGATATAAAGTCAGAATTGAGAGATATAGTCAGAATTGTGTGATATAAAGTCAGAATTGAGAGATATAAAGTCAGAATTGAGAGATATAGTCAGAATTGTGAGATATAAAGTCAGAATTGAGAGATATAGTCAGAATTGAGAGATATAAAGTCAGAATTGAGAGATATAAAGTCAGAATTGAGAGATATAAAGTCAGAATTGAGTGATATAAAGTCAGAATTGAGAGATATAAAGTCAGAATTGAGAGATATAAAGTCAGAATTGTGTGATATAAAGTCAGAATTGAGAGATATAAAGTCAGAATTGAGAGATATAAAGTCAGAATTGTGTGATATAAAGTCAGAATTGAGAGATATAAAGTCAGAATTGAGAGATATAAAGTCAGAATTGTGTGATATAAAGTCAGAATTGTGAGATATAAAGTCAGAATTGAGAGATATAAAGTCAGAATTGTGTGATATAAAGTCAGAATTGTGAGATATAAAGTCAGAATTGAGTGATATAAAGTCAGAATTGAGAGATATAAAGTTAGAATTGTGTGATATAAAGTCAGAATTGTGTGATATAAAGTCAGAATTGTGAGATATAAAGTCAGAATTGAGAGATATAAAGTCAGAATTGAGATATATAAAGTCAGAATTGAGATATATAAAGTCAGAATTGAGTGATATAAAGTCAGAATTGAGAGATATAAAGTCAGAATTGAGAGATATAGTCAGAATTGTGAGATATAAAGTCAGAATTGAGAGATATAGTCAGAATTGTGTGATATAAAGTCAGAATTGAGAGATATAAAGTCAGAATTGAGAGATATAGTCAGAATTGAGAGATATAAAGTCAGAATTGAGAGATATAGTCAGAATTGTGTGATATAAAGTCAGAATTGAGAGATATAAAGTCAGAATTGAGATATATAAAGTCAGAATTGAGAGATATAAAGTCAGAATTGAGAGATATAAAGTCAGAATTGAGAGATATAAAGTCAGAATTGTGAGATATAAAGTCAGAATTGAGAGATATAAAGTCAGAATTGAGAGATATAAAGTCAGAATTGTGTGATATAAAGTCAGAATTGTGTGATATAAAGTCAGAATTGAGAGATATAAAGTCAGAATTGAGAGATATAAAGTCAGAATTGAGAGATATAAAGTCAGAATTGAGATATATAAAGTCAGAATTGAGTGATATAAAGTCAGAATTGAGAGATATAAAGTCAGAATTGAGAGATATAGTCAGAATTGTGAGATATAAAGTCAGAATTGAGAGATATAGTCAGAATTGAGAGATATAAAGTCAGAATTGAGAGATATAAAGTCAGAATTGAGAGATATAAAGTCAGAATTGAGTGATATAAAGTCAGAATTGAGAGATATAAAGTCAGAATTGAGAGATATAAAGTCAGAATTGAGAGATATAAAGTCAGAATTGTGTGATATAAAGTCAGAATTGAGAGATATAAAGTCAGAATTGAGAGATATAAAAGTCAGAATTGTGTGATATAAAGTCAGAATTGAGAGATATAAAGTCAGAATTGAGAGATATAAAGTCAGAATTGTGTGATATAAAGTCAGAATTGTGAGATATAAAGTCAGAATTGAGAGATATAAAGTCAGAATTGTGTGATATAAAGTCAGAATTGTGAGATATAAAGTCAGAATTGAGTGATATAAAGTCAGAATTGAGAGATATAAAGTTAGAATTGTGTGATATAAAGTCAGAATTGTGTGATATAAAGTCAGAATTGTGTGATATAAAGTCAGAATTGTGAGATATAAAGTCAGAATTGAGAGATATAAAGTCAGAATTGAGATATATAAAGTCAGAATTGAGATATATAAAGTCAGAATTGAGTGATATAAAGTCAGAATTGAGAGATATAAAGTCAGAATTGAGAGATATAAAGTCAGAATTGAGATATATAAAGTCAGAATTGAGATATATAAAGTCAGAATTGAGTGATATAAAGTCAGAATTGAGAGATATAAAGTCAGAATTGAGAGATATAGTCAGAATTGTGAGATATAAAGTCAGAATTGAGAGATATAGTCAGAATTGTGTGATATAAAGTCAGAATTGAGAGATATAAAGTCAGAATTGAGAGATATAGTCAGAATTGAGAGATATAAAGTCAGAATTGAGAGATATAGTCAGAATTGTGTGATATAAAGTCAGAATTGAGAGATATAAAGTCAGAATTGAGAGATATAAAGTCAGAATTGTGTGATATAAAGTCAGAATTGAGAGATATAAAGTCAGAATTGTGTGATATAAAGTCAGAATTGCAGAGATATAAAGTCAGAATTATGAGATATAAAGTCAGAATTGAGAGAAATAAAGTCAGAATTGGAGTGATATAAAGTCAGAATTGTGAGATATAAAGTCAGAATTGAGAGATATAAAGTCAGAATTGTGTGATATAAAGTCAGAATTGAGAGATATAAAGTCAGAATTGTGTGATATAAAGTCAGAATTGCGAGATATAAAGTCAGAATTGTGAGATATAAAGTCAGAATTGTGAGATATAAAGTCAGAATTGAGAGATATAAAGTCAGAATTGTGTGATATAAAGTCAGAATTGAGAGATATAAAGTCAGAATTGTGAGATATAAAGTCAGAATTGAGAGATATAAAGTCAGAATTGTGAGATATAAAGTCAGAATTGTGTGATATAAAGTCAGAATTGTGAGATATAAAGTCAGAATTGTGAGATATAAAGTCAGAATTGAGAGATATAAAGTCAGAATTGAGAGATATAAAGTCAGAATTGAGAGATATAAAGTCAGAATTGTGAGATATAAAGTCAGAATTGAGAGATATAAAGTCAGAATTGTGAGATATAAAGTCAGAATTGTGTGATATAAAGTCAGAATTGTGAGATATAAAGTCAGAATTGTGATATATAAAGTCAGAATTGAGAGATATAGTCAGAATTGTGAGATATAAAGTCAGAATTGTGAGATATAAATTCAGAATTGAGAGATATAAAGTCAGAATTGTGTGATATAAAGTCAGAATTGTGTGATATAAAGTCAGAATTGAGAGATATAAAGTCAGAATTGAGAGATATAAAGTCAGAATTGTGTGATATCAAGTCAGAATTGTGAGTTATAAAGTCAGAATTGAGAGATATAAAGTCAGAATTGAGAGATATAAAGTCAGAATTGAGTGATATAAAGTCAGAATTGTGAGATATAAAGTCAGAATTGAGAGATATAAAGTCAGAATTGAGAGATATAAAGTCAGAATTGAGAGATATAAAGTCAGAATTGTGTGATATAAAGTCAGAATTGTGAGTTATAAAGTCAGAATTGAGAGATATAAAGTCAGAATTGAGAGATATAAAGTCAGAATTGAGAGATATAAAGTCAGAATTGTGTGATATAAAGTCAGAATTGAGAGATATAAAGTCAGAATTGAGAGATATAAAGTCAGAATTGAGAGATATAAAGTCAGAATTGAGTGATATAAAGTCAGAATTGAGAGATATAAAGTCAGAATTGAGAGATAAAGTCAGAATTGTGAGATATAAAGTCAGAATTGTGAGATATAAAGTCAGAATTGTGTGATATAAAGTCAGAATTGAGAGATATAAAGTCAGAATTGAGATATATAAATTCAGAATTGTGTGATATAAAGTCAGAATTGTGAGATATAAAGTCAGAATTGAGTGATATAAAGTCAGAATTGTGAGATATAAAGTCAGAATTGAGAGATATAAAGTCAGAATTGAGATATATAAAGTCAGAATTGAGAGATATAAAGTCAGAATTGAGAGATATAAAGTCAGAATTGAGAGATATAAAGTCAGAATTGAGAGATATAAAGTCAGAATTGTGTGATATAAAGTCAGAATTGAGAGATAAAGTCAGAATTGAGAGATATAAAGTCAGAATTGAGAGATATAAAGTCAGAATTGTGAGATATAAAGTCAGAATTGAGAGATATAAAGTCAGAATTGAGAGATATAAAGTCAGAATTGTGTGATATAAAGTCAGAATTGAGAGATATAAAGTCAGAATTGAGAGATATAAAGTCAGAATTGTGAGATATAAAGTCAGAATTGAGAGATATAAAGTCAGAATTGAGAGATATAAAGTCAGAATTGAGAGATATAAAGTCAGAATTGTGTGATATAAAG
Organism: Paracanthobrama guichenoti; assembly: GCA_018749465.1. Taxonomy (NCBI): domain Eukaryota; kingdom Metazoa; phylum Chordata; class Actinopteri; order Cypriniformes; family Gobionidae; genus Paracanthobrama; species Paracanthobrama guichenoti. The sequence goes on along the minus strand of CM031948.1, from coordinate 40,910,779 downwards.
TCAGAATTGTGAGATATAAAGTCAGAATTGAGAGATATAAAGTCAGAATTGAGAGATATAAAGTCAGAATTGAGATATATAAAGTCAGAATTGAGTGATATAAAGTCAGAATTGAGAGATATAAAGTTAGAATTGTGTGATATAAAGTCAGAATTGTGTGATATAAAGTCAGAATTGTGTGATATAAAGTCAGAATTGTGAGATATAAAGTCAGAATTGAGAGATATAAAGTCAGAATTGTGAGATATAAAGTCAGAATTGAGAGATATAAAGTCAGAATTCTGTGATATAAAGTCAGAATTGAGAGATATAAAGTCAGAATTGAGATATATAAAGTCAGAATTGAGATATATAAAGTCAGAATTGAGTGATATAAAGTCAGAATTGAGAGATATAAAGTCAGAATTGAGAGATATAGTCAGAATTGTGAGATATAAAGTCAGAATTGAGAGAGATATAGTCAGAATTGAGAGATATAAAGTCAGAATTGAGAGATATAAAGTCAGAATTGAGAGATATAGTCAGAATTGTGAGATATAAAGTCAGAATTGAGAGATATAGTCAGAATTGTGTGATATAAAGTCAGAATTGAGAGATATAAAGTCAGAATTGAGAGATATAAAGTCAGAATTGAGAGATATAAAGTCAGAATTGAGAGATATAAAGTCAGAATTGAGATATAAAGTCAGAATTGAGAGATATAGTCAGAATTGTGTGATATAAAGTCAGAATTGAGAGATATAAAGTCAGAATTGAGAGATATAAAGTCAGAATTGAGAGATATAAAGTCAGAATTGTGAGATATAAAGTCAGAATTGTGAGATATAAAGTCAGAATTGAGAGATATAAAGTCAGAATTGAGAGATATAAAGTCAGAATTGAGAGATATAAAGTCAGAATTGTGAGATATAAAGTCAGAATTGAGAGATAAAAAGTCAGAATTGTGAGATATAAAGTCAGAATTGTGTGATATAAAGTCAGAATTGTGAGATATAAAGTCAGAATTGTGAGATATAAAGTCAGAATTGTGAGATATAAAGTCAGAATTGAGAGATATAAAGTCAGAATTGTGTGATATAAAGTCAGAATTATGAGATATAAAGTCAGAATTGAGAGATATAAAGTCAGAATTGTGAGATATAAAGTCAGAATTGTGAGATATAAAGTTGAGTTTCTGTCAAGTCAAGTCACCTTTATTTATATAGCACTTTATACAATACAGATTGTTTAAGCTTTACAGTGATGATAGGAAAACGATGCATTTTGGATGTTGTTCAGCTGAAGTCAGTTCAGAGTTGATTCAGTTCCATTGTAAAGATCATCAATTATTAAATTAGTTTATTTCATCTATAAAGCAGTTCTGCAGAAAATTATGTCATCGTCCAGCTCAGCAGCATCAGTACAGTCAGATCAATAACATTGTTGAATATTAAGTGTCTCCTCTGGCCAGCGAACGAACACGGTGTCATTATGATTCAGGCTGCATCACAAGTCAGAGTTCAGATCGGGATCGGTAGCATTCACATATTCATCCAGTTTTTTTGCTTGAAGATCGATTCATCACGCCAAAATGGAGCCGAAGCTGGCCATAGGGTCTGTGCGGAGGACCGGTTTGCGTGGTCTCTGCTGAGGATCTGTGCCGATGGCTGTTATGTCGACGAGGCCTTCACAGGGATTGTCTAGTAGACACGTCTCGGCTGACAGAGACGTGAACTGTGTAAGTCAGTTCATTCTCAGCAGCTAGTGTCCTTCCACACTGGGATGAGAGAAGTTTGCAGGAATTAAGGAAAATTCTGGGTTAAATTCAATTTAAGCACTGTTAGATGGCATCTAAAGGAGGGAGGGCATGCCGTTGATTATCACAGAAAATGATTTTGACTCATCCCACAGACTGAAAAAACATTTTACAGCAATGTTAGTAAAATGGAAGTCTGCATTCTTCAAAGGCCACGTCTTTAAAGTCTGCTAAGGTTGAACTGAACGTTGTTAAATGGGGAGGATTGCTATAGCAACTGTGACAGCTGTCGTTGACGAGTGGCAGTAACGTTTGTACTGGACTTTTTTGAACGTTATATTCAGCTGTCTGAAAACAAAATAAGGTTCACAACTGGTTAAATATGTTCATCTTGGGCATTTCTGTACATAATAAACAGTATAAACGATTTATAAAATCGCATCTTGGTAAGATATGTCAACATTTGAATAGCTTTTAAGGATTAGTTAGCCCAAAAATGAAAATTCTGTCATTAATTCGTCACCCTCATGTCGTTCCAAACCTATAAGACTTTCGTTCCTCTTCAGAGCACAAATTAAGAGCTTTTGATGAAATCTGAGAGCTTTCTGTCCCTCCATTGACAGCTACTCAACTACCACCTTGACACTTCAAAAATGAATTACTGAATGAATGTTTATATGTGAATAAAAGCCTAAATTCAATCTGTTCATCATATAAATCGAACATGTCTCTTCAGAAAATTTGGACTGAACTTCTCCCATTCATATGGATTAGTTTTACAATCTCTTTATTAACTTTTTGAAGCATCAAAGTGTCAATGGAGAGGGTGAACATTTTTGGATGAACTATCCCTTTAAAGTGTTTTTTTAAAACAATTGTGTTGTTAGATATTTGAGTAAGTTGAAAGTTGAATTTAAAAGTGTTTGGCTTTTTCTCTCAAAAAATCCTGTCATCACCTGCACGCAACGAATCTTGAGATAGTCCTGGCCATGAAGGATCCAGAAAGTGAAGAATGCATTTTGAGGCCGATTTAAAAAGTGCCTTCAAATGGGACAGCATTCGCCGATACTGTGACGCATTCGGCTATCGAACGCAGCCTTTGAAGAATGCAGCCTCTGAATTGAGATGCAGCTTATAAGGTTCACATTTTAAATCTTCCAAAAATTTGTGCAGAATACCATAGGTCAGCATAACCTCAATTCACTTAAAAAAAACAATAATAAAATGTACTTAATTTTTCTTTTACAAGTTTTTCACAAATTTTTTATGTCACATATGGAATTAAGTAAACTCTACTTAACTAAATGAAGCAAAATTAACAAAGAAATAAGTAATTTTAAAGGTGCGGTATCCAGTGCTTGAAATGGGTACTGCAGTCCAAATTCAAAATATTGGAGATTGTTGTTTCCCCCACCCCCTCCTCCTCAGATTCGACACTCACGTGGGTTGCCAGCTTGAGGACAAGCAACAGGAGCAAGCGCAATTGACCGGCCCCCTTTAGTTACTGTTGCTATGTCCGACAAGCCACGCTCTCACACCATACATCATGTTCTCACGCAGTGAAAACACATCGCAGAGCAAAGAGGATACTGACAACGCACTGACAAATGCACAGGACAGAGCAGGTTACTTTTAATATGAAACAAAGTCTCAACTGTAAATTTTTAATAAATACCGTTTGTGGCTCTTTAATGTGTGGTGACAGGTTGCTGTAGCGCCTCAGTTAAAGATACTCGTGAACCAATTATCTCTTCTTTCTAGTTAATTTATAGTATCAAATAAACATGTATGAACTTCAGAAGGAATGTTGTTTCAACCACGGAAAGACGCCAGTACACACCATTTTTCAAGTTCAAGTCCACCGACGTTAATCTCTGAACTCGACTGCTTTGTCGGACAAAAATAGCGGATTCGGCGGATGGCGGATTATGATTGGTCAGATCACCTGTCAATCAAACTCCAGGCGAAGGGTGAATTGACAATGAAAACCACACTGAAAGTTGATAAGTTGATTCATCCACGTTTTAATATACTCTCGTTCACAGAGATTTTTGGATGGATGCTAAGGCTTTTTAGGTTGGGTAGAATCTGCGATCTCTGACCCGCTTTGTTCGCTGGCTTCCATGGCAGCAATACGATGTGTTTTCCAACCGGCAACCTGTGGTGTCGAAATACTATTGGGTAAACTGGCAGCATGCGGTATCGCACAGACCACAACAAAAACAGACATTCCGACACGGAACACACATTTCAAAGAAGAATAACTGGCTGTAGCATTGTTTTCCTGAGAAACGAGTATGTGAACTCAGCATGTTTCCTAAATATCTGCAAGCATATTTTGCTATTTTTATGCTTTAGTAAAGTGAAAAACTTACATACAGCACCTTTAACTTAGCCAGTAAAGCAGTGAGTAATTTCTACTTAGTTGAAGTTTCCTTTGTAATGTATTTTACTCAAACAATATAACACTGGATTAAACCACACTTTTAAAGTGTATGCTTTACTTAGAAACATCTAAGTAAATAATACAATAGATATTGTGTACACATCCTATTTACATAATAGAAGTAAAGCCACACCCGAACACAGAGATCTCAATACTTGCCACAATACACAATGACGGTAACATTCGATAACACAACTCCAAATGTCACAAAATTGCAACTTACTAAACCTAACGACAAAAGCAATGATAAAACAGTGAAAAAACAACCTCATTAATTTTTCAAGGCCCAGTGCATGATGGGAACACAAGCATCAGAAAAGTTGAGTAGTTTTACTTAATTTATTAATGTTGATATTTACTAATTCTATAAGCTTGAATTGAGTACTAATGTAGAATGTACTTTTGCCTAAACTAACATCTTCATGTAGAAATTACATTTGTTTTCCTGTAGTACTTACTTCACCACAAAATATTTTTATCAGTGTTTTATGCTTTAATAAAAGGGGCAAAAGCTGCATTTTGCTGTTGTTGTAATCAATATTATGCCACAAATGCTGTCGATTGAATTTGTTTTGAACCAGGAATATACCTTTAAGCTTATGTTTTATTTAACCTGGTATGAATAGATATTCATCTTCTAGAGATCAAGACAAATGCATTATGGAAATGTGGAACACAGAACACTGTCTTCAGATTCTAATGAAATGTGCCCTGAGTGCTACAGGAGTAAATGTATGAACGTTTACCGTTGTATCACAAGGTTTTCAGAGCAGAGGGTAGAGGGAGCATCTACAGCTGCTATTACAGCAAGGCCTGCACCATCATTCAGGGTGTCAGTCACCTTGATTACAGTCTGTTCTCATCTCTGTGGCCTGGATGAAGGTTCTGCAGGATAACAACCAACACAAGCAGATTCAGGAACTGTTTGTATCCCCAAACAGCATGAATATTGAACTGCCAATCAAACATGTATTGACAAGCAAATTGAACTGTCAGCCAAAATTAGGAAATAAGCACATTGGATGCACTACGGCATCAAGCAATATTGAACAAATATTGAATATTTGATTAAATGATTAAAATGATTACATGATGTATTTAGAGTTCTTCTTGTACGCAACTTTTGACATAATTGACATAATGACATAATTGATGACATAATTTTGTGTGTGACTTTTGTGCTTATATATATATATATATATATACACTCACCTAAAGGATTATTAGGAACACCTGTTCAATTTCTCATTAATGCAATTATCTAATCAACCAATCACATGGCAGTTGCTTCAATACATTTAGGGGTGTGGTCCTGGTCAAGACAATCTCCTGAACTCCAAACTGAATGTCAGAATGGGAAAGAAAGGTGATTTAAGCAATTTTGAGTGTGGCATGGTTGTTGGTGCCAGACGGGCCGGTCTGAGTATTTCACAATCTGCTCAGTTACTGGGATTTTCACGCACAACCATTTCTAGGGTTTACAAAGAATGGTGTGAAAGGGAAAAACATCCAGTATGCGACAGTCCTGTGGGCAAAAATGCCTTGTTGATGCTAGAGGTCAGAGGAGAATGGGCCGACTAATTCAAGCTGATAGAAGAGCAACTTTGACTGAAATAACCACTCGTTACAACCGAGGTATGCAGCAAAGCATTTGTGAAGCCACAACACGCACAACCTTGAGGCGGATGGGCTACAACAGCAGAAGACCCCACCGGGTACCACTCATCTCCACTACAAATAGGAAAAAGAGGCTACAATTTACAAAATTGGACAGTTGAAGACTGGAAAAATGTTGCCTGGTCTGATGAGTCTCGATTTCTGTTGAGACATTCGGATGGTAGAGTCAGAATTTGGCGTAAACAGAATGAGAACATGGATCCATCATGCCTTGTTACCACTGTGCAGGCTAGTGGTGGTGGTGTAATGGTGTGGGGGATGTTTTCTTGGCACACTTTAGGCCCCTTAGTGCCAACTGGACATCATTTAAATGCCACGGCCTACCTGAGCATTGTTTCTGACCATGTCCATCCCTTTATGACCACCATGTACCCATTCTCTGATGGCTACTTCCAGCAGGATAATGCACCATGTCACAAAGCTTGAATCATTTCAAACTGGTTTCTTGAACATGACAATGAGTTCACTGTACTAAAATGGCCCCCACAGTCACTCACCAAATCTCAACCCAATAGAGCATCTTTGGGATGTGGTGGAACGGGAGCTTCGTGCCCTGGATGTGCATCCCACAAATCTCCATCAACTGCAAGATGCTATCCTATCAACATTTCTAGAATGCTTTCAGCACCTTGTTGAATCAATATATATATATATATATATATATATATATATATATATATATATATATATATATATATACACTCACCTAAATGATTATTAGGAACACCATACTAATACTGTGTTTGACCCCCTTTCGCCTTCAGAACTGCCTTAATTCTACGTGGCATTGATTCAGCAAGGGTATATATATATAGTGAATTGCACATAACACTGTGAATGATAAGGACGCACCCTATATCAGTGTAAGGCTGTGAAAACTAACAAATGGCGGAATGTCTGATTAAGGAACGAGGACTCTCTGAGAAAATAAAGGAAATTAGCATCTAAACTCACTCATGCATTTAGCGTTCCCATCCGAGACGATGTCACGCTGAGTGAATCATCTAAGAATGATTTTAATTTACATGCCTTTCCTTTCACCTGCCTCTTCCCCCATCCCTCCAGAATTCACCATAAAAATCTATATGGTTTAATGTGAATTCTCATAATACAATATTATACATGTTTGATATTGTTTGAAATGTCTCTGGTACAAAGGTCTCATCCCCACAGAAGTAAACTTAAAGGTAATAAAGGTTCTAAGAGTTTAGAGATATTTTGCTTAATGTGTGATGGGTGTGGTGTGTCTCCGGCCAATTGGTCTTTACCTTCTGTCTATAGGACTTGATTAATGCTAATTCCCATTATTAACACATGTTTACATTTGAAAGAGTTTTACATCTTGGTCTGATATTTAAGGAGATGTTTCAGAAAGGGTCAGGGCTCGAATCTTTATATAGGTTATGTAATTTTAAGAAGTCAGGTATCCATGTTTTATTCTTTACTTCAGAGTATTTGATGTTATGTAGGGATTATCTTTGAATTGATTATGTAATTGGCATTATACATTTACCTGACTGTTAATAAATTGTTACATTTTTATTTATTCTGATTTACTCTGGAATTATTAACTACCTCTAGTAGATTATGAACGGGTATAATTTCAACAAAGGGTTAAACAGAATAATTAAATGTGTGTTAATTATGAAATATAAATTACCAAATAACCAATTGGCATTCTAACCTAAAATCGAGGTTATGATAAAATGGAGTCAGATAAAAGGGAATAAAAATCCTTGGAATAAAATCCTTTTGCCCAATTGAAAATACCGAACGCGCAGCGACCTTCACCCGCAGATCGTTATCCTCCATTGGAACGATTTTAGCGGGCCTTACATCAGTAAGCACTGAACTCCCTGAAACACCTCAATTGCAGTCTTGAGTTTTCTTCCAAGAACATACACATCACAATATTCCTTATTTAAATAATTCCCACTAAAGGCATTCACAAAATAAAGGGGGCAAAGCCTGGTTAAGTTGGATTAATAGTGCACTGAAACTCATGGTTAAGCTAAGGGGCTTGACATTTCTCAAACACGCTCAAAGTGACTGACCAATCACAACACACTGGTCCAGCCAACCAATCAGAGCTCATTTCGCTTTTTGGAAGGAGGGGTTTCATAGAGACAGGAACTAAACAGACCGTTACTGACAGACTGGGAAGAGAATGTGTGAAAATGTATTTAAATTTATTTATTTATAAAAAGCATAAAAACCTATTCTAGTTGACCCCAAAAACAAAATCAGACAAAGACTTTGTAAAAGGGCATAATATGGCCTCTTTAAAATTTATATATCACTATACACTTTTGCTGTAGGGTAAAGGGCTGCTTGGAGAGGGTATGTAATGGTAGAATGTTCATATTTAGGTGAATGTAGATCCCTAAAGTGAACTCAAAGAACAGTATGGCAGCCAAAACAGTATATATAAAAATATTGCTTTATTACAACTGCATTCATCTGACTTCTCTTGTAATGGCGAGTGGACTCCAATATCTCTAAATGTCGTGTTTGTGTTTTATCATAGTATCATTGTCCTGGAAAGCCTGGCATGATTCCCAGAAACCCCTCAGTATAATAGGGAACACTTATACATGACCAGTCATTGAATCTCTGTGTGTCTCCACACAATACACAGACCTTGAGCCTCCGATTCAAATCACACTAAACACGACAAGAGCAGCATACTGAAACACATGCCAACTCAAAGTACTTTCAAACCGGAGAGAGGCAAACGCTGTGTATGGTGTGCCTTCAGCACTGTTCTGTACATTTTAGCACGAACAGTCAGATGTCACCAAGCATTTCCAGACAGAGCGGGAGGAGATTTGTTGGCGATGTATTAGAATAACAGGCACTGAGCTTCATGTTTTTGCTGATGAGTTCTTACTGTTTCTCTAGCCACTAACAAAAAGTTACCCAACTAAGGTACCACATTTTTATTCCTCTGTGGTTGGTTTGGGATAGGTTTGGGAGGTTTAATGGTTATTTCAATATTATGTCTCATATGAGGTGTTTCTTTTGAATTTGCTTTGGAAAAACAGAAACAAATTAGGTGATATATAGGCTATACATAGGGTGAATTCAGGGTGACTTGGAAAAAGTGAAAAAGTCTTCCAGTCATTCTGAATTCATATATAGGCAGTCAAACCCAAATTTATTCAGACACCTTGAACATTTTCTCACATTCTCACAGTTTATTCACAATAGCGTCCTTAATATTAATTTATTTGGAATAAAATAAATGTAAAAAAAAATCTTACTGACCAATGGACGATCATTTATATGATATTCTATTACGCTTTGAAGAAAAAAATTAATTATGATGCTCTGGTACAATATCTTCAACAGTATGGGGCCTAGAAGAGAGGAAGCATGAATGAAAACACTCCAGGACTGCTATTACTGTACCGCCTCAATCAGAAAGTCTATAATGTAATCTCATGTTTTAAGTCCCATATACTGTATCTCTCCCTCATTGTGTGTTTGAGTGTATATGTGTGGTGGTTCATGCCTCAGTGACTCATACTCTTCAGACGAAGGACTCCCTGAATAAAGCTGCATCCCCCAAGGCTGAAACACAACCTTTCTTTCCCCTCACCGGCTGGGAATGTCAACAGAGTTAACGTTCACTGTTGTCCACCTCTAATTCATACACAAACACAAACATGCTTCCTCTTTATTCCCATGCTGAAAAGTATATTTACAGATATTGGACTATAGGCCTAGCATATTACACAGGAGCAATAACATTTCTGCTTGCGAGTTCAACTAGTCCTTCTCATGTATCAGAGGATTCTTGGTCCCAGCGCCTGAATGCAGAAAGTATTGTCTGTCATGCACATCCCTGTCTATTCTGCTGTGCCTTAATTCACCCATGAGAAACACAACAACGAGAGAATTACAGTCAACATTTTCCAAAGGATCTGATTCAAAACATGGAGAACTGCACACATAGACAGCTAATTTAACCATCATAGTGAGAAGCAGATTATGCCATGTCCTAGGATGCCTTATTTCAGTCAAATCTGAGGCAATACTGCACATCCAAGAGCAGGACCAGAATTCATAAAAAAAATATGAAACAAAGTTAGGCACACTATTGCACCTACAAAAATGTACTGAACTTACCATAATACTACACTGTGACATTTCGAGCAACACTTCTTTTCACCACACTCAATACTGAATGTATCCTTGGTCCAAAAGAAAATTCCATGAAAGAGCTCAAATAGAATTTTTCATTAAATTTGGAGGATGGAGCTGCTTAAAGGCACAATATGTAATTTTTGCCACTAGAGTTTGCTTATTCAAAACAAAGACGTAGCTTGATTTCGCAGAATCATGGGAGTTGTTGTCTTCATCTGTACAGCCGGTGGAAAAGAATCTGACGGGACTCGGGCAGAAATCATATTCATGTATGAAGATTTAATAACGTTACTGTAATATGAAGCAGGGTGGGGCTGAAAGCCGTTGGAGCGGAACAAGGCCACTGGAGCGATTGCTAGATGAGAGACAAGCGTGACACACGGCTCGAGAGCAGTGGAGCTTTTGTTATGCCACAGACGACAGCTTCCGCTTCTTCCGGTCATGTGTATGTGGGGTAACGCAGCGCTGTTTTATCATATTAGTTACATTTGAGTGTGCTGTTGTATATGTTGAGTGTGCTGTTGTATACAAATATGTTATTTGACTAAAATATGACTAAAACTAAATGGCATTTTAGTCAAAAGACTATGACTGAAACTAAATCAAAATTTGCTGTCAAAATTAACACTGTAGGCAACGCTTGGACATGGTTGGTGTCCAATCCAACAGTTGTTCTTACTAAGACTTTTTAGTAAACTTTACTTAATGTCCAATAATTTGTTGAACTTACTTAAAACTATTTAGTAATCTGAACTACTTGCATGCTATGCCTTTGTTACTTAGAAAACCCAAGTAAACATTACTTGACTGGTTTGATTTTGAGCGGGCGCGAGCAAAGTGTTTTTGAGGCGGGGCAATTTTTAATAGACTTTTCACTCATTTCCTACACTTCCTCTCACCATAACTCACCATAACTGTGATTAGTGTTCCCTTTGGTTGAGTTAATGCAGCAATGCAACAAGAAATCAGTTATCTGATTTCAAAGGAGGGGAGTAATATATATATATATATATATATATATATATATATATATATATATATATATATATATATATATATATATATATATATAAGAGGAAGTAAGGAGGGAAGTAATATATATATATATATATATATATATATATATATATATATATATATATATATATATATATATATATATATATATATATATATATATATATATATATATATATATATATATATATATATATATATATATATATATATATATATATATATATATATATATATATATATATATAGTATATATATATATATATATATATATATATATATACACACACACACTCACCTAAAGGATTATTAGGAACACCTGTTCAATTTCTCATTAATGCAATTATCTAATCAACCAATCACATGGCAGTTGCTTCAATGCATTTAGGGGTGTGGTCCTGGTCAAGACAATCTCCTGAACTCCAAACTGAATGTCAGAATGGGAAAGAAAGGTGATTTAAGCAATTTTGAGCGTGGCATGGTTGTTGGTGCCAGACGGGCCGGTCTGAGTATTTCACAATCTGCTCAGTTACTGGGATTTTTTTTGATGCTAGAGGTCAGAGGAGAATGGGCCGACTGATTCAAGCTGATAGAAGAGCAACTTTGACTGAAATAACCACTCGTTACAACCGAGGTATGCAGCAAAGCATTTGTGAAGCCACAACACGCACAACCTTGAGGCGGATGGGCTACAACAGCAGAAGACCCCACCAGGTACCACTCATCTCCACTACAAATAGGAAAAAGAGGCTACAATTTGCACAAGCTCACCAAAATTGGACAGTTGAAGACTGGAAAAATGTTGCCTGGTCTGATGAGTCTCGATTTCTGTTGAGACATTCAGATGGTAGAGTCAGAATTTGGCATAAACAGAATGAGAACATGGATCCATCATGCCTTGTTACCACTGTGCAGGCTGGTGGTGGTGGTGTAATGGTGTGGGGGATGTTTTCTTGGCACACTTTAGGCCCCTTAGTGCCAATTGGGCATCGTTTAAATGCCACGGCCTACCTGAGCATTGTTTCTGACCATGTCCATCCCTTTATGACCACCATGTACCCATTCTCTGATGGCTACTTCCAGTAGGATAATGCACCATGTCACAAAGCTCGAATCATTTCAAATTGGTTTCTTGAACATGACAATGAGTTCACTGTACTAAAATGGCCCCCACAGTCACTCACCAAATCTCAACCCAATAGAGCATCTTTGGGATGTGGTGGAATGGGAGCTTCGTGCCCTGGATGTGCATCCCACAAATCTCCATCAACTACAAGATGTTATCCTATCAATATGGGCCAACATTTCTAAAGAATGCTTTCAGCACCTTGTTGAATCAATGCCACGTAGAATTAAGGCAGTTTTGAAGGCGAAAGGGGGTCAAACACAGTATTAGTATGGTGTTCCTAATAATCCTTTAGGTGAGTGTGTATATATATATATATATATATATATATATATATATATATATATATATATATATATATATATACATACATACATATACACACACACACACACACACACAAAGTAAATTAATTAAAGATATATAATATAACTATATTTCATGTCAAATAATGATATTATAAAAAAGTTTTGCTAATATTTATGGCATAACCTTTTAATTGGGTTGATATAATCCCTCTAACAAGGATTTTTTATTTTTTTATTTTTTTATTATTAATAAGACCTTTTTTTATTTGCTGTCTTCATTGGGGTTATACTGACAAAAGCTATTGATTTATTCATGCCACAATGCACTCTGGGATTGCGCTTCCTCAGATCACAGATAGAATTAAGTTGACAAAACTTAAACAGTTTAAGTAAGAACAACTTAATGGAATTAAGTAATGCTTACTTAATTAAGGCAACGAGTTTGCACAATTGAACAAAACTGAAACAAATTAGTTTTTACGGTGTAATTGCTTATTTCTCTGGATTTAAACATTCTTGAAACATTTGGGATAAAGTACACACGTCAACAAAATATATAACATTGTTCTAGTGGTACCTTTAAAAGTGTTGACTGGAAACATTCAAACTCGTGTGAAAGAGTATTACAGGGATACAAGATGAACCACCTCTGTCCTTACGGATGGAGGAATCAAATGGATCATTAATCTGATAAATACATGATTTATTGCTTTTGTCACCCTGCAGCATCTATCTACTGACCTAAGATCAGGAAAGGTATTTTTCAATCATTAGTTAAGAACAAAATGCTTCTCTCAGCACTGCCATCCATCCTCATTATCACTGGACACAGTCAATAAGCCATTCATTTAAGTCATTTGACCATAAAACAGTATTATTTATTCCTATCTTTCTATATGTACCTAATCCTACTTTTATTCAGCAAGGATGCATTATATCGATCAATAGTGATAATACAATATTTATAATGTTCCAAAGATTTCTCAAATACATGTTGTTCTGCTCAACTTTCTATTCATCAAAGAATTATGTAAAAAATGTATCATGGTTTCAACAAAAAGTTTTCAACATTGATAATAATAAGGAATAAACTAGATTTTGATATATTAAAATAGAAAACTGTTCAATTGTAATAATATTTAATGAAATTACTGTTTTTTTACTGTTTTATATACACTGTTATAATACAAAGCCGATTCCAAAAAGTTGGGACACTGTACAAATTGTGAATAAAAAAGGAATGCAATAATTTACAGATCTCATAAACTTATATTTTATTCACAATAGAATATAGATAACATATCAAATGTTGAAAGTAGGACATTTTGAAATGTCATGCCAAATATTGGCTCATTTTGGATTTCATGAGAGCTACTCCAAAAAAGTTGGGACAGGTAGCAATAAGAGGCCGTAAAAGTTAAATGTACACTTTGTAAATGTAAACTTATTAGGTCAATTGGCAACATGATTGGGTACAAAAAGAGCCTCTCAGAGTGGCAGTGTCTCTCAGAAGTCAAGATGGGCAGAGGATCACCAATTCCCCCAATGCTGCGGCCAAAAATAGAGGAGCAATATCAGAAAGGAGTTTCTCAGAGAAAAATTGCAAAGAGTTTGAAGTTATTTTTACCAGTTATGTGCGCCCATTTTTATATTTATATTTTTTGATCAAATAAATGCAGCTTTGGTGAGCATAAGCGGCATCTTTAAAAACATCTTACCAACTTTTTAACAGTAATATATATTAGCTTAGCAACATGCTAATATTAAATAGTATTTACATTGATTTTGGTCACTTGTGAGGTTCCATGACAGTTACTGTAGGATGCTGCCTTAAAAGGTGTTCTGATTCTTAAGAGAGCTGCCACTGGTATCCAGAATCGAATGTGCGTATGAAATAGAGAAGCATAACTTCAAAAATCTGCACAGAATAAATTCCCTGTGATTTCTCTTGCCAGATTGACACAGTTTATCTCAGTTCAAGAGTGGTTGTGTGTGTGTGTGTGTGTGTGTGTGTGTGTGTGTGTGTGTGTGTGTGTGTGTGTGTGTGTGTGTGTGTGTGTGTGTGTGTGTGTGTGTGAGAGAGAGAGAGAGAGAGAGAGAGAGAGAGAGAGAGAGAGAGAGAGAGAGAGAGAGAGAGAGCGAGCGAGCGAGCAAGCAGTTGGCCAGCTCATTAAAGTCTCTCTTTGTGACACAGGGAATAGATTTTTTACTCCAGTTTGCTTTTGATGCAGCTTCTGTTTTCAAAGAAATGAAGGAAAAAACACTGTGTTTGGTTTCAGGCCCAATTTTGCTTTCAATCAGCCTCCACATGGTTGTTGTGTGATGGACTGAACTTTTCTGAGACTAGAATAAAGCTCAATATCCTACTTTAGACTTAGTATGGCAGGTTATATTGGACCATACAAGATTTTTCTAAGTAAATTACCTTAAGCAGCTCCATTTCATCCAGGAATAGACATCTGATTTTAAGACATTTACTCTGAGGAGACAAGGGAGGTAGTGCCACCTTGAAAAAAACCCCCCAAAAAACATGAATGAGGAAATAATGGACAAAAATGAAACATAACTATTTAACAAAATATGAGGTAAAAGATATTAAAAATGTATATAGTGCCACATTGCTGTAAAAGTAGGTCAGGATGAGACATATTCCGCTGAACATTCTTCTAGATATTGAACTGGGTCATGGGGGAACCCCTATTAAAGAACTTGGCTTTTAAGAACAGCACTGAGGTCAAACCTTAGCTAAGGCAGCATCGTATGTGCAGATCGATGATCGATTACCACCTTAAGGGTATGCTGTGAAACTTGGGGATTCCTTGAATCAATCCCTTGAGTCGCATGTTGTTGCTTTGGCATTATGGTGAGAAATCAATACATTCCTGCTTGGTTTTTCATATGTAGGTTATTTGTGTTCCAAGTGTGCTTATATGCCTTTGAGCCTCTTTACTCACACTAGCCAAACAAAAAGTGCAGATAGCAAAACAAGGTACAGTGCATCTGGAAAGTATCCACAACACTTCCCTTTTCCCACATTTTGTTACGTTACAGCTTTATTCCAAAATTTGAGTTAAATTAATTATTTTCCTCAAAAACAATACACCATAATGACAATGTAAGTGAAGTTTGAAATCTTTGCAAATGTATAAATAAAATAAAATAAACAACAAAAAAGAAAATAATTACATGTACATAAATATTCACAGCCTATTGCTCAATACTTTGTTAAAGCACCTTTGGCACAAATTACAGCCTCAAGTCTTTTTGAGTATGATGCTACAAACTTGGCACACCTATTTTTGGGCAGTTTCAGATCTCTCCAGAGATGTTCAATCGGGTTCAAGTCTGGGTTCTGGCTGGGCCACTCAAGGACATTCACAGAGTTGTCCCATAGCAGCTCCTTTGTTATCTTGGCTGTGTGCTTAGGGTCGTTGTCCTTTTGGAAGTTGAATCTTCACCCCAGTCTGAGGTCCAGAGCGCTCTGGAGCAGGTTTTCATCAAGGATGTCTCTGTACATTGCTGCATTCATCTTTCCCTCGATCCTGACTAGTCTCCCAGTTCCTGCTGCTGAAAAACATCCCCACAGCATGATGCTGCCACCACTATACTTCACTAGGGATGGTATTGGCCATTCAGGCCAAAAAGTTCAATTTTTGTATCATCAGACCAGAGAATTTTGTTTCTCATGGTCTGAGAGTCCTCCAAGTGCCTTTTGGCAAACTCCAGCTGAGCTGTCATGTGCCTTTTACTGAGGAGTGGCTTCCGTCTGGCCACTCTACTATACAGGCCTGATTGGTGGAGTGCTTCAGAGATGGTTGTTCTTCTGGAAGGTTCTCCTCTCTCCACAGAGAAATGGTGGAGCTCTATCAGAGTAACCATTCTTGGTCACCTCCCTGACTAAGGACCTTCTCCCCAATCGCTCAGTTCGTCTGGGCAGACAGTTCTAGGAAGAGTCCTGGTGGTTCCAAACTTCTTCCATTTACGGATAATGGAGGCCACTGTGCTCATTGGGACCTTCAATGCTGCAGAAATGTTTCTGTACCCTTCCCCAGATCTGTGCCTCGATACAATCCTGTCTCGGAGATCTACAGAAAATTCCTTGAACTTCATGGCTTGGTTTGTGCTCTGACAGGCACTGTTAACTGTGGGACCTCATATAGACAGGTGTGTGCCTTTCCAAATCATGTCCAATCAACTGAATTTACCACAGGTGGAGTCCAATCAAGTTGTAGAAACATCTCAAGGATGATCAATGGAAACAGTACCTGAGCTCAACTTTGAGTGTCATGGCAAAGGCTGTGAATACTTATGTACATGTGATCTTTTTGTTTTTTTATTTTTAATACATTTGCAAAGATTTTAAACAAACTTCTTTAACATTGTAATTACGGGGTATTGTTTGTAGAATTTTGAGGAAAATAATTAATTTAATCCTTTTTGGAATAAGGCTGTATCATAAAATGTGGAAAAAGTGAAGAGCTGTGAATACTTTCCGGATGCAATGTATATCACGTCATCTAAAATGTTGCTGTGCTATACTGTACATATTATTTTGTAATGCATTAGGCTAGTGTTGAATATAACACATTGTGCAAACAGTTTACTTGAACATAAGTAAAGTAACATGTTACTCATTCAATTTACACCACAATATCACAAGTTACTCATTTTCTGAAAGTCTTTGCACTGATTAATCCGGGTCACCTAATTAGCTTATTTTCTGTGTGCTACACAATCAAATCAATCATTTCAAATGAATTGATTTCACATGAGTAAACTTACATTCTAGAGCTTCTCTCTGTCCTTCTTACAAAAATATGGCAGGGATTTCTACACTTCTGAAGTTTAATCTAATCACAGCACGCAAAAACACAAATGCACAACTTGAAGTCTGAATATAGTTACATAGTTCTGTTTACACTAAGAGTAAACTTTCCATGTCAGCAACTTTTTATATCTCCTTAGAATTCTGCCATGGCTCATGCAAGAATAATACATCTTTTGTTATGAGCCACTCGTGTAGAGGGTTGATTTTGTAATATGTTAAGGAAAGCATTCAGACATACCAGGGAAATGAAAGCACCATTACGATGTGCAGGACTTCTAGTTTAAATAAAATTGAATTGTATGCTCCCTTTATATGGTTAAGGAAACCTTTTATGCCATGCAATCCATTCCTGCTGGATACTATTATCTGATACCGTCACGCTCATCAGGCCGGCATTTAGAGATACAGCCTGCAGTCAGTAAAGCAGTACAACGGCAATGTCTTGTTTTCAGTGCATTCAGACAAAATCAACACAGTGGCATGGGTTTATCATTGTTTCAAAGGCTTTTGTTATTGAATTGCTATTGTGTTCCAGGGCTGCTATTAAACAACAACAAAAGGCCTTTGCTCTAATCTTTTACTTTGTTGAAACCACCCTTCCAACTGAGAACCCTCAAATTCTCTGTCCGTACTCTGTTTAAACATGCACTCAGTATATATTAAACTACAATACAATGTACAATACTGTTCAAAAGATGCAAAATACATTTCAAATAAACGTTCTTATAAACTTTCTATTAATCAAAGAATTTTGAAAAAAAATAAAATCCACAATCATTTTCAACTGTGATAAATGTTTCATGAGCAGCAAATCAGCATATTTCAATGATTTCTGAAGGATCATGTGACACTGAAGACTGCAGTAAAGGCTGTTGAAAATTCAGCGCTGCCATCACAGAATAAGAGAATAAGAGCCTTCCTAATGCTCAAAAACATAAAAAAAAGATCTTTAATAACCCCAAACATTCACACAGTAGTGTATACTATATATAAAAATATGTATATAAAACTTTTTTATTTATTCCATAATCATTTAGTTTCACTCTCAAAGAATTGAAAAAAAGTTACATGCTCACACAAATAAAAGTTGTTTCAATTGACATTTTATTCTTACTGTTAAAACATTTTTATTAATAATATCAAATGGGTTATTCTGTATAAATATTCTTAAACATATCTAATCAATAAATATCATATAGGTAGTACAAACCCGATTCCAAAAAAAGTTGGGACACTGTACAAATTGTGAATAAAAAAGGAATGCAATAATTTACAAATCTCATAAATTTATATTTTATTCACAATAGAATATAGATAACATATCAAATGTTGAAAGTGAGACATTTTGAAATGTCATGCCAAATTGGATTTCATGAGAGCTACACATTCCAAAAAAGTTGGGACAGGTAGCAATAAGAGGCCGGAAAAGTTAAAGGTACATATAAGGAACAGCTGGAGGACCAATTTGCAACTTATTAGGTCAATTGGCAACATTATTGGGTATAAAAAGAGCCTCTCAGAGTGGCAGTGTCTCTCAGAAGTCAAGATGGGCAGAGGATCACCAATTCCCCCAATGCTGCGGCCAAAAATAGTGGAGCAATATCAGAAAGGAGTTTCTCAGAGAAAAATTGCAAAGAGTTTGAAGTTATCATCATCTACAGTGCATAATATCATCCAAAGATTCAGAGAATCTGGAACAATCTCTGTGCGTAAGGGTCAAGGCCGGAAAACCATACTGGATGCCCGTGATCTTCGGGCCCTTAGACGGCACTGCATCACATACAGGAATGCTACTGTAATGGAAATCACAACATGGGCTCAGGAATACTTCCAGAAAACATTGTCAGTGAACTCAATCCACCGTGCCATTCGCTGTTGCCGGCTAAAACTCTATAGGTCAAAAAAGAAGTCATGAGTGCATGTGGCATGGGCAGCTCACACATCTGGAAAGGCACCATCAATGCTGAAAGGTATATCCAAGTTCTAGAACAACATATGCTCCCATCCAGACGTCGTCTCTTTCAGGGAAGACCTTGCATTTTCCAACATGACAATGCCAGACCACATACTGCATCAATTACAACATCATGGCGTAGAAGAAGGATCTGGGTACTGAAATGGCCAGCCTGCAGTCCAGATCTTTCACCCATAGAAAACATTTGGCGCATCATAAAGAGGAAGATGCGACAAAGAAGACCTAAGACAGTTGAGCAACTAGAAGCCTGTATTAGACAAGAATGGGACAACATTCCTATTCCTAAACTTGAGTAACTTGTCTCCTCAGTCCCCAGACGTTTGCAGACTGTTATAAAAAGAAGAGGGGATGCCACACAGTGGGAAACATGGCCTTGTCCCAACTTTTTTGAGATGTGTTGATGCCATGAAATTTAAAATCAACTTATTTTTCCCTTAAAATGATACATTTTCTCAGTTTAAACATTTGATATGTCATCTATGTATTCTGAAAAAAAAATATTGAAATTTGAAACTTCCACATCATTGCATTCTGTTTTTATTCACAATTTGTACAGTGTCCCAACTTTTTTGGAATCGGGTTTGTAAATTTAGTACAAATCTTTTTTACAGACCCCCTAGCACCACATAGTTTGAGAACCCCATGGGTTTCAAAAAATTACAAAGTGCATCTTTGATAAAGTAAGACTATATTTTAATTTCTGCAGATGGAAAAGCTAGGGAAAATTTCAATGGCCCTTCTCTCAACTCTTTTCATTTACATAAGACAGGACAGACACGTTCATCAAAAGTCAACAATCCTGACCACACTGAATGCTATTGAGAGGCAAGCCGAGAGGGAACATTGTTTTTCAGTGGGATGTCTGAACAGTAGAGTTGTGGGAAAAGTGGCCAGCGATTTGTAGCATGTTCTTATGGGAATGGATCTGCGGTCAGTGAATCTGGAGTCACACCTTCATAACTGATCATAATCTGAATTGACAGAATCCGAAAACAAATACACTCTTGCATACCATCAGCATAAATATTCCGATAAAGTCTCTCCCACTCTCTATTTCCTTCTCTACCTTTTCTTTCTACATTTCTCTCATTTATTTTGTTTCACCACAGTGCTCTGACCAGTTAATTTTATTACTACAAATGTTTTCCTCAATTTCAATATAATATATTAAAAATAAAAATATTCTTCTCCTCACTTACATTTTTTGGTTGAATTTTGACTCACTTTTTCTGGTCTGATTAAGGGGTTTGCCGATGGCTCACAGTTCTTCTGTGGTGTAATTAAACAGCGTCTTTCCCCCTGGCCAAACTGTTTATGCGCTCGACCTTTGCCACATGCACCCAAGCTCTGCCTCCATCCCTTCCTGCAAACCTTAAAAAAACCCTTTCTGTTTCGAGCATGAAAAATAATGAAATCAATTACAGAGTTAATGAATTTGATTTATTTGGGTTTTCTGCTTCGGGAGCTCTGGGATTGTATTATACCTTCAGAAACACAAGGCGAGCTAACTCCTTTTTAATAAACAGATCATGCGCGAATCCACCGACTGGTTGGTGCTTTTCAATTGCAATGGATCAACAGTTATAACAAAACAGGAGTGTATGAATAATGTAAAAGTACAGAGATTTTAATGAGGGGCACAAACCGTCAACCCACATCCGCTTCTGTAACATGCATTCGTTGTATCGTGATTTATTGTTTGATATGCATTTTCTCTTTGCCTCCAGCAAGAACAATGGTTGTTCGGTTAATTAAACAAAAACAAAATCCTCCACGGCATTAAGTAAATGCTTTAATTGTAATGAGAGAAAACAGGCATGAGACCTTAGAGTGTGATAAATGTGAGAAAAAAATGTAATTACGAAAAGATTATTGCTTGGGAGAGTGTCGTGATGCAATTAGCCACTTATAAAATCATATTATAATATCATATAAGTAACATCACAAACTAATCCATCCCATGAGGAATATATTGCAATATTGTATCATTGACTTTTCTCCTGACTTCCACCTTTTGGGATAAGGCTGTTCTTTGATTTAGCCATCCATCAAGAGAAGCATATCAGTGTCCTCCTGGCTCTCAGTTCACCATTCATGTACATCCTTCGTGTTATCACTTGACGTCTAAAACAGGAACAGGGTTGACATTTAACAGCCGGAAGGTAAACAACGAGGAGAAGAGATGAGAGAACAAATCAACTTTGAGGTTTGTTTACAACTTCAGGTCCATCTTGTCCAATGGTTGTTTCGTGATCAGTGGTAAATATAATTGGCATGGTTTTTAAGTGTTAGGCTTAATATTTTATTCAGTATATTAAGGCATATATGACAAGGACATGAAAACGCACTGCTTAAAAGCAAGGATGGACAGACTAGGATACTAGGATAAACCACTGGGATACATGCCAAATAACCATGGCAAACATTCCAAATTTCTCAACTCCAAGAACACAAAGAATGGATTTGCCTTCTCGTGGAGACTGGTCTTGCCAGGCTACCTTGGAAGAATGAGCTCGGATGAACACAATCAGAGTTATGTTAAAAAATGTCCTAGCTCTTTTAAGCTTTATAATGGCAGTGAATGGCAGTCCTGATTTTGAAGTCCAAAAAAGTGCATCCATCCATTATAAAAGTAATCCATACAACTCCAGGGGGTTAATAAAGACTTTCTGAAGCAAATCGATATCTATATTTAAAACTTTATAGACTAAAATAACTAGCTTCTGGCAGATGGCAAACACAAGTCGACTTATTTGACACAATGTATGATGCAGGATGTAGGAGTAGCGTAAGCTTTGACGCCTCTTGCAGACAGGGCTGGGCAACAAACTCAAGCTCCTCTTCTATTATATCAAAATCCTCCGACATTTCTCTTGAAAAATTCTAGTTTTAGACTTCTAATTTGTGACCGGTGTTTTGTTTTGCTCTATCCTCTGCGCTTCCACTTTCATCAATACGCCATGTGTCAGGTCAAGGGTTACTCTTTCGCCGTAAATCGATGCGTACGGCCGCATAGATTACTTTTATGATGGATGGATGCACTTTTTTGGGCTTTAAAATATCATCCTCTATTCACTCCTATTATAAAGCTTGGAAGAGCCAAGACATTTTTTTTATATAACTCTGATTGTATTCATCTGACAGAAGAAAGTCATATACACCTAGGATGGCTTGAGGGTGAGTAAATCATGGGGTAATTTTCATTTTTGGGTGAACTATCCCTTTAACTATGCTTTGTCAGTGTTAAGATTCTCTTTAATATGCCAATAAAAATACTGCAGGTTTTCTTCAGGCCTTTATCACTTTATTAAATTTAAGAAAAACAAATGGACAAATGTTTACTTTCACAAGCCGTCATGTATTCGCGAGCTTGCAGCGGGATTCTCTTAAATGAGAACGAGAAGTTTAAACCCTGCAGGCTTCCATACGTGGTCCGCCGGCAGCGTATTCTGCGATTTCTAGGATTTCGTAGTCTGCATTCGATGCATCCTCGATATCAAGAACACATCCGGTACTTTCATGCGTCCTCTGTACTTGCGTTCTTGAGTATAGGAATTGAACTTCGACAGTTGATGTTGACGTAGTACGAGAACACAAGGACGCAAGATTGCTTAAGAGCGGTTATTGAGAAACGGCCCATCTTTCCAGAAAACCCATCTCGAACATCTCGACATGTTGAACAGGTACCAATGACAGAGAGGGTCATGTGTAGGGGGGTGCATCCTGTTGTTCTTTATAGGATTGGCAGTCCCGTTTTGCAATGGCAGAAAATCATTGGTTGATCTAGTGTGCATTTATGGATTTTCAAATTCCTACGGATTGCATGGCAGGACTGGAGATCAGAGAGAGGAAATGGTTGAAATTTCTCAGAGTAAATGCTTGTTCCAGAATGTTCTGCCTGATGGATTAGAGGTAAGGCTGTCTGACCGTTTAGCCCCCAACCGCTTGTGGAGCTGATTGGTCAAGAAGGTCTCCTTAATTCCCCATAAGTCACTGATTCATTGGGGTTTGGTGAAGGTTGTGCTGTAGTCTGCCTCCTCCATGGCTTCATATCTAAGGGGTGGCTCTTCTTGACAGATACCTATTTATCATTCTGGCAGTCGGACTGATCAATTGGGCAGTGATTCAGTCCTTTTGGTCAGGGGATGAATGGAGGAGGTGATTGAATGCTCGACTCCAGACCATTTTCAAAACCCAGGATTACTGGTGGACCTCATCCACCATCTAAGATGCTGTATAAACATTTCTGGTGGAAGAAAATACAGTCCTGTGGAGTTACTTGATCTATTTAAACATGCATCCCACCCATATTGTGTGTGATACATACTTGTTGAGCTTATTAGAATATTGAGATTTTAGCCTAGCCAGATGCTAATAATGTTGGAATTAACTGTGTGACTTTTTTGATTGTTTTGTACAGTTTACTTGAGGAGTGTTTTGTAAGTCTGAGTGGTTGTTTATGCAGTTGCTACCTCTGAAATCGGTTAATTAGTAGTTTATCTTTTGGTTAGAATGTTGTTTATTTTACCATTAAAACCCATGTAGGCATAAGACAGCAAGTCTACTCAGATTTTTAGCCGCAAAGGAGGCGCTCACGAGCACCCTTCTTTAAGCTTAAATGACGAATGGGACACCCTACGGTCTTGTGGACTTAAAGGACACGCACACGCAGCGGCCATTGTAAGTCCACAAGGCCAAAAGTGCACATGAAGTGTGCCATTTGGGACAAGGCCATAACTTATACCAGAGGTCTTCATCCCTGCTCCTTTATCTTCTGCCCACTGTCCTGCAGAGTTTAGCTCCAATGAGATTACATACAAGCATCAATCGACAGTGCCATTTCATAAAGTGCAAGAGATCAACAATAGCATATATTATAAACAGGGCAAACGACATATAATAGACAGAGGAATAGGGTATATGAGGTGAAGAATCACTAGTAACCAAAAAAATTTATGTAATTATGTGTGCTGCAGCAATGCAAAGTCCAGTTCTCAGTTATTGCACTTGGTGGATATATGCATATTGGGCAGATTTGAGTGGAGGGGGGAGAGGGGAACAGTACTTATTCAGTAATCTAACCGTCTGGGGGTAGAGGCTGTTTGCCATTCTGGTGGTCCTGGCTTGAAGAGATCTGTACCTCCTGCCTGATGGTAGCAGGCGGAACAAGTTGTGCGCTGGATGGAACCGGTCTCTCAGGATGTTGTGCATCCTACGCAGACAGCGGGAGGTGTACACAGTTGAAATCTCCGGGAGGACAGTCCCGATGATTTTGCCAGCAGTTTTCACCACTACAACCAAGGTTGTAGGTTATTTTCAGGAAATAAAGTATTAACCTTTTAGCGCCGCTCATTGGACATTTCCAAACTGCCAGGATACATACAACTACCAATGTAATAAAACATTACCAGATTCACATTCAACTTTTTCAGACAAAACTAAACACGCTTTTTGTGCCAGTCACGAGACATGAAAGTGTTGTGAAACATGCAGGAAGCAACATATCACACTGAAAAAAAAAATTCCAAGTTGAGTTTTACCAAAACTCATCTGTCTGTGGGGAAAAGCATTGTAGAAAGATTATCTGGAGTTCCTTTGTCAATAATTACCAAACACACTTTTAATTCTTAATGGCTACCCTCAGGCCAATGACTTTTTCAGGTGTTGCCCATACTCACTAATGTATCTATATCTTCTGAACCTAAAGTCTAAACCTAGAGCAATTTGGTGCAAATGGACACCAGGTTACTTTAACGATGCACACCATATTTAGTCAAAACTAGCCTCTTAATCCTGCAACCATTTTATTGAGGAAGTATTTTTTTCATTGACACTAACATCCATAACTTTTTAGAAATGGTATCAATGTTTGGTCATTAAATGACATTTAATCATTTAGTAGATGCTTTTATCTAAAACGACTTACAATTGAGGAGAACAATAGAAGCAATCAAACCAAAAATCTAGAACAGTACATGTAGCCAGTTTATATATATATAGACACACACACACACACACACACACACACACACACACACACACACACACACACACACACACACACACACACACACACACACACACAATAGATATACAGAATAAAATAGCAAGTGTTAGTATTAATGGGTCAGAAGTTTTCTCTCCTTGAATTCACCACAAATTCACCATGACTCTCCAGACAATTGAAAATTATTATTTTGTGAAATGGGACACATATGTAGGCCTATACTCTGAGAATGTCTAAAAAAATTGGCAAGGTACTGACACTTGAGAGCAATCACCCTTCTCCCTGTTATGCCATCTGCTCGGACCCTGCTAATTGCCACTTGCTGCTAAATTTATTATAACTTTTTTGCATATTTAGCGCTAATGATTCCAAACAAGAAGTTAAAATATTCAGTGAATGGTTGAATCCATTTGTATCAACATATCAGTCACATTTATCGAGTGTTATGTTTCCGTTTTTTTATTTATTTATTATTATTATTATTATTATTATTATTATTATTATTATTATTATAAAACACAGGCCTGTCCACATTGCACCATAAGTGTTTCAGTCTTTTTGTTGTTGTTGTTGTTGTTGTTGTTGTTAAAAAAGTCCTCCATCTGTCAATAACTAGAATTCTCCACACTGGTCAAAAGTGAATGGTGTCAGTTCTTGGCTGTGAGACACTTGAGAACAAATGATCTTTGATGTTATTGATGTCCAACCTGCAGCATGGGTGCCATATTTGATTTGAGAGCCACAGTGGAGGTGAAAATTATCAGTGAATAATGACCAATATTTTGGTCCTGTTTGCTCACGCATGTTTTGTTCTGTACTATCAGTGTATATTTTACAACCTATTCCATGGTGAGAAATGGCTTGAGCAGCGATGGGTAAAGCTAATTGTGCACATAATACTATGATGATTTACATTTTCATGAATTAAACATTTGAGTGACCTAGCTGTCAGGCTCCTCAAATAATTCCAATGGCACACTGCCTGCCACGTTTTGCATAAACAGCCATAATTTGCCTCTCATTACAATTTAGTTTTTTACTATCTTGATTTATGGAGGAATTTGATGACATTTTTTTCCAATAAATATTCGTTAGTTTGGCTTCAGGGCTAAATATGTTTCACGGGAAAGGCGAAGACTCTATTCATGCCATCTTATTGGAACCGGACCCTGTTTTGGTATTAATTTCCTGGAATTAACTCTCCCACTAAAGGTTCTTCTCCAACCGTTTTTCTTTGTTATCATGGTAAACTCGGTTGTCCCCTACAGCAGCTCGTTCATCACACCCTGCCTGAGTAGTCTCTTATGGAGAAGTGCTTATGTACAGGACTCATCACAAGGTATTGAGCTTTGCTGAGGGTTAGAGACAACATGGTCCTTATCACCCCTAAACAGCCTTCTGTCCTGCCTGGTTTTATCGTCTGAGTGGTCCGATGGTCAACAGAGGACCAGAAGACCATACCTTTTAGCTTTCTTATGATTGATTTAATTGGAAGGAAACTGTAACCCATGTGATCCTGAGAGATAAAACACTCCCTTACTCTCTGATGTAGTACCATCTAAATCCTGCTTGTTTCGGAATATTTCACAAAAAGAAAAATTAAAATGCTGTCATTATTTACTAGGTTTGTTCAGAATTAAATAATTTGCTCCCTTCCCATTCATGGACTAAGATCAGACAGACCAAAATTATTAGAGCACTTGGCATCTGGGAGTCATCTTATGGGCCTGGATTTATTTTCCAAGAGGACAATCACCGGTGGCATTCTTCTAAATATTGAACTACCTGCGATTGAATGAATCTGCTGGAACATTGAAAGTGATGGACTGGCCCCCTCAAAGTCCGGACCTCAACCCCATCGAGCACATTTGGGACGAGCTGGAAAATAAACTGGACAGATCTATTGTCTATTTGTGTATTTAAAGGAAAGCCTTTGGCTTCAGTTGCAGAAGGCATGGGATAACATTAGTGTTGAAGTTCTCAGAGGAAATATATTAGGAGGGGGGGGACTAGGGGAGGAATTTGGAAGGCTCGCCGGGGGCGGCGAAGAGTGGCCTCGACGTCTGTTCGGTCAGGCCTGCGACCTCGCCAAGAAGCCTGGGGCTCGGGTGCGTTGTCCTGCGTAGAAGGAATGGTCCTGGGGCCGGCGGAATGCGACGGCAGGTCCCTGGGGATGTCTGTTTCATCACCAGATGAAGAGCTTTGGAGTTGAGACATGGTAGCAAAACGGTGAGCCAAGATGCTGCTAAACTATCAATAAGGTAAGACTGCTGAATATATATACACCTCTTATCGTTAATTGCTGAGTGCTCTCCTCTTGTGTTAATTATCTGAACGTGCTCCTCCCAGACTTTGTTAATAAAACATCATATATTAAAGTTAAAAGTGGATAAAAACAGTATGACTCACTTCATCTGATATTTGATGGTCAGAGCAACCATCTGCATGTTTCATGAATCATGTTTTGGGCAAAAAAGGTCAATATTTTCAGATCTGTCAGGTGTTCTAATAATTTTGGCCACCACTGTATTAGTAATATACACTCACCTAAAGGATTATTAGGAACACCTGTTCAATTTCTCATTAATGCAATTATCTAATCAACCAATCACAGTTGCTTCAATTTAGCGGTGTGGTCCTGGTCAAGACAATCTCCTGAACTCCAAACTGAATGTCAGAAAGGGAAAGAAAGGTGATTTAAGCAATTTTGAGCGTGGCATGGTTGTTGGTGCCAGACGGCCTGTCTGAGTATTTCACAATCTGCTCAGTTACTGGGATTTTCACACACAACCATTTCTAGGGTTTACAAATAATGGTGTGAAAATGGAAAAACATCCAGTATGCGGCAGTCCTGTGGGCGAAAATGCCTTGTTGATGCTAGAGGTCAGAGGAGAATGGGCCGACTGATTCAAGCTGATAGAAGAGCAACTTTGACTGAAATAACCACTCGTTACAATCGAGGTATGCAGCAAAGCATTTGTGAAGCCACAACACAAACAACCTTGAGGCGGATGGGCTACAGCAGCAGAAGACTCCACCGGGTACTACTCATCTCCACTACAAATAGCAAAAAGAGGCTACAATTTGCACAAGCTCACCAAAATTGGACAGTTGAAGACTAGAAAAATGTTGCCTGGTCTGATGAGTCTCGATTTCTGTTGAGACATTCAGATGGTAGAGTCAGAATTTGGTGTAAACAGAATGAGAACATGGATCCATCATGCCTTGTTACCACTGTGCAGGCTGGTGGTGGTGGTGGTGTAATGGTGTGGGGGATTCTTGGCACACTTTAGGCCCCTTAGTGCCAATTGGGCATCGTTTAAATGCCACGGCCTACCTGAGCATTATTTCTGACCATGTCCATCCCTTTATGACCACCATGTACCCATTCTCT
This sequence comes from Paracanthobrama guichenoti, assembly GCA_018749465.1. Classification (NCBI taxonomy): domain Eukaryota; kingdom Metazoa; phylum Chordata; class Actinopteri; order Cypriniformes; family Gobionidae; genus Paracanthobrama; species Paracanthobrama guichenoti. Next base: position 40,882,117 of record CM031948.1, on the reverse strand, counting down.
GATGGCTACTTCCAGCAGGATAGTGCACCATGTCACAAAGCTCAAATCATTTCAAATTGGTTTCTTGAACATGATAATGAGTTCACTGTACTAAAATGGCCCCACAGTCACCAGATCTCAACCCAATAGAGCATCTTTGGGATGTGGTGGAACGGGAGCTTCGTGCCCTGGATGTGCATCCCACAAATCTCCATCAACTGCAAGATGCTATCCTATCAATATGGGCCAACATTTCTAAAGAATGCTCTCAGTACCTTGTTGAATCAATGCCACGTAGAATTAAGGCAGTTCTGAAGGCGAAAGGGTGTCAAACACAGTATTAGTATGGTGTTCCTAATAATCCTTTAGGTGAGTGTATATTTATAATATAAATATATTTGCTTTTCAAAATGACTGATTTTGTTTTTTAGGGTTTTTATTTTATGTATTTAGACAAAAGTCATAGATTATCTTTTTTTTAAATTAAACATTCAAAGTCTGTCTTGACAAACTTTGCTTTTAAAAAATTACATGAAAGAATTTCTTTGTATTTCAAATGAATTTCAAATTCAAGTTGTTATTCTACTTCCAAATTCAGTAATTAAAAAAAAAAATGGCATTCTCAATACAATTTCGAATGGAGCATGGAGCATATCAATTTCGCATGGAGCATATTATAGCTCTTTTTCTCTTAAAGTAACAGTCCCTGTAAGGGTGCATGTTTTGTGGCAGATGAAATATTATATTTAATAATCCTTTGTTTCTGTTACAGTTATGTTTAGTTCTGTCAGTTCATTGTGTTTTAGTTTGATTTTCCCTGTGCCTGTTTGCCTGAGTTCTAGTTCCTTGTTTGTTTCCATGGTTTTTAATTAGTTCTACACCTGTTTTGTTTTCAGTTGATTGCTCCCATGTGTATTTAAGCCTTTAGTTTTTGTCTGTTCCATGTTCAATATTGTTTATATAAATGTGTTATTGCGTTTTTCTTTTCTCTTTGTTTAATAAGCATTTTTCATTCATCTTTGTTTGTGCGTCTAATTCGTTACAGTATTAACACGTCTAACATATTACAGTAACAGCTGTCATTATTACAAGAGGGCTGCACCATTTGACATTTACAATACTTTTTAGGAGAACAAGCAGGCACGGCTTTCTACTTGACCCCTGTTCGTGATTAATGACCTTCTTTAATGAACTGCCTCTGTTGCAATGCATCCATTTCCCTTCAGGCCTCATTGTAAATTCCCCATCACCAGTTCTTCCATTTCCTCTCTCTAACATTGCTAATTTAGATTAATTACACATCCCTCTGTGCAAATATTCATGCAGTGTCTGTTATTAAGTCCAAAATCTACATTATTGGCATCCCTACAGCTCTTCTCTCATTGGCCTCCCATTGTCACGGTTCAGGGTGCATCATCGGCTTCCCTTGTTACCGGTGTCCGTCCTGTCACTTTGTGCCGCTTGTGAAGGGCCATCAGTGCTGACTTTGCAGTGTGGGTGCGTGGGGATCCCAGGATGATCCCCTCGCTCTTGCTTGTTCCCTTTTCCCTTATATTCTCTGCTGTGTCTACCCCTTGTTTCGTCTTGTGTGTTCTTGGAACCAAGCCTTTTTTAGAGTGTTGTTTGCTGCTCTGCCCAAGACATTTGTTCCCCATCCCATTAGGCGTTGCATCCTGGGTGGGCTCCACAACCTGTGTCCCCGCTGATGGCTGTACTGACAGCTCTGGAGCTCCCATATATTTAGTTTAATCTGTTCACTTCACTTTGGAGGTTGTTTTTCCCAAAGTGTTCCAATAAACTCCGTTTCACGAACCCTCTGCATTTGAGTCCTCTGTTCACCCACTCTGACACCTACCTACAGGTGCAGAACAAGCCAGTCAGATTTAATATGGGCTTCTTTTGCTCCTCTTCTCTATTACCCATAGGTGTGATCCATTGTGAGAGTCATGCTGAAGCCCGCCAGTGTGGTTTGCTCTGTCATCAGAACATTATCTAGTTGACGAGAAAGGCAAATAACAGTGTTTAACATGCAGATATTTTTAAATAAAGTGTCATAGTGCTGTGATCTCTGTTAGTGTGGGCACTCTGTTACCACGGGGTGCTTTTTTTCCAGGAGGAAACTGCTTCGCATGGCATGATTCCCCGCGGAGAGCGCTTCCCTTCACCAACGAATATCAGATTCCTCATTTATATGCCAATTACTGAACAAATTAATACAGCACTGTGAAAAATAATTCCGGCGAAGACATCAGCGACTCCTGTTTGCTCACTCCTATCTGTTTTACTCCAAATAAACTAATTATAGATTTCGACCTTTTAGAGTATTCTTTGCGGCTGAGGGTTAACGATAGATAATGCTTTTTAATTAATCACACATGCTAATTATGCTTCCCATGACATTTGCCACTACATCCACTGCAGCCGAGAGAGACATATGGAGCATATGTTTTCAGAGGAGATTCTACTGTGCTTACCGGTGCATTATGAAATTCAGAAATATACCATGCAGAGATTAGGGATACTGGTATATTGAATCACCCTTCTGAAGCCTGTATTGTTGTATGCTTGATACTATTTTGAAATGCTATTATAGTGCAAGCTGAAACAGCATCATATTTAACAAGATATGAGAGGCCCTGCTATGAATATACGTTGAATATAGTCATGAGTTATACAATATATTAAGGACACCATTTTAATTTAAAATATTATTTTATTAAAAATAAATAATTGAAAATAAAATTGAATATATGCTGAATATATTCCCTGAGATATAAACTATAAGGATGCACAATACATTGGTACCACATCAATCATTGGATATTTCTTTCTCTCTCAATAATTGATAATTTGCTTTAATTTGGTATATGCTCAATTATGTTCAATTTCTTTTTTTTTTTTTTACTAATTTAATTACACGTTTTTCTTTTTCCATTTAGATTACATTTGCCAAACACTCAAAGTTAATCTTTTTAAAGCACTATTAATTTAATAACACAATTAAAATAAATCTTAAAAGCTATACAAGCTATAAATTTTATATGAGTGTGTCTAAAATTACTTGTAGAACTTTAAACTAATACAAAGTTCTGTCATGAAACTCGAGATGGCACAGGCTGATAAGTCCTTAACGAAATTTGTTAGCGATCACGTCGTTATCTACATAGTGCAGCTGATTGGTTGCTGTGGCATCAGGGGCCAATGAGCTTGCTGCTCAACATTCAAATACTTGGCATTGTTTGCTGTAGCAGTTGCGGCATGCTTTCAGAAACCCACCTGTATAGATCTGCTACAGGGTTTATTTCATGTATGTTACAGCAGCAGAATGTCTTACATGCTCACAGCAGCATTTTATGTATGTATTGGCAGTAGAAAGTCTGTATGTGTGTATTGGCAGTAGAAAGTGTACTTGCTACTCTGTGCAGATCTATTCCACCAAGACCAAATACATTGCCATATCCATTACCATGCCAATCTTCCCTAGAGTTGACAGAACTGCTTTTTTAACTATAAGTAATTTTGCAACTGCATGTCAACTAATTCTCATTAGCGTATTAGTGGACCGTCTGCTTAATATCTGCTAACACTTTATTTTGATGGTCCACCAAAACACATATATTGACTATAATATACAAAATGTCAACTTATTCTAATAACCTTAATACCTAACCTTAACCTAACAGACTACTTCAGTCTATTAATACTCTAATGGGAGTATTTTTCGTTGATAGATGTTCTTCCTACCAGGAAGACCCCTGTAAATGCCGGATCAGAGTTGGTGCATCTTTAAAAAATAATAACGTCTCGGTTACTAATGTAACCCCTGTTCCCTGAAGGAGGGAATAGAGATATTACATCATAACTGACTGATGAATTGGGATCTTACCTTACCTTAAACAAGCCAATGGACATTGGCGAGTGAGATTTGCATCGCAAGCCACGTGTATATATATACACAGGTATATAAGGCAGCGTGCAACACTGACACATTAAGTTTTACGCTGAGGAGCCGAGACGGTGGTACAGGGGTTGTGGCGACTCAACTTAACGTCTCTGCTCCCTCCTTCAGGGATCCCTATCAGTCAGTCATGTTTAGACATTACATTAGAACAGACTGACTAATTGGGATCCCTATGGAAAATGCCACAACTGCTGCCCCTTCCCAGTGTGTAAGTCGCTCAGTTCTCCGCACCTGGTGGGGCAGAAAAAGGAGGAACTCCAGCCAGGGTTCACCAAACAGGAAACTCACCTGGAGAGCAAAAGCAGGCACACGTATCACCTCTGAAAGGGGAATGGCACTGCAAGCAAGACACCAAGCCAGCCTTCCCACACATTCACCAATCAACAAACAGGCTCCATTTCAAAACATAAGCATGGCTAGTAGAGGGGGCACATGCTTGAGTGATAGTGTCTACCACTGCTGGTGGTAGGCCACTTAAGTCCTCCGCGTTCCATCCAGAGACTACACATGGAGGTTCCAGAGGTCTGGACGCGGGTGTCATATGGTGCCCCATCCCAAAGAAAGCAGATCCTTTCTCAGGGGAATCTGCCATGGAGGGGCTGTTGTGAGGAGCATCAGGTCCGAAAACCAGGTCCGGGTGGGCCAGTGAGGGGCAACCATCAAGACCTGCTTCTTGTCCTCCCTGACCAGAGAGACCAGACAAGGTGTCTGTGTGAGGAGGCTCACTGGAGGAAGCACATACTTGCGTAGGTCCCAGGGCCAGCTGTGGTCTTGGTCCCTTGGTTCCTTTTATTCCCTTTGTCAGGGAATAAAACAACTGGCAGTGGGATGACTCCAGAGATATGAACAGGTCTACCTGTGCTTCTCTGAAGCATCTCCAGATCAGGTGGACCACCTGGGGGTGAGAGCACGTTGGTTGCATGATTGAGCTCTCCTGGAATGTGAGCAGCACAGAGCGACCCGAGTCACTTCTGAATCCAGAGGAGGAGATGGCGGGCCAGTTGTGACATAGGACAGGAGTGTAGACCACCCTGACAGTTGATGTATGCAACGGTCAACGTTTTGTCTGTCCGCAGCAGCAACGTTCGAAACCGGCGCAGGGCCAGCAGTACTGCTAGCAAATCGAAGCAATTGATATTCCACTACAGTCGAGGTCCTGTCCAGGAGCCAAAGGCTGTGTGCGCATTGCATACAGTACCCCAGCCCATGTTGGATGCATCTGTTGGCCACGGGCTGAAAGTTCGGCAACAGACTGGTGTGATTACCACGGTGCCATGCTCATCTTGAGACCCGGTCGTGAAAACAGTGCTGAAGTGGTCTCAAATTAAGCAACCCGTGTTTGCTCTTTTAGGGAAATGCTCTTTCAGTGCTGAAGCTCTTTTAGATAGATGGCCACCGCTGATCGCACCGTCACACCAACACTCCAGAACTTGAGTGATCAGATGACTACTCAACTCCTAAGAGAAAGTTTAATGTGCGAGTGTTGCACGCTACCCATATGAATGGGGAGTGGCTTGCAATGCTCACTCGCCTGTGTCCATTGGCTTGTTTTGTTACCACTCGAAGGTGATTGGGCTCTCAGACGAGATCCCAATTCATCAGTCTGTATTTGTAACATCGAACGTGACTTACTAGGAACAGAATATTATTCTATGGCTGATTCACAGTATGCAAAGTAGCTAGGTGAGCAGATATTTGTGTCATTATATTATGTGTTTTAGCTAAACACTGCAGAATTCAGGAATACAATTATAAATGTACCCCTCACTGAAACTATGGCACTTTTTGTAACACTTTTATAGCTTCCAGATCTTTGATTTAACTGAAAACCCAAAACAGCTTAGTCAGAAATTTATCAAGTAAACAGGAAAAAAAATTGTGCAGGGAGGGAACCGAAACTCTGAGTATCAGACTATAATAAGATTCCTGTTCAAGCATGAAACCTATTAAGCGGTTGGAAGGATTTGCTCTTATTCACAAAACCTAAGATTTAATTTTTATGTTGCACTCCATTTCTTGACTGAATGACATGAAATGTCCCCTTTGATAGATTAGACAGAGTCAGCTTGCTTTAAAGTCAATATCCTGTAACAGAGAACACAGAACTGCTGTATACACTGTTATACTGTATGCTGCAATAATGTGCAATCCTGAATATGCAGCTATATTGCATTAAAAGACAACTGAGCTACATATAAGTTTTCACAGTAATGTTCCAATTATGATTATTTGTATGCTGAAAGTTTTTGAATAATTCTTAAACTTTCTTTTGCATTGAGATAAAACTTGGGTCATTTTCGTCCGCATACCAGTAGGAAAGAACTGATTGAATTATATATTTTTTTATAATATCTCAATTGTTTTTTCCAGACAACAATGCGATTAAATAGAGGACAATGGAGACTTTGCTTATGACTCTTGCATCTCACATATTTCTTCACATGTAATCTCCCAAGAATTATGTCAAGGTCTTACCACAATATCATAAACTCAAATTTGTTAAGATCTCAAGGTCTTGCTAAGATTTCATTATGAACTCAAACCTTTTTCATCAAAAAAAAAAAAAAAAAAAAAAAAAATATTGTCTGAGCTATACTATCCACATTCATTTTATAGCTCTGTACTATTCAACAGTGGTCTAATTTGATTCTTCTTCTATTTTCGGAGACACATCTGAGATCTGAACTATGACCGATAAGTCTGCAATGTCCCCTGGGCAATGAAAGAGCAATACAAATGGAAATCACTCCTGTGATGATCTAATTCCCACAAAAAAGAAAAGAAAAAAAAAGATCCTGTGAGCTTTCTCACCTATATTTCTATAGTTCATGACCTTTAATAAGACTTAAAGCGACCCAGCGTTATTGTACTCTTTAGCAGAGTAAATGTCATAAAGCTTAATTTTAAGGAGTGATAAAAATATCACACATTAGGGGATATTCAATCTGTTTATTCCTCATTTTTTGTCATGTTTAATGGTGACAGAATAGTTTGCCCAAAAATGAAAATTGTCATTATTTGACCACACGACAAAAACCTTTCTAGTATAAAAAAGTCAGCGGCTATAAGTGCAAATAGTGACAGATGTTATTTATAGCAAGTGTAAATAGCAACAAAAAGTATTTTCTTTGCACTAAGTGCAAATATCATTAAGCGCTATTACACTGTAGATGAAGATAGATGCTGTTTACACTATAAGTGTAACATTTTAGTCCAGTGAAGATGAGGAAGGCAGAGAAGATCAAGTTCAAGCTTATAATTTAATAAACAAAGAAAAGACAAGTAATACCACACAACCAACAGAAGGTAATGAGGAACTTAAATACACAAAGGTAATGAACTCAAAGACAGGTGTGATTGTTAAACGGCAACTAAGGACTGGCGGGAACAAAGAACACAGTAAATCAGTAACTAAGAGAAACAAATTATAAAAGTCCATGAAAACTATAAAGTAACACACTGGTAGAACATGACAATAAATGAAAATAATAGTATACTTGGCAGATACTATTACACCTCAGTGTATATTGGATATATTATAATTGGATGCTGATTAATTACTTTCTCACTGTCCATAAAGCACTCCCCTACTCCTACCCCTACACTTTATTTCCACTTTTTGAATATTTTTTTGGTTATTATTTAAAACAAACGCCTCTCCAAGCTGATATGCAATGGGAAAGGGGAGAACAATGAGTGCGGATTCAAGCTCTGGTCGGTCGCATCAAAAGCTAAAGCCACCCACCTTACTCTCCACACCACTGATCCTATTATCAGAGGGATATCTTTTGTAATTCTGTCTGGCTTAATAAGACTATGGTGGGAGGAGTTAGTGTAAATAGCCTCTGCCAACAAGATGGGCTATTTGCACTTGCAGTAAGACACTCCATATAAAAGTGCAACTGCAGTGGAAAGGTTCCATGGATGTTAAAGGTTCTTCATAGAACCATAGAAGCCAACGCCAGAACATTTATTTTTAAGAGTGATAGCTCTGTGTGAAGCGAATGTAATCATTATTGCAACTGGAACATCTTTCCTTTTCTGGGTCACTCCTACATGGGGACCTGCAGCCTTGGTACCTTAAAAATTAGTGATCACCCATCAGTCTTTTGTAATGGATACAATGTAAGGTAGATTGAGCATTTCACAGCTGGATTTTATGGTTCCAAGTTCAGGGGGTTTCATTTTAATAATTACTTTTTTTTTTTCCGTCACAAGAATGATTTCAAAAAGATGATCATTACAGAAAAGAATCAATGACAGTGTCGGCTGCCCAATGCTGATCCATGTTATTTTTGATAAAGATAAAATAATACACCTCAAAGATCCTGTTTTATATCCCCATTAGTTATGTGGCAGGGGGGAGATCAGATTAAAAATCTATTAGGGGCCAACTCGTGGGATTCATTAAAGGAGAACTTGTTCTGCTTACAAGTGCATTTTCTACTTTAATTAGTAATACATGCTAAAATGAAGTTATCATCCCCTTTTCAAATTAGTTGAGGGTAATAAATCATGCATACATACCAACGTGCCCTTTTATGCCCACACAATGTCATTATGGTGTACATGTGTGTTGTGCATGTTGAGGTTTAAGCATATCCTTACGAGAAAAAATAAATAAATAAAACATTTATTCAAGTGTGCTATTAGTGTACTTCTTTTAAACTAAAAATAAGAAAGTATACTACTTACAGTCTATTTTATTGTACTTCTCAGAAATAGACTGTATGTAGCCTACCTCTCATAAATATAATGAAAATTGCACTTAAGTATACTGACTTATACTGACAGAGAAGTCTATGTATATTTGGCCTATTCTTGTACACAATCTTTTGATCCAGATATACGTATAAGTATTCTAAGCATACTTGGCTTGTTGTTGTGTTTACTCTTGTAGTAGCCATTAAATACTTTTTCACATAGTTTTACATACTGTCTTATAAACTTACATAATTCGAAAATATTGATTTATAAAGAAAACAGGTATGTTCCTAATTCTGAGAATCTGAATTTTTGTGTAGGCTAGTCCACCGTACATTGGAATTTACTTAAAATCTATTTTACTCTTTCCGAAATCCATATTTTTTAGTGTTATACAGTAGGAGGTGCTACTACCCATCTTCTGAAATAGTACAGCATCTCCGGATCAAAAAACAGGTGAAGAAGCAGAAACAAGTGATAGAAGATTAATTTGTACATGTAAAATAATGTGATCATCAAACATTAAACAGCATATAAATCAAAACTGCCTAATGTTACTGAATGCAATGTTGACCCAGGAAGGGTTAATGACTGTGAAAGCATTAGGTGTGTTGATGGTCTACTCCATCTATGTTTTGATCATCGCTCTGAATCCGATCAGGACATAGTCTTTGACCAAAAAAAAAAAAAGTATTCTGTGGCGGAAACAAGCTTCCATAGGCTACTTTAACTTTTTCAATTTTCAAAACATTTTATTCTAGACATATATATACATATATGTTTAAAATGTTGCTTTTTTTAATGAAACTTACCCACTTTTAAATGTTGATAAAAAGTACACAAGCTAGAATAAAAAAAATGTAAAATGGAAAAAGTTAAAGTAGCCTATGGAAGCTTGTTTCGCTACAGAATAAAACATTTTAAAAGATAATTGCAACTTTTATCTCACAATTCTGACTTTATATCTCGCAATTCTGACTTTATATCACAGAATTTTGACTTTATATCACAGAATTTTGACTTTATATCTAACAATTGCATAAAAAAGTAAGAATTGTGAGATAAAAAGTCGCAATTAACTTTCTTTTATTATGTGGTGGAAACAAGCTTCCATAAAGTACAGTTAAAGGTATATTTCAAGTATAAAAATGTAATGCCTAGATAAGCACATATAAATATATATAAATAATATATAAAAATAATATATAAATAGTAAACTATAAGGGCCAGATTTACTAAACAGGGCAAATTAGCATGAGGGCGCAATTCCAGAAAAGCACCGAGTGGACAGTTCTGTGCATGATCTACTGACAAATTAATGAGCACAGACGCAGCCGGATAATTTCTGTGTTTAAAATGTGCTTTTTTGGGGTGTTAATTAATGCCACAAGCACCAGACATTTTTACGAGCGCAAACCTTTGTAAATCATGTTGCGTGATTCATTTAAATACTATCCTCCCATGAATTTTGCACCTGAAAGGGAAACTCCTACAAATGCATATGCAATAAGGTCAGCCGCAAAAATAACCCTGTCCACTCCTTTTCAGCGCTAATTTATCACTCTGTGTCTTTAGGAAATCCTGACAGTAGTTTTCTAACGCCAAAAAAGGTTTTGCTCTGGTGCAAGCGGTTAGTAAATCTGGCCCTAAGTATGATGTTAAAGAAAACTTACAAGTATACTTGCAGTATAAAACTAATAAACTAGTAGTCTACTGAGAGTAGGTTATATTTCAAGTGTATTTTTATTAATTAAAAAATGTGCTTAAACCTTAAGTGCATGATCCAAGATGAAAACTAGCACTGAATTTTAGGATTTCATTAAGGACAATGTATGTTAGGACTAATATTTTAGTCAAAGTGTAATATGTGTCACGTCTGTTCTGTGTCTGGCGCTCTGTGTGACTGTGTTGGAGTTTATTTGTGTTCTTTTCTGTGTCCTGTTCCTGTGGAGTTTTGTAGTTCTTTGTAGTTATCTTGTTAACCTTGTTTCCCTTGTGTATATATACCCCAGTGCTTCAGTTGTTCTCTGTTGGTTGTTGTTTAATGTTATGCAGGTGTTCTCTGATCCCCGTGGTTTCTTTTGTGGTTTTCTCAGTGTTATTTTATTCCTGATTTACGTTTGATTGTTTATTTTCATTAAAATTTCCCCTGCATTCGGATCCTGCATCTCTGCCTGCCGCCTGTTATTTCTCGTTTCCTGACAATATGTACGTGCTGCAGATAAAGGGAATTAAATAATACAAATGGTAGATGAAAAGTAAGTTTAACTTTGCTCTCAAATGCATTTGAGGCTTTTGCACAGATGAGTCATATTATGTTGATTGCTAATTCGCAGAGAGTGTGTTGTAAAAGATGGTTGACAATTAGCACTTTGATATGTGATGTGATTTTATGGCAACATGAGGCAACTGAAAGAGGTCTATAGAGGTCAAATTGGCGGTTTCCCAATAGTGTCAGGAAAATGAAAACAGTAAAACAATCATGAAACATGCAGAAATATCAGTCTAGTGCTTTCCTCGTCACGGTGTCCTTCAAATGACTGATGGTGAACTGATGAATCACTCTTGTTAAGAACTTGTTCAGCTACATTGGTAAGACATGATCTCAGCAGCACCACCACTGCTGATTAATACATCATAACGACACCAGTCACATGTGCCAGTAACATTAGTCATGTTTATGATGCCTAACCCTTTATGTTAAACTCAGCCTGCTAGACAGAAGCAGTGCAGATGGGGAAGGGCTTCTGGTATACAGAACGATCGTCTGGTTTGGAATGTAAGATTGAGTTTGATGTTTTTATTGACTTTGAGAACATTTCCTAAAAAAATATGTCCTGCTGATTTTTTTTTTTTTCTCTAGCTCCTGCTGTTCTAATCTCAAATACTGTATCTATTCCTAACAATGTTCAAACTCAATAAAGCTGGAGTTTGTATTCAGAGTTATTATTCCCCTCATACTGCCTTTGCATTACTATTAAATTGGATGCATGATGTAGTGTTGTGCTCTGGATTTGCAAACTTGATGCAAGCTTGTCCAATATGCCATTTCAAAATTGTGATAAATATACAAGGGTTGGACAGTCAAACTGAAACAGTGGCCTGTATAGTTTTGGAAGTTTCACATCTTCTGTATATGTGGCCAATCTTCACTGATTTTACATTCCAATAGTAAGAGCAAAGTGTTGAATTAGCAGAGCAATAGCACAGCTGTACATAAAATATTGCAATCCACACAACATAATGGGAGAGATATCAGAGTCAAAAAAGGACAAATTGCTGGTGTGCGTCGCGCTTGTTCATCTGTGACGAGGACAGCAAGTCTTTGTGGTGTATTGAGAGCTATGGTATCCAGGGTAATGTCAGCATACCATTATGTAGGACAAACCACATCCAACAGGAGTAACTGTCAACGCAAAAGAAAGCTGTCTGAAAAGGACGGCCAGGTACTAACCCTGATTGTGTCCAAAAAACATAAAACCACAGCTACCCAACTCACTGCAGAATTAAATGTGCACCTCGAATCTCCTATTTCCACCAAAACTTGGTAGGGAGCTCCACAGAGTTACTATTCATGGTTGAGCTGCTATAGCCAAACCTTTGGTCCCTCGTGCCAATGAGTGTCAGTTTCATTGGTGCCAACAGTGTAAATCTTGGGCTGTGGACAATGTGAAACATGTATTGTTCTCTGATAAGTCACATCTGTGAGCGTTATGGTATGGAGAAGCCCCAAAGAGGCTTAACACCTGGACTGTTGTGTGAAAGCACAATCAGTGGATCAGTGATGATTTGTGCTGCAATATCATGACATTTCCTACTATGCTTGATGGGCATAGTACACTTCCAAGGACTACCAAACCATTCTCAACAAAACTCACTCCTCTGGCCTCAAGAGGCTTTAGCGTCATTGTTAGCATGCCTGCCTCCGACATTGGAGACCCCATTTTGAATCTCTTTTAAAGCAGGGCGAGTAGGACCGGTTACATTTGGTGCTGTGACCCGGATGGGAATGAGGTTTAGGAGAGTGAGTGTAACGGACATAGGCCAGTAAGAGCTGTGCATGTAAACCTCACTCCCCTGGCCTCAAGAAGCACTTTAGTGTACCTGTTAGCACACATGCCTCTGACGTCGGAGACCCCATTTTGAATCTCTTTTAAAGCAGGGCGAGTAGGACCAATTACATTTGGTGCCGTGACCCGGATGTGAGTGAGGTTTAGGAGACTGAGTGTAACGGACATAGGCCAGTAAGAGCTGTGCATGTAAACCTCACTCCCCTGGCCTCAAGATGTGCACTAGCGGCTGCAGTCTTTAGCGTACTTGTTAGCATGCCCGCCTCCCACGCGGGAGACCCTGGTTCGAATCCTGCTTGAAATGGGATGAGTAGGACCGGTTACATTTGGTGCCGTGACCCAGATGGGAGTGAGGTTTAGGGGGTGAGTGTGACGGATGTAGGCCAGTAAGAGCTGTGCGTGTAAACCTCACTCCCCTGGCCTCAAGAGGCTCATTGGCAGCTGCTGTCTTTACCGTCTTTGTTCGTGCGCCTTCCTCCCACACCGAAGACTCCAGTTCGAATCCCGCTTGGAGTGGGTCGAGTAGGACTGGTAACACGTGCACCTAACGGTTCAGACATTGTACCCTGAAGGGGGTGCCATGCATCAGCATAATAATGCACCAGTACACACAGCAAGACTTGTGACAGAATAGTTTGATGAACATGAAAGTGAAGCTAAACAACCTGCACAGTCACCAGATCTAAATATTTCTAAGCCACTTTGGGGTATTTTGGAGGAGCAAGTCAGAAAGTTTTCCTCCACCAGCATCACATAAAGACCTGGCCACTCTGAATGGCTCAAAATCCCTATGGCCACTGTGAAGGACTTGTATCTGTCATTCCCAAGATTAATTTATGCTCTATTGGCTGTAAAGGATTTTAACAACGTAAAAAATAACTATAATAACTTAAAACATGATGCTCGCATTTGAGTCTAAAGTTTACTTGCGATCGCAATGAGCTGTTCGTGGAGAAATGCGACTTTAAGCAAACAATTTAATTTGATTGCGTGTAATAAAACAAAGTCTTTTTTACACTTCCAATTTCATTACTAAAGCCAAACAATAAATGTCGCTTAGACACTCTTGTGTTCCATTCAAACGGTATCACAACAATCATGCATGGTCGTAATTTTGTCCTCTTTATCAGTTATAGCCCTGAAAAAACCCAAGAATGAACATCAGAAGGTTTGTTGAAAGATAGAGTACAAATTACTGAAATGTATTATGCCCTTTGTAATCACCAAATCAGTGTTTCAACCCGAAAAAACATCAATAAAACAGTTTGTGAACATATAGTCTAACGTTACCTCAGGAAAGTCATTCAAATGTCCATAACTCTGGGTTGCCAGGTATGTGCAACAAAAGTAACCCAAAAATAGCCCAATGCGATTTTCTCCATGGGGCGGCTGAATTCCCCTCTGAATTTGTACGTTTGGGGGTGTTGGAGCTCCGTAATTGTACTTGAGGCTTCGTCAGTTACAGCTAGAAAAATTAACTCTACAGGACAGCAAATCTCTAAAATCGTAAACCTATTGTTTGGATATGTACACTACATTTTAAAAAAGAACATTGTATTTTCCTTCATATTTAGTGCATATAATTCAAAATGTGTTTCTAGGTCAAAACGACTTAAAATGATGGAGCAGCTCAAATTATGCATGATGTTGATAATGACAGTAATTAAAATATATTAAAAACACCGAATTAGAATTGGAAATAAGGCAAAACCAATTACTTGAAAGAGTAAAATTTATTCCATTTCCTCATATTGTCCTCTGGACATTCACCCTCAATTATCTAATCATTTAAACACATTTCATAAATAGAGATCTGGTCATTTGTGAGGTGGACTGTACAGAATAAAACCTCAAAAGTGGATATTAGAAAAAAAATTAAAGAAAGAAATGGGTCACACATGTGGAATGTGGGTTATATATTTACAACATACAATATAAGAGAAAAGGAAAGTAATTAAAGAATTAATGAGCATCTACTGACACAATGCAACTGCAAAGCAACCTGTTGAAATGACACGTCAACAGGAGATACGGGATATTTTAAAGAGATTTATAAATATATTTAGATGGTTTGCAAGCATGGGTATACAACATTACTCTCTAACCAGACAGCAGTTTTCGGCCCCTGAAATAGTGTAAGTGCATATGACCGGTGGTAAAGAAATCTGCCAAAACAAAATCAGATACAATCAATGTAGAATCTCTAAATGCAAACAATATCATGCTGTCTAAATCTGCTATGTAATCATTGTTGCTGTACACAAGGATATAATACAAATGAATCACAACAAATATGATGTGAATACTGGCAATCAGAAAAATACGGACCATGTTGGAAGAGAACCTGAGACAAGTTGTGTATTGATGCCAACATACAATTCCCTCAAATGCGTTAAGAGCTTGTCCATTTACCTTAAATAAAATTCCCTTAAATAGCCCTAACTGGAAAGGAAAGAAAGTAAAGTGATGTGTTGTAAATGGGCCATACGATGTTTACATAAGGCCTAGAACGATATCGGAAATGACTCAGGCATTCTTTAAAAAATGGAGGGGAATAAAACACCCAAACCCACTCTCACTTGAAAATCATAAAGTAATTGCTACACGTCTACTAACAAAAAGCAAAATACAATGTTAGGATTGTCCGTCTACTTATATTTGATGTTCATGATGGTATCATGGAAATCCTTTGCAGGCCCTGATTTAAATATTCCACATTTGCAGTGTCTTTTTTGTTCTTTTTCCTCATTTTTGATATCCTTAAAATGAGATAAATGTACAATTATTATCTTATCTTACATGTACTGAAGCACTTTACATGATGATTGCAAAAAGTGGTGTATAATCATATCAACCCAAGGCGGATGGAAATCATGTTCCAAAAGCATACCATAACATGATTATATACAAACTTTGTCTAAATAAGATCATAACAGCAGTGTTTAGTACAGATGTTGTTTACGTAGCAAGCTCTGAAACCGAAGACGTGATTTGACCAACAATCTTGTTATAGTGCATTTCCACAACAATATAATCTTCTTTTAATATTAATCACCTGTGCTCCGACGATAAAGATTTATTGGCATGAAACATTTGCAATTAGCATCTTTCAATGGTAATAACGTATCAACATGTACAAATTAAAGACGGCTCTGAGTGCATCATGCGGAAGTCCTGTGGCTTCAAAAATTGCAACGTATGTACAGAGATAGTCTTTAGAAAACTGATCTTGTGTGTATGTGAATGGGTATGTTTTTTTTCAGTACATATGTACTTTATGTGATGGGCGTATGATGAGACAGCCCGTTTTAGTGCAGGTAGCATTCCATCGGAACCCTTTGCAACACCAAAAGGGTTCAAATGTAGAAAAACCTTGGTTTATATGGCGTGTAAGTACGTCCCTTAAGTACATCAGAGCAAAAACCAAAAAAAAACAAAAAAAGTTTCATTTTCCACTTGGCAACATGAAAAAATTGTGAAGGGGCAAAAAAACCCCATTGACGTCTGAGGCCTAATTCACATAATAAAGCCAGTAGATCAAATTGAAAAGAGAGAACGCTGAGGGAAATATTATCCGTGACCATCGATCGATGGCGTTCACGTCTGTGAGGTCAGGGATTTTGATTTTGAGCTGGGAAGAGCGTCTGCGTAGCCGCGGTTTCTTCGACTGCGTGTTCCTGTCCATGCTGTGGCGGCCCTCGGGCCGCGCTGTGCTCTGTTTACGATACTGGATCCCTGAGTTATCGAATACCATTGAAGTGGAGTTTCGGGCTTCGCTGACGCTGGTGGTGATCTCGTTCCCGGCCACCTCATTGTGGATCTCCAGGGTGGTCAGAAGGATATTTCCCTGGGAATCCACCTGCAAGCAGAGACACTTCTGGTTACCACGTTTTTTCTTTATCTCTATAATGCCTACTATTAAAGGGATGGTTCACCCAAATATGAAATTTCAGTTGATATGCCGCATTGACTTTCATAGTATTTTTTTCCCATACTATGGAAGTCAATGGTGCCCATCAACTGTTTGGTTACGCATATTCTTCAAATTATCTTCTTCTGTGTTCAGCAGAGAAAAGAAATTCATACAGGTTTGGAACAACTTGTGGGTGAGTAAATGATGACAGAATTTTTTATTTTTGGGTGAACCATCCCTTTAAGTATGATACTCAACAAAAACACATATAGAAAATATATATATACTGTATATGAGTTCTAGAAACTATTCCATTTAAAAAGCAAATAGATTTTTTGGTAACACTTTACAATAAGGTCTCATGTTAACACTAGTTAACTTTCCCCACTATTGACTGAAATTTCCGTAATCCGTAACCATTGACAGAATTTTCTATTTTTTTCTGTGTTTTCACTGTTATATGGTAGGGTATGCGCTATGACACATCTTCTGAAAGAGTACTAAATCTCTTGATTGAAAACACAAGCGAAGAAGATACAGTAACAAGCAATGTCATGTAATCATATGCATATGTAAAATAACGCGATCATCAACATTAAACGGCATATAAATCAAAACAGCCTAATGTTACTGAATGATATGTCAGCCCAGGGCGAGCTATAGGACTGTGCAAAAAAAAAAAAAAAAAAAAAAAAAAAAAAAAAAAAAAAAAAAAAAAAATTCACTGGCGGGGAAAGAGTTAGCATAATGTATAACATAAACTAACAATGAGAAATACATTTGTTACAATACAATACAATAGTATTTATTTGTTAATAATAATTAATAAAAAATACAGTCGTTCATTGTATTAGTTCATTGTAAAAAGTATTAGTAAATGTTGAAGGAACATTAATTCTTAGTTAACATTCTAATGAAACCTTATTGTAAAGTGTTACTGATTTCTCTGACTATTATTTCATATTTCAGACTTTACAGGGTTCAAAAAATAAACAGTGAAATGAAAAGTCAATTTCACAATAAAACCCCCAAACTACTAAGACATTATCAAAGTACTTTTTGTAAGGGAAAGAAGTGTTTTTGAAAAGTGGGGATTTTGTGGTTAGTTAGACAGTTAGACAAGACAGTTAGGCAGTTAGACAAGCTACAATGGAGGCGTTCACATGACATAAAAAAATGAAAGAGCCTTCAATGCGAAGAGTCAAGTGTGCTATATTCCTCAAAACAGTTCTTTGCACAAAAATGAAAGACAATTAGATTCATGTGGCCATGTTTTATCATGTCACTTCAAATAAGATTCAAGATTATTCAGTTACATTATGTATCCACTACATTGGAATGCTCACAAGAAAATAATAATGGTATATATGTAAAGCACTGCCATAGACACATGACACAGACATTAATTAATGCTGAAGTGCCGCTCTCCAGTACAACATACAGAATTGAACAGCATACTTCATATCTATGGTACTATAAAACATCAACACGCTAATGCATAATTGCAGTAACAATATGACAGTGAAGCGCTCTAAACAAGCCACAAATTTCAAAAAGTAATAATCTGTATAAACGTTGTACAATTGTAATGTCAAATCATATTTAGTTTATAAATGGCTGTTTTGATAATGAGCTGAATCAGAGCAAGTGTAAATAAGAACAAGTTGGGAAAGTTGTTAACCTTACGAGAATCATATTCGGAAGCAAAAGTTCTCATCTATTATACTTTAATGTAACCTAGGCAGCATGTGGGAGTCCTGAAAAGCAATATATTTGTCACATTGTTTTTTTTTAATCAACAAAAAAAGCTTGTTTATTATATGGCGCATACACAACACAATTCATGAGGAAACAGAAAAAGGAAATTACACACAAATTTACATTTACTACAATACACAGACTAGCTGATTTCAATAAAAAAACAAAAAAAAAAACAGTTCAGGGTTCTCACTCAGAGATCCTTTTCCAGGACATTTGAAATTTTACTATGACAGGAATAAAAGACAAGGATCATGAGTCACCCTAACATCATCACCCTAACCCTAACCCTAACAATTCTATATTGCTCTCTAGGTCTTAATCTCTTAAACTCTTAATCATAAATTATGACTATGGAAGCTTGTTTCCAACACAGAATTAAAAGAAGAGGTAATTGCGACCTTTTCTCACAATTGCGTGAAAAAAAGTCAGAATTGCAAGATATAAACTCACAATTGTGAGAAAAAATAGAAAAAAATAGCGAGATTGTCACAATTCCTATTATATAACGCAATTCTGACTTTATATCTCTCAATTCTGACTTTATCTCGCAATTCTGACTTTATCTCGCAATTCTGACTTTATATCTCTCAATTCTGACTTTATATCTCGCAATTCTGACTTTATATCTCTCAATTCTGACTTTAATTCTGACTTTATATCTCACAATTCTGACTTTATATCTCTCAATTCAATTCTGACTTTATATCTCTCAATTCTGACTTTATATCTCTCAATTCTGACTTTATATCTCACAATTCTGACTTTATATCTCTCAATTCTGACTTTATGACTTTTATATCACACAATTCTGACTTTATATCTCTCAATTCTGACTTTATATCTCACAATTCTGACTTTATATCACTCAATTCTGACTTTATATCTCTCAATTCTGACTTTATATAACTCAATTCTGACTTTATATCACACAATTCTGACTTTATATCTCTCAATTCTGACTTTATATCTCTCAATTCTGACTTTATATCTCTCAATTCTGACTTTATTCTTCTGACTTTATATCTCTCTGACTTTATAATTCTGACTTTATATCTCACAATTCTGACTTTATATCTCTCAATTCTGACTTTATATCTCTCAATTCTGACTTTATATCTCACAATTCTGACTTTATATCTCAATTCTGAATTCTGACTTTATATCTCTCAATTCTGACTTTATTCTGACTTTATATCTCACAATTCTGACTTTATATCTCTCAATTCTGACTTTATATCTCACAATTCTGACTTTATATCTCGACAATTCTGACTTTATATCTCTCAATTCTGACTTTATATCACACAATTCTGACTTTATATCTCTCAATTCTGACTTTATATCTCTCAATTCTGACTTTATATCTCTCAATTCTGACTTTATATCTCTCAATTCTGACTTTATATCTCACAATTCTGACTTTATATCTCTCAATTCTGACTTTATATCTCTCAATTCTGACTTTATATCTCTCAATTCTGACTTTATATCACTCAATTCTGACTTTATATCTCTCAAATTCTGACTTTATATCTCTCAATTCTGACTTTATATCACACAATTCTGACTTTATATCTCTCACAATTCTGACTTTATATCTCTCAATTCTGACTTTATATCTCACAATTCTGACTTTATATCTCTCAATTCTGACTTTATATCACACAATTCTGACTTTATATCTCTCACAATTTCTGACTTTATCTCAATTCTGACTTTATATCTCTCAATTCTGACTATATCTCTCAATTCTGACTTTATATCTCTCAATTCTGACTTTATATCTCTCAATTCTGACTTTATATCTCTCAATTCTGACTTTATATATCTCTCAATTCTGACTTTATATCTCTCAATTCTGACTTTATATCACTCAATTCTGACTTTATATCACTCAATTCTGACTTTATATCTCTCAATTCTGACTTTATATCTCTCAATTCTGACTTTATATCACAATTCTGACTTTATATCTCTCAATTCTGACTTTATATCTCTCAATTCTGACTTTATATCTCTCAATTCTGACTTTATATCACAATTCTGACTTTATATCTCTCAATTCTGACTTTATATCTCTCAATTCTGACTTTATATCACTTTATATCAATTCTGACTTTATATCTCAATTCTGACTTTATATCACACAATTCTGACTTTATATCTCTCAATTCTGACTTTATATCTGACTGACTTTATATCTCTCAATTCTGACTTTATATCACACAATTCTGACTTTATATCTCACAATTCTGACTTTATATCTCTGACAATTCTGACTTTATATCTCTCAATTCTGACTTTATATCTCTCAATTCTGACTTTATATCACTCAATTCTGACTTTATATCTCTCAATTCTGACTTTATATCACACAATTCTGACAATTCTGACTTTATATCTCACAATTCTGACTTTATATATCGCATATTCTGACTTTATATCTCGCAATTCTGACTTTATATCTCTCAATTCTGACTTTATATCTCACAATTCTGACTTTATATCACACAATTCTGACTTTATATCTGCAATATATCGCAATTGCAAATGATGTGATTAGGTAGCTGCTAACCAGTTAACATTCACTGCATACATTGAGCAGTAAATAGCATATAACTGCTGCAAGTGGCAACACTAGACTAAACATCATCATCGAAAATACTACTCTCATGTGTCAAAACACACATTGAGCGTTCCTGAACATCATTCTGCAACTAGCGCTAATTGTTTGGGACAGTGATAAACTCTTTGTACTCAGCTAAAAACAAAAAAACAAATAACTTTTTAAAAAGTAATTTCAGGACAACAAGATTTTACATTTTCTCAAATTTTCCATGTGTTTTCCAGAACTGGAAAATTTGTCATCAATTTTTACAGTATGAGTGGGAACCCTGACAGTTTTACCAAAAACAAAACTAGAATATGTCACATGACGTGCAAACACTTTTGAGTGAAAAAAATAAAAATAAAAAAAATAAATAAATCACAAACCCTTTTTTTCTCTAAGAAATTAATTTAACAGTATGAAACAAGGAGAGAGAGGAAAACTCCCATTGCTAAATGACAGAAGTAATTGCTATTTTGTTGAATAACAAGCTCAGGTTATTTCTCAAGAGGAGGTCTCTCCATGATATATTGTTTATTTACTGCTACCTCTGAGTCTCTGCAGTAATAAATAATTCAGAAATACATTCTTGCAAAATGTGTTGCAAGCTCACTTCATAATCTTGATCAGTGTTTGTGATAGGGCAAATGAGAAAACAGCAACAGAACTCTCGAGTACGGTATATTGTGTTATGAGATGATGTGTACTGAACCAGAATATTCAACTGAATGAAGGACATATGACAAGTGAATTTTATGGTAATCTGGCTGACATTTTAACTGGACCACAAATCACACCATTACATATGGAGGAAGAAAAAAGCAAGATGGCACAAAAGAACGTTCTCAACTGGTTTTGAATCAGGGTCCACATTTTAAATTGGATCACAAAATTAAATGTTTCTAAAATCAAACGTTGTCATTTATTAGTATTGCATGAACTGCATAAAATAAAATAATCAGTATATATATATATATATATATATATATATATATATATATATATATATATATATATATATATATATATATACACACACACACATGTGTATATATTTAAGAAAAATATATGTTATATTTATATATATATTTATATATAAGATACATTTTATAAATATATATACAGTATATACATGCAAATATTTCTTAAATATATACATGAAGGAGTGTGTATTTATATAAACCATAATAATTATACACAGTATAGTATGTAAAAACAAACTTTTATTTTGGATGCGATTAATCACGATTAATCAATTGCCCAGCACTAAAAAAAAGTATTACTACCAAGTGATTAATATTATAGAGTCTGATTGAACACAGCCTTGAACATTAATAATAAAACATATGGGAAGCATTTTCTCCTCCCCTTTAAAAGTTAATATAAGCCTATTTTATGCTGCTGTGAAACAGACCGACGACCCACCAGTTGAGAAACACTGTTTTGCACAAAATTAGAGGGAAACTGTTGCTAGGAAGTGTTCAGGACGAAGCTTACAAACGTTGACAAAACATCCAGCAATACACACACTCACCCCTCGTGAGTGACGGTGGCCTTGTACCTGATTGGACTGTTTAACAGATGATGGCTTGCAGTTGCCTCCCTCTTGAACAGACTGGTCAGAAAAGCACAAACAAGAGTTTGTCCTCCATCTGAGCTTCAGCACAAATGCTTTAACCTCAAAAATCTCAACTTGAGTCTGGAATTTGTCTTTTGATTCAAGGAAAAAATGACACATATTTCAGGACATTATTATTGTTGCGTAACTATTCACACCTAAATGTCAGTGGCCATATTTCTGACACAATATTCCAGGGTTAAACAACTGCAGGAGGAATACTGACATTCATCAGGACTGGGAGTGTCCTAAATAAATAAAGTAAAATAAGAGGAGCATTTTCCAGATGTCAAAGTAAGAAAGAACACAACGTATAAGTCTAACATGGAAATGGCTTACAGCTTAGCAAAAGTGTTGCAAAAATTTTTTTCATATTAAGGATTATTTGAAGTTTTTTAGTGCCAGCAAGTCTAACTCAAGCTCCTGAAAGGGGGCCGGAAGCAACAGCTCATTTGCGTTTAAAGGGACACACACAAAAACAGTGCGTTTTCCTCATCCTTAAAAGGTAACAATTTTAACATACTATAAAAATGATCTGTGGGGTATTTTAAGCTAAAACTTAACATACACATTCTGGGGACACCAGAGACTTATTTTTCGTCTTGTAAAAAGGGGCATAATATATTATGGGACCCCTTCAGTTGGCAACCAGTGTTGCATAACCCCTATTTGTCCAAAGCATTTTAAGGGGTTCTACAAATGTTATTTTCTTTTAATACTGCAGTGCTGTCAGCTAATGATGCTGCAGTATTACTTAATTCTGTATGGAAAGAAATGCATTACTTTTTGAATACATTTTTATAAACTTTATTATGGTTACTTAGAAATGTGAAAAGGGGGAGGAAAGAAAATCTAACACATTCTTTAGCACACAAAACAGTCATTCTTCACACTGGCATGACCATACCACAACCTTTTATATAAAAATGACTTTTTATATAAAAATGACAGATAAAAATGACTTTTACCTTGTTGCCGTCATACTTGCTGCGGTCGTTATTGGCTTTCTCAGCTTTCTCAGCCAATTTCTTTTGCATCTGAGGCCCTCGTCCAAAGAAAATGTAGTTGACAAAAGCATATTCCAGCAGAGCCAAGAAGACAAAGACGAAGCAGCCCATCAGATACATGTCTATGGCTTTGACATACGGGATCTTCGGCAGTGTTTCCCTCAGGTGGGTGTTGATGGTGGTCATGGTCAGCACAGTCGTAATACCTGCATGGGAAATATTTGATTTATTAATAATATTTATATTTAAGTAATATTAACCCTTTCCCTTCCATTGATGAAATTTTTTCAGTCATTTTATTACACAATGCTTCCCCAACATTGACAAGTTTTTCCAGTATTACTGTTGAACTAGTGACCGTGTTAAGTTGTGACTTTACGCCAGGTGTTAACAATCGACCGCGGATTAATAAATCTGAAAAAAAAAAAAAAAAAAAACCCTGCGCAATGTGTTTATTAGAATTAAACTTTCTTACTACATAATCAGGGTTTAAAAGTAACACCCACCAACCCGCCAAAAACTCTGCCAGGTAACCTTGTCAAATCTCTAGCCAATTTGGCGGGCTACTTATTATGTTTACTCACTTTGCTGGGGAAGTTCGTGTAAGCCAACTCTGCACAGATTTTGTGCAAATTCTCAACGCATGACATATTAAATACAGCGTAATGTGCAGAATCTGCGCATATCTGGCTTACTTGAACACACACGTCACTACGCAACAAATAATGGCATGATTATTCATTTGCAATGAAGGAATAACGAAGATTAAAAAAGATTTGTTTTGTTCCGTGTGGTGTTTGATGTATTACTCTATTGATCTGTCCACCTAAAATACAAAATAAATACAAAGGACGAGGATGAAAGAGGAATGGAGGAGATGGCTGGATGATTTTGTTTGAAAAAGAAATGAATATATATATATATATATATATATATATATATACACACACACTCACCTAAAGAATTATTAGGAACACCATACTAATACTGTGTTTGACCCCCTTTCGCCTGAACTGCCTTAATTCTACGTGGCATTGATTCAACAAGGTGCTGAAAGCATTCTTTAGAAATGTTGGCCCATATTGATAGGATAGCATCTTGCAGTTGATGGAGATTTGTGGGATGCACATCCAGGGCACGGCTCCCCGTTCCACCACATCCAAAAGATGCTCTATTGGGTTGAGATCTGGTGACTGTGGGGGCCATTTTAGTACAGTGAACTCATTGTCATGTTCAAGAAACCAATTTGAAATGATTCGAGCTTTGTGACATGGTGCATTATCCTGCTGGAAGTAGCCATCAGAGAATGGGTACATGGTGGTCATAAAGGGATGGACATGGTCAGAAACAATGCTCAGGTAGGCCGTGGCATTTAAACGATGCCCAATTGGCACTAAGGGGCCTAAAGTGTGACAAGAAAACATCCCTCACACCATTACACCACCACCACCAGCCTGCACAGTGGTAACAAGGCATGATGGATCCATGTTCTCATTCTGTTTACGCCAAATTCTGACTCTACCATCTGAATGTCTCAACAGAATTCGAGACTCATCAGACCAGGCAACATTTTTCCAGTCTTCAACTGTCCAATTTTGGCGAGCTTGTGCAAATTGTAACCACTTTTTCCTATTTGTAGTGGAGATGAGTGGTACCCAGTGGGGTCTTCTGCTGTTGTAGCCCATCCGCCTCAAGGTTGTGCTTGTTGTGGCTTCACAAATGCTTTGCTGCATACCTCGGTTGTAACGAGTGGTTATTTCAGTCAAAGTTGCTCTTCTATCAGCTTGAATCAGTCGGCCCATTCTCCTCTGACCTCTAGCATCAACAAGGCATTTTCGCCCACAGGACTGCCGCATACTGGATGTTTTTCCCTTTTCACACCATTCTTTGTAAACCCTAGAAATGGTTGTGTGTGAAAATCACAGTAACTGAGCAGATTGTGAAACACTCAGACCGGCCCGTCTGGCACCAACAACCATGCCACACTCAAAATTGCTTAAATCACCTTTCTTTCCCATTCTGACATTCAGTTTGGAGTTCAGGAGATTGTCTTGACCAGGATCACACCCCTAAATGCATTGAAGCAACTGCCATGTGATTGGTTGATTAGATAATTGCATTAATGAGAAATTGAACAGGTGTTCCTAATAATCCTTTAGGTGAGTGTATATATATATAAGCTGTGACATAGTAAATCTGGTTTATTTCTTTCTCTTTTTCTGAATGGTTGGTAACTTAAAAATTTAGTAGCCAAATTGGCCGGTGAGTGAAAAAGTTAATTTCAAACCCTGTACATAATGTTGGTATAACTGTAAAGATAAAACATATCATAAAACATTACCTGGAATAGTAGAAAAAGTCATCCTTGTTAAGGGATTTCGAACGTGTCCATCAAAATATAATCAATGGTGCGTCCTATCGAGTTGAACTATATTTAACACCACAATTAATCAGATTTTGATCCTCAAATAATCTTTTCTGTAGTCTAATGTTTCATGATGCCAATGTGCCCATGTTAACTTGTGCCTCTTTAATTATAGTTAATATTAGTTAAGTTAATTTATATTTAGCAAAATGGCCTTTGTGGTATCTTTCCTATCATCCACACATCTGCAAGCTGGTTGATAACATAACTGCAATAAGGTAATAGCAATTACTTGTTTACATATTTAATTCACATTATTTAAGCATCTGGAACCTCATCAGTTTGACAGATTTTTCTACTTTAAAGTGCCATGGGAAGTCCAACTAACTTTATTTAACATTTTCTTATATTGAAGTTGTTTAGTTATTGTTGTACTTGCCAGTTTTGTACATATAAGCTAACGTGATCATCAAACATTCAACAGCATATAAATCAAAACTGCCTAACATTACCGAATGAAATGTTGAACCCATAAAGAGGTATATGACTGTGAAGCTTTGGGGGTGAAAATGTGATTTTCTTTGTGCAAAATGTTTGTCTGGCTCTCACCAGACCAAGCTCAATTTAAGATTGAACATTGGTCTGGGGAGTCTGCTCTGTATTTTCTACTGCACAAGAGGCGTAATCAACGAGCATAATTCAAAGGACTCTGTGCGCAATTGGATAGTCCTTCAAACAATCAGACCACAAGAGGCGTGATCAACGGGCAATGACCATTATCGTGTAAAACCCGCCAATAGCGCGCCAGGTGGATAAGCCAATCTGTGATTGGTTCCCGCAAAAGTGTAACAGAAGCAGTAGAAATTAATGTACAGGTTTCCAGACTGAGTTGCAGGGCGAAATCAAATCACCGGCAGATCAGGCTGGGTTTACCCAGTCTAGCAAAATGTTGTTGTATTTTTTTAAATGAAACTTACCCACATTCAAGTGTGGACTAAAAGGAATGCATGAAGCTAGAATAAGAGGCTCTGTTCTTGTTTCTTTTGTTATATATTCATATAACAAAATATTAAGGGGGCCATAAAAGTTTGTTAATGATAAAATAAAAATGGTGCTGGCTGGCAACTGGAGGGGAAAGAGTTAAATTAAAATATGAATTTAATGGTTCAACAAAAATAGAAAATGCTTTTGTTACAGAAAAAATAACAGCATATGAAATGAGGACTTGACAGAGTTTTAATTTCCGGGCGATCTATCCCTTTAAACAGTCACAATGTATGGTTTTTAAGGTTTACACAGACACTCAGTCTCAGT
The DNA here is from genome assembly GCA_018749465.1 of Paracanthobrama guichenoti. Taxonomy (NCBI): domain Eukaryota; kingdom Metazoa; phylum Chordata; class Actinopteri; order Cypriniformes; family Gobionidae; genus Paracanthobrama; species Paracanthobrama guichenoti. The sequence continues at coordinate 40,854,817 of CM031948.1, read as the reverse complement.
ACAACCAAGTGTAAGAAATTTGAAAGTACAAGCTTATGGAAGGCAGAACACACTGACTGAAATTTCAGGGAAGGACTCAGCCAGGGATGAAAGCGCTCTCATTTGACACCTCTGTTCCAACGCCCACCATGAATCTGGACTCTGAGAATGGGCGCTACAGATTGAGTGCTGTCACAATGTTTAAAATGCCAGATCCGAGCCCTGCTTAGTAAACGGAATTACACAACCACAACACTGATAAATCTAGCTTTGAATAATCCACTTATGATGGCAGAAGCCTGGTTAACTTCATAATTGATTGCAATACCAAATAAAATGCTGTTTTATCACATAACTGACAGTCTCTGAACCTTTAATTGCCACTACAAAGCCACAACACTGCACCCTTTTGTATATTATGCATTATGTGAGTACTGACCTAATTAGCTGACTAGATTGGATTCATTTGTACTGAGGCCAGATCTGGGAAATCGAGAATAACATACAGGGTATAAAACAGCATGACTGATCAACTTGGCCACAGCTGAAGAGAATAACCCAGCACTGTTGTTTTTTTCTTCCCTTCCCTTCCTCCGTTTCTGCAAGCTTTCCCACATGCTATTCATATTTAACAGAATCTCTTATAATATAGATTATATTATATAAATAGAAAAGTCAATAGCATTTTTTCTATTTTCGATGCATTTTATTGATTCTATGTTGTGATACTCTATTCTGTTTATCAGTCAATCCTGAGTCAGTATCACTGTGAGTTCAAAGAGGAGCGATACTCCAACTGCTCAAACACCCACTCGAATATGTACAAACAAGCACACACACATAGAAGATAACACAAATATACGGTTCAAACTCCCACTCTATAAAATATCTCCATTGTTTTTCCAAACTTCTTCCAAACACCAGCAATCTGCCATTATTCAGAGTTCTCACAAGTGATGGCATCTATGTGTGGTGAATTTTGGGAAATGATGGCCATAGATAAAATACGTTTTTTTTTTTGTTTGTTTGTTTTTTTTTACTGAAATAGACTATACCACAATAATAAACTGGCATGAAAAAGGATGTAGTTGAAAAATGTTTGTAGAGACACTAAAAATAGCAGTAAATGTGTGATCAGAATTTTTATACACACAAAAAATAAGTACACATTTTAACTCGAAAAACACTGCAGAATATTTAGTTGTACATCTAGCCTATTTATAATTTACATGATACTATAACAAAACTTTTTTTATTTGATGCCACTAACCTAACAAATCCAGTGATTATTTTATTGTCACAAGTGCTTTTATCAACCTAGTAACTTGTAAACATGACTGTTTCCAGGCAGACTGATATAAAAAAAACAAAAAAAAAACAAAAAAAAACCTGCATGCTTGCACTCCCACAACTTGTGTGAAGTCAGCCAATCAGATTGGAACTTGCCAATGCTTTACAGTTTTTTGAGCAATATGTATCAGTCAGATGGTCAGTGAACAGACTGTGGGCAGTCTGAGGACATGCCGTCTGAAACTGAGACTAGTTGTGACATACTCTATCTTGATGTAACTTATAGCTGCTTTCAAGGAGATTTTTCCTTATGAATGGCCTTCATGTAGAAACAAAAGTCACTGTCAGTATGCAAACAATGTCAAAAGCCCTATTCGCACAGGATTAGTATTAATCCTTGTGTGATTTATAAATGACCCCCCACATCTGAATTTCGTGTGGCACATTTGCACGAGATAAGCAAAGCCTGTGATTTTACTTGAATTTACTGACTTATCTCCTGTACATGATGTCAAGGCTTGGAAATGTATTGTCGTTATAGGTCTTGCTGTATCATATATCATAAACAGAAGAATGTTCCTCACCTCATGCTACTATACATGTCATCCATCTCCATTTAATCATTCTTTTTGTATTCGCTCTTCTGATGGTTTTTAGCTTTCCCTTTCTGCAAATTGTATAGTTGTATGGTGTATAGTGATATGACCCAGCACCCAAAATACTATCAAAACGCCTCCATTCTTTGCAAAAGATGGATAAAAAGGCGCAGAGGAAACAAAAACGTTGAAAAAACGACCCGCTAAATTACAGAGATGCCGATCCGCACGGGACTAATATTATCACAGGACCTCGGTGTTCGGCGAAATATGGTAGGTCATTTGCAGGGGAATTTTTACTTACAGACATGGCCGATTCGCATGGGATTAAACTCACAGACAACCTCTGCAATTATTACAAATGACTGTCACCAGGTAATACTGATCCAGTGCGAATAGGGCTAAATGCATATTTTGAGGATATGTTTTGAAAAATGTCTTTTTGTCCAAACAATCAAATAAGGTTTGAAGTAGTTTGCACCCCAAATTTCACCAAAATATCTTTTGTGATCTAAACACGGAAGTGACTCAGACAGGTTTGGCATGATGGGTGTGAATCCCTTAACATTTGTGGGGATTTTTCAGCCTTTACTCTGCATATTTAGTAGTTTTACCTTTCTGCAAATCTCATTTTCAGATTAGACATAAATCTGCTTTATGAACATCGGCTCCCGGTTAACGCTGCCACTCAAATCAGTATGTTTGTTGCTGACTCTGCTGTAGCTGTGGTGGGACTTAAGTGTGAATATGTCTGGAGCAAGAAATGGAACTGTCAATATTTCTGTTGCCCTGCAAAAAACTAACCTCTTCCACAACAAACACAGCAAGACTCCATCATATATGCGTTCATTTCTCAAACAAACTGCCAACTTCTGTCCCAAATCACATTGCAAATCTACTTAAAGATCTCTCCACAGAGGAAGTGATGAGAGTACATCCTGACTATGACAAGCCTGATCTCAGCTTAGATCTCGAGCACTAAAGTTACACACTGTTACTTTGGGTTTTTCCTCTAATTAAAGTGTAATTAGTGCAGGGCAGTGTGCTTTACAGGGGACCTTGTCTCCGTCACATTCACACTCCCTAAGGAATGCCGTTACCTCGTTAACGAGAAAAGGGGCTCGTCGACTGACTGCAAAGCAGTCATGTCCTAGTTTCTACCCTGAGCAGCATCACATTAACATTTAAAGTTACATTTAGCAGAATTCCTGGAATTACAATCCAGGCACTTTGCGACCGTGACTTGACTGCCCAGAACATCTCAGACATTGTATTTTAAAAGAATGTACATGCTTTTCTTATTTTCTTTTGTCTCCTGACTATTTAAATGGCTTTAATAATTTAGTGTTCACTCTAATGCTGCAGTGAATAGGTTTCCCACTGAATAAAGTGATTTCTGTACAGGATTATGAGGTGAACATTCTTTTCTTGGATTTTGGCAGACATTATCCTAGCAGTGTCTCCCAACCTTTTTGTCTTATGTGTCCCCATCAGTAGGTCTTAAGTAGCCCTTCATCAAACCAAAAGAAGAAAAAAAGAAACTGGTAATTTTTTTTAATGCACTGGATATCAATAGGCCTATCGCATCATTAGTCAAGTAAAGACATGCACTTGTCTGTCTTGCTAACACTTTACAATAAGGTCTCATTGGTAACACTTTATTTTACAGTGTTATTGTTACACAAACCGATCAGGCATAACATTATGACTTCCTGATATTGTGTTGGTCCCCCTTTTGCTGCCAAAACAGCCCTGACCAGTCAAGGCATGGACTCCACTAGACCCCTGATGGTGTGCTGTGGTATCTGGCACCAAGATGTTAGCAGCATATCCGTTAAGTCCTGTAAGTGATTTCCTGTAATCGGACTTGTTTGTTCAGCACATCCCACAGATGCTCGATTGGATTGAGATCTGGGGAATTTGGAGGCCAAGTCAACACCTCAAACTCATTGATGTGCTCCTCAAACCATTCCTGAACCATTTTTGCTTTGTGGCAGGGCGCATTATCCTGCTGAAAGAGGTCACAGCCACCAGGGAATACCGTTTCCATAAAAGGATGTACATGGTCTGCAACAATGCTTAGGTAGGTGGTACGTGATAAAGTAACATCCACATGGGTGGCAGGACCCAAGGTTTCCCAGCAGAACATTGCCCAAAGCATCACACTGCCTCTGCTGGCTTGACTTCTTCCCATAGTGCATCTTGGTGTCATGTGTTCCCCAGGTAAGTGACCCGGGCATCCATGTGATGTAAAAGAAAACGTGATTCATCAGACCAGGCCACCTTCTTCCATTGCTCCGTGGTCCAGTTCTGATGCTCACATGCCCACTGTTGGCACTTTCAGCGGTAGACAGGGGTCAGCATGGGCTGCCTGACTGGTCTGCGGCTATGCAGCCCCATACACAACAAACTGTGATGCACTGTCTATTCTGACACATTTCTATAACCAGCATTAACTTGAGAGCAATTTGAGCTACAGTACCTTGTCTGTTTGATCGGACTATACGGGCCAGCCTTCGCTTCCCACGTGCATCAATGAGCCTTGGCCGCCCATGACCCTGTCGCCGGTTCACCACTGTTCCTTCCTTGCACCACTTTTGATAGATACTGACCACTGCAGACCGGGAACACCCCAGAAGAGCTGCAGTTTTGGAGATGCTCTGACCCAGTTGTCTAGCCATCACAGTTTGGCCCTGTCAAACTCACTCAAATCCTTATGCTTGCCCATTTTTCCTGCTTTTAACACATCAACTTTGAGGACAAAATGTTCACTTGCTGCCTAATATATGCCACCCACTAACAGGTGCTGTGATGAAGAGATAATTGGTGTTATTCACTTCACCGGTCATAATGTTATGCCTGATCGGTGTATGTTACTATGTAGTTACTATAGCAATAAATATAAATGTTGCATAATTACATGCAACTAACCCAAAACCAGACCAAACCCTAATCCTAAAATAAGTACATGTAGTTACTTCATATTACTCAGTACTTAAATGTATAATTAGTGTGTTACAGTGTAACAGACACCTTTAAAAAAAGTAGCCGTCTCATTTGTTAACATTAATGTATTAACTAACATGAACTAACAATGAGCAATACATTTGTTACAGTATTTATTAATCTTTGTTAATGTTAGTTAATAAAATTCCAGCTGTGTTACCGATGTCTTTATATAGGCTAAATACACATATTCATCTTAACAAATTTATACACAGTTTGCCTTGTATAAATACCTTTATAAATTTATTTGAATGTGTTCATGTAACTATACAAAAAGACTATACAAAATGTTTTCTTATGCTCATCAAGGCTGCATTTATTTAGTCAAAAACAATAATATTGTGACCTATTACAATTTAAAATAACGGTTTTCTATTTTAATGTTTTAAAATGAAATTCATTCCTGTTACAGTGAAGCTGAATTTTCAGCAGCCATTATGCCAGTCTTTAGTGTCATATTTTTTAGGATTCTTTGATGAATCAAATACTCAATAAAATGTCTTTGCTGTCTCTTTTTATCAATTTACTGCATCCGTGCTGAATAAAAAAGAAAAAAGGTTATTGACCCTAAATAAATAAATGAAAAAAAAACAAGCTAATTTTATTTTATTACATAATATTTTATTTTAATTTGCAATTTAAAAGAGCAATAACAAAAGCTACATACTGCTGAAGAGTTGCTACTGATTGGTTGGGAATAGCTGTTCTATATTAACTGACCAGTCTGTCATAAATTCATATAAGCTGACAGAATTAAGTGTACAGAGCATCAACAAATGTCCTGAAAAAAGGTGAGCTATCGTAGAACTGCATAAGTTCAACTAAAATTAGCATGTCTAGTCTTTCAGACCTTTTACTCAGAAGCTTTATTACAAGAGTTGAATATTAGAACGTAGAATACAATTTAACAACCATGAAGATCAAAGAAAATGGTTGGCACTTCACTCCCACTGTGTGTTCACTGTAAAGGCCTGAGTCCCCAGAGTGAGAGAGGACATGTGTGGGCAGATGGATGCCTGTCCTAGCTTACATAAACTCAAAAGCAGCATTCTGGTGTGAAGAAGAGGGCTGCACATGGAGCACATTGCATTGATTTGTGCATGACCAGGTCACAGCAAGGGAGGATCAAACTCAGCTCGGCACAGAGAGTTCAGCGCAGAGTTACCTAACCAGAACAAACATACCTTCACACAAACCTGTCAGCAGTGAATAGTGTGGGATGCCGTTCTTTTGAGTTAGACTTTTGAAAGTGAAATGCACAACATCGGCTCAAGATCTATATCAGAGTTCTTTCAGGCACTTTGACCAGACGTGTTTAGTCAAAGTTCCTTTAAAGTAATAGTTCACCCAAAAACGAAAACTTTATCTTTATATTACTTCATATAATTCCAAACTGGCATCTGTTGATACAAAAGAACATCATGGCCACTCTTTTCAATACAATGAAAGTGAAGATGGTCAATATCCAAAATGACAAAAAGTTACATTAAAAAAGTGGTAAAAATGACTTTCATATTATGTTTATGCTAAATCTTGACACCCGTCCTGGCTCCCACTGGTGTTTTCATGAGAGTTTACGCAAGAAGTCGATATGTCATGGCGTGACCTCTTGGCTGAATTAAAATAATATTTTTGCAGTAAAGTCGAGATGCTGCAGAGCGTGATGTCATATCACGTCCATTGCAGTGACCAAAGAAATGTTCCATGCTCAAAGTCTAGTGTGACCGCGGCTCCAAAATGGAGCCAGACTCGTATGCAAAAGTTTCACAAATGTAACTACTTTAGTCATTAACCAGTCTTAAGATCTTACAATAATATCCCCTGAAAAGATCTACACGTCTGATCACGTCAGCAAAACAATCGGAAGACATCAATGAAACATCATCCACATCATTTGATATGTTTGCTTCTTGCATCATTTGATAACTTCCTTTCTGAAATGAAAGGAAGTCTTTAAGTGTGCTGCAGTAATGGAGTGCGAGATATAATGCCGGGGCCGGCCGGATGTGGCTGCAGAGAATGGATGGAGTCAGCGAGGCAGTGGGAGGTGGCGAGACAGAGGCATTTAAGGCAGAGATTCATCTGTGCTGCAGCATGCCTTGGGATTGAAATGGAAGTTAAATGTAATTGTTTTCTAGCTACATTGATCCCTTTGTTTTCATTTGGCTGCCTGGCTGTGGGAGGACAGCAGAAAAAGACAAAGAAAAGAGGAATAGAAAGAGAGAGAGAGAGAGAGAGAGAGATGCAAAATAGATGGACGGGGTTGGGGGGGCCTTGTAATGATGCGTAGAGGCAGGTGAGATGGGTGGTATATGTGTGGAGGACCCAGGAGACTCTTCCCTCCCAGTGTAAAGTGTTCTCATTTCTCCGCTTAACATGGTTAATGAGGACAATTTCCCTAAAGAAGGCCCATATCCAACATATCACATCCATCTCAAAGAGCTGCACCTGGGTGCATGAACAAACACACTCTCACGCACATTAAACATGTAATTAAAAAGATATTGTACTGCACTCTGTGATCCATCTCTGTGATTTAAAAATGCCCAGATGATAATTTTGTACATGTATAAAAGACTCTACAGTAGAAGCTTTTGTAAATCTGAGCTCATACGCCCCTAGTCTGGTGTCCACACAGGCAGTGAGTAGGCTGGAGGCAGTGAGACTGAAATTTAGTTTAAAAGGCGCTCACAGTAGCTCTGTTTCACAACCAAGTAAGCTGCCCTGCTGTCAACTGTCTAAAAAGGCAGGGTGCTCCTGGGCAGCATCCTGACTGAAATGGAAATAGCTGCATAAAGTAGTTCAGCTATAACTTTTGGTAAAAGGTAGTAAGCAATACTACAAGCAAATAATAAAACGTAGTCAACTATGTAAAAGCTATTGTAATAGCATGGTAAATTACAATGATATATATGCTATTATTAAATGATAATACAGCGTTAAAAAGCTGGGATCAGTAAGATTTTTAAAATATTATAAAAATTTAAATTAGTTTCTATGTAAATACATCTGTGATGGAAATGCTGAATTTTGCATTAATCCATTACTCCAGTCTTCAGTGCCACATGATTCTTCAGAAATCATTGTAATATGATGATTTGGTGCTCAAAAACATTTTATTATTATCAATGTTGAAAAAAGTTGTGCTGCTTAATATTTTTGTGGAAGCGTGAAAAGCAACTGAAATTTTTGCTGCTTTTGATCAATTTAATCCATCAATTTATTCAATTTAATAAATCATTTAAAAAAAAAAAAAAAAGTTTACATATAAAAGGGATATTATTAAATTTTAAAACTACTGAAAAAATATTACAAATATTTTTCTATGTTTCAGTAAAAAAAAAAAAAAATAGTATTCTTATACAAATCGGTAACAAATCTGTAAATCTGCATTTTTGCTACTCAAAAGTAGCTTGAAAAGCTATACAGTTTTTGTAACCTGTCTTCCTAGTGAAAAAACATATACCAAAATGCATTTAAAATACGTTTGTTTTAAATGCAAGTATACTACAAAACCATTAACATACTGACATAACGCTTGAGACTTATTGATATAAATATTACAATTCAAATTTATTTGGAGTACTTCTTTATTGCACAATGCACATTTCTTAATATTAAGGCTAAGGCTAAAATGTGTTTTAATATCACTATTAGTAAGGGTGGTATGATGACTGTATAAGATCAGTCTTTAAATGCAAGATATCTAAATTATATTTGCAATGGTTCCACTTTAACACAATCAAATATACTTAAGTATATCTTTAGTTGGGCCTCAGCACAATTTCTGGATAACTAAAGTGCATTAAGTACAAAATTAGTTGTTCCAGTTTAGTATATCAAAAGTACAATTGCAGGGTATTTATAATAAGTACATAATATGTAATGTATTTGTAGTATACTTAGCATAAAATAAACATTTTAGTATATTTATTTTTCACTAGGGTTGCTACTAAATAATATAGTAGTCACACATATAGCACTCCTTACATGAAGAGCACAGGAGACTTGACACACAATTGCTATCAATGTGATACTCTAACAAGTATAAAAATACTTTGCTCAGGTTTTTGCCTCCAAAAAGATTCCCTAAAATTTGGCAACAGGAGTGTGTTTATGCTGGTTTTTGTGTCCTGCGACTCGCTGCAGCTGGAGAGATTCTGTAGCCTTTCGGGCAAACTGAGTCACTCCTCATTCTGGAATAACAACATCAGAGCAAAGGCACACACACTGAGAACTGTCTCTCTCTGTGAGCAGTCGCTGTAGTGTGTCAAAAGCAATGGGTTGTGGCTACCTGGGTCTACCCTGTTCCTTGTTAAATGATGCATGCACCCCTACAATATCTGTCTGTGTATGTGTCTGAGCAAGTGTATATGTGTGTGCCAGTGTTTGTCTGGAGGCAAGATACAAAAAAAAGTAAACCAAAGGGAGGGTGAGGACTCTGAGGAGACCTGGAGTGTGTATAGAAAAAGTTACAATTCAAACAGAATACAGAATGCTGGCATTCTAGTTATTGGAACATCCAACATCCAACATCCAATGTGCTGTTAAATAAAGCATGCACTTCCAAAGTGGAAACGACAGAGGACCTACATCCTGTCAGATGCATACAGGACGTGCTAATGAATAAATAGCGTACCTAATGCCACTCTGGCTGCTGAGGCATCATAGTTGATCCAGAAGGAGACCCAGGACAGGATGGTGATCAGGATTGAGGGCATGTAGGTCTGCAGGATGAAGTAGCCGATGTTTCTTTTTAACTTGAAGCTCAAAGATAGTCGAGGGTAGGCACCTGTGAAAGAAATGAGAAAGATAGTTAAAGAGAACGAAAAGAAAAAGAAGCAAAGACTGTGAGGAAAAGTAAATAGGGTGATAGAGAGAGAGAGAAAGACAGAGAGAGAGAGAAGATGGATATTTATTTCAAAGAGCTTTGGAGCAATTCTTTACATTTTACATCAGCAGCATTGGCAGCATGGGTAGCTTTTGTTGCTATGGCAACAAGCAAGCGTGGACAAAAAAATCTGTGATTTGTTGTAGCTTAGCCTTGAGCACAAACCCCACAGTGTGAGATGAGACAAAAAAAGAGAATGAATTAGTGAGTAACTAGTGAGTAAATATTAAATGTTAAAGCCCCTTATGAAATCAAAACTCGACTATTATGGCTTGTAGTTCAAGTCTATTAGTTCTGAAGCCATATACAATTGGGAAAAAAACATTATTGACTCATGCACTACAAATTTTTGTCCAATCAAATGCTCTCTAAATAGTGAATGTATTGCCCCCTGCAACAGAATAATATCCTGTCCAAACATCCCGTCTCAAATAGAAATGTGTCAACACAGAATTTACTTTAAGAGCCAATATTCACCCCATGGAATTGATATTAATCAGCATCAACATGATATTATATTAATGATATAAATTTTAATAAGGGCATATTTATTCTAACTACATATAAAATTTACACGTCATATTTTTACATCAAATACTTTCATATTTAATTCGATTCATACTTCAAATAATGTCAGATCAATATATAAACACAAACTATCTTTTAAACTTACAGATTCAATTAAAAACAACAAATAGAAAATAAAAACATCATACAAAGGCAATTTTGCCCTCATATTTAGAATTCCAGGAGTATTTTTGTAATATTCCGTGGTATTTTTGGCCCAATCCCCAACAGTGTCAAGAGATTTACTGCAGGTGCCGTCACATTTACAGTTGTTTGGTGAATTTTCATGGAATTTTCAAATATCCAGACTATCAAGAATCTTCCCTACACATATTTCTCAACGTGAAGCTCACAGAAACCTGCTTGGTTTGAAAGTAACTCCTGTGTGAGCTGAGCTTTAATACATTGCAACAGTATTGACAATAGTCAATGGACCTTAGTTATTTATGGAGGTGAAAAAAAAAATGCAACTAACAAGCATTCAGCCTAGATATACATACACACCCAAACATGCACACAACCTATGAATAAATCACACATCCTACACACATATAACACAACCTACAGATGCACATTATGCAACCTGTACTCACATCACAGTCTATAAAAACATACGTGATGAACTTGCGCTACCTACACACTTCAGACTAATTACTTATGTGATTTGTGTAGAAAGGTTTTGTGAGGTATTAGATACGTACAAACACCAACACCTAACATTCCCCTTTCCTCTATTGGTCAGAGAAACAGATAGTCCCGCCCCTAAACTCACACTGTTGGTTAATGTTACTGTGCTGGATATGTTAAATGGTTAGTTCACAATAATTCTTTCATAATTTACTCACTTTTATGTTGCTCCAAACCCATATGAACTATGTTCAACTTTGGAACACAAATAAAGATATTTTTAATGAAAAGTCTATTCACCCAAAAATCTAACGCATAAAAACGTTCATAAAGAGATCGTAAAATAAATCCATATGTATCGAGCATTTTAATTCAAGTCTACTAAAAACACAAAATTGCTTTAAATAATGAACAGATTTAATTTAGACTTTTATTCACATGAACGTATATACACAATATGCTCAAGCATGCTTGCTTTACGTGTGAGAACCAATGATGTTCATTCTTCAACAAGAACCAAGGAAGTTTGTTCTTGTGTGACAAGCAAGTACAGTTGAGCTTGATCAATGTTTATAAAAGTCGAAATTAAATCTATTCATTATATAAAGTGATCGTGCTCTTCAGAAGACTTGGATTAAACCTTTCAATTTATATGGATTTATTTCACGATCTCTTTATGAACGTTTTGATCCATCAAGGGTTTTGGGTGAAAACACTTTAAATCCAGGGACAGAGATCTCTCCTAAAACATCTTCATTTGTTGTTTTGTAGCTGCATGAAAGCCTTATGGATTTGGAATGACATGAGAGTGAGAAATTGATGACAGAATTTTCTTTTTTGGGTGAACTATCCCTTTAAGAGTTAATGTTACTGTGTTGGGCTGGTCAATGTTTTGCCGGTTAGCCTGGGTCTACTATACACAATTTTCAGTCAAAGTGTTTATTTTTCCTCCAAGAAAAACCTCATCATGGCATCAGCAATATAGTCACATCCTCCTCAATACCAAATTCACGATTCCCATAATCCTTTTCACTATGTGTAGAAGATAGCCAGTCTCTTTCTATGTATCATTAATTCAGGGTGGGGAATAATCATTACAGCGCTGCCTCTATGAATGCCTCAGTTTTAGAAGAGAATAATTTATGCAATGGGTCTTCTACCTCATGAATATGTGATGGTTTGTATCAAGTGGCTGTTTTTTCCCTCTCTGACTCCATCTCTCACCCCCCTCCCACCCCCATCTCTGTTCTTCTCTTTAGAAGCTTGAGGAAACAGAGTGGTAATTGCTCCTTCATTATTACTGGTCTGTTCTATCATGAGGACGATAGATATCTGATGCACAGGCCCCAATTAGGCATCTTTTCAAATAAGTGGTACATGGGAATATCAATCTCGTGAGAGCCAGTGCAGAAAACAGGACAACCAGAAGAACTTTACAAAAAAAGAAAGAAAAGTAAAACTGTAGTGTTCATCAATTTTCTGTGCTGTAAATCCACTTGATTAAAAACATTCATCTTGATCAGAGCTTAATTTTTTACGAACACCGTTATTCTAGACTAACGGTGTGTTTTATGCAGATAGACTTCTTGAAACCTTGCACAAGCCTATATCTCAGATCTAAGCTATACACTTTCTCAGAGGCGTAATTACATGACTATAGAAAATTACACTCTTAAAACAACACATTTCACTATTTCAGTATTTAATCAATTATATTGTTATTGACTATGTAACAAGAACTATAACAAATGATTCGGGCAGCCCTTTACTGACTATCCTGATGCAAACAAAGTATTCTGAAACCTGCCTTGCACAAATAATAAAAAATAAGTGCTAGCAAACAGTTCTAAGATTCACAGCCACGTTTTCCGGCACAAGAAAATGCCTGACAGGATGCAGAGGAGAAGATACATTGAGTTCACTTTTTGGATTCAGGTTATGTTGTAGACATTTTATGCAATATTTTAAGCACAAGAGAATCAACTTACTGTAATAATATAAAGGTGCAGCTTACAGCTTTATAATGCTCAAAAAATCCATCTGCATCCAGTTGCAAATATAGGGTCATGCAACTTCAAAGATGCTGAAAAAAGCTTGCTGAATAAGCAAGACTAAAATTAAAGTCTGGTGCAATTTTTTAAAATAATATTTCAATTCAACTTTGGAATTTCAAACAAAGTGTTTTTAATCTTACTGGTTATAATTGCAACCTGTCTTGCTACTTTACCTGTGGAAAAGACAACATTTCTGGACACAAGTTTGTAGTCCACAATGGAGAACTGTGGGAGCTCGATACGTGCCACACCCGTAACTGCGTTTTCTCCTCCCTTCCAGTAAAACTCGATGTCATCTGTTGTGTATCCATCTACAGAAAAAACATAAATCAATTTGGTTTAAGAGTAAAATATAAATTACTGGGCCAAAGTAAATCAGATCACAAATCATGTTTTAATGAGAGATTTACTGAGCTTAATTATATGATATAATATTATATGATTTTATATTATATTATATTTTTATACATAGCCCAATTACTGATTCTTGGTCCCTTTCCTTCATCTCACTAATCACAGCAACCCTGCCCAAAATCAGTTGGATAAACAATATTTGTTCTTTTTTTTTTCTTTTCTTTTCCCTCATTTACAATTATAAGGATGCAGTCCCTGGAAATGGCATTTCTTTTCCATAATTGGTATGTGTAACATATGCTGAAAAAAAAAAAGACAGCGCAAGTGCATTGTTAGCATAATCATGCATATGAGCATCTGTTTTGAGTGGGGAGCTGTTAGGGGTCAGACTTCCCACTGTGACACAGACCGCTCCATTTCATACCAGTCTTGCTGTGTTTGTAAACCATAATGAGCTAGGTGGTTTTATTAGCATGCATGAAGCACTGCGTACACTTAAAAGTTTGGTTATTACTAAAGTTAAAGTTTGGTTACTACTAACAGTGAATAACTAGATGTTAAAGAAGTGATTGTTCAGAGAGAATTTACGGAGAATAAACGTTTCTGTCAACAGAAGTTTACTGAACAATCACAGGTGTCATGCAAGATTCAAGAGTCGAAAATCCTACTATATAGGCTGATCATTTGTCTTAAATCATGAAAATAAGTAATAATGATAAAATAATAAAATATTTCCTATTTTTGTTTTCAGTTAGTCTGCCAACTGATTAACAAGGTAAGCTAAAATTTCATTTTGCATTCAGTTCAAAATAAACCTGCTAAAATAACATTTAGCAAAAATGACACTCATATTAAAAAAAGGTTTAATTTTAAGCTACACTATGTTTAAGTTTGGGGTCAGTAAGATTTTGGTAGCATTCAATTGATCAAGTGACTGAAAAGTCATTTATATTGTTACTGAAAAAAAAAAAAAAATATATATATATATATATATATATATATATATATATATATATATATATATATATATATATATATATATATATATATATATGTTCTGTTGAACTTCTTTCTACTTAAAGAATCCTGAAAAAATGTATTCTGGTTTTCACAAAAATATTAAGCAGCACAAATATTTTCAACACTGATAAGAAATGTTTCTTGAGCAGCAAATCAGCATATTAGAATGATTTCTGAAGGATCATGTGACACTGAAGAGTAATGGAATAATGGCTGCTTAACTTTGCCATCACAGGAATAAATTACATGTTAAAATATATTACAAAAAGAAAAGTTATTTTAACTTATATTTCACAATAGACCTGTTTTACTGTATTTTTGATCAAATAAATGCCTTGATGAGCAGAAGAAACTTCTTTAATAAACATAAAAAAATGCCCCCAACTTTTAAACGGTAGAGCATTAATATAATGGAAATGGTCATAGAATATTTTCTATTCAAAACCTAAAAGGAAATTGAATTGTCAAAGAGTAAACATTTATTACTATAACTTTATGCACTACAGCAGAAAGATACAATATTATATTCAGTAATACTGTACATTTTATTTTATTTTTAATATTAATGACTATGCTGGCTTACCAGTGAGAAAATCACCAAACTAGCACTGACTAGTATAAACCAGCATGGTAATGTATGCTGGTCTTTTCAGCAGGGTGTGTGTACATGAGTGAGGAGAGAGAACACTTACAACTCTCTATCTCCAGAGTGCAGTTCTGTTCATCTAATGGATACCTTCTCAGATCCATCATGCAAGCGGCAGTGGTGGTGATTCTAGAAACACAGAAACACACAGGTCACAGAAAAATCAAAGCCACAATTCTATACATTCAGGAGCTCACACAGCTCTTCTACGGTAATATATAGCATGTAACACTCTTGCTGAACCACAATGAAAAACTTGTGTATCTCTTCGTAAACAGGATGAGCAAGATGGAACTAATTAAAATATGGCTCCTCCTGCCCTTCAAAAGGCGTTTGAACCAAATATAGCACAGAGCATGCATATGCATCAGTGGACATGAACAAATAGTGCAGATTTGAATATATGAAAATGCGATTTTGTCCCATAAAAGTGGCTACTGATTAGTGGTACTTCAAGCAAGCTACAGGGAAGGTCCATATCTCATCTAACCCTTATTTATCATGTAACTTTTCTACAAGTGTGAGCTTAGACTAAAATGTTCTTTGTGAGTCAATATCAATGAACATTTAAAGTGAGGTTTGGTTTCTCATCCAGGTAACAATACCATCCAGGTATCGATTTAACTTCCTGGTAACAATTGAAATAAGCATATCATAAGTGGAAGATCATGTTCAATCCTTCTACTCTTATCTGGATAAATGCAGGGCTGTAGTCGGGGGTACAACCAAGGGGGTCTCACTAAGGTACTCTATGGCAGGGGGTTTCATTTCTTTTATTGGTCCCACTTTATATTAGGTGGCCTTAACTACTATGTATTTACATCCAAAAATATGTACAATGTACTTTTTGTGTTCATATTGTATTGCAAAAGACTTTTGCTGATATTGAGGTGGGATATGGGTAAAGTTAGGGACAGGTGTGGTGGTGTGGGTAAGTTTAAGGGTAGGGTTAACTGTAAGGGAAGTGTCAACAGTGTAATTATAAATGTAACTACAGAAATGAATTACAGATGTAATTACATGCAGGTAATTTTTAAAATGTAAGTACAATGTAAAAACATGAATGTACACAAAGTACTTTACATAGCAGTTAAGGCCACCTAATATTAAGTGGGTCACTTTTATTCATTTTTGTCCCAGGCTCTGTAAATTTTAGCTTTTAAATTTGCTTGAGGGGACATCTACCGTTGTTCAGCATTCTTTTCAACATGTGATTGGCCATTTTGAGTAAGGGCGTAACATTTCCCCATGCAGATTTTGCTTCACGCATTGACCAACAGAAATCTTGTAACGCTACATTATTGACAAGAGACAAGGGACAAAAATGTTGCTAACGTAACCATACCTTAAACTGTGTTTTATGCATTGCTACACTATTGTTAATGGACAACAGACCATTTAGCTCACAAAATTTGGACAGATCGTTTGAGAGTTAAAAATCCTCTATCATGCATTAAATTTGATTGTTAACTAATTTTCTATCCCTCCAGTAAAACATTCCAACAGCATACTAAAGCAGTTACACGTTTTTGTCTCTGTATTATTGCATGCTCTCCCTAGATTTAGATTTAAGGATCACCACAAATAAGAATTTTGACATATAAGCACATAACATTGCTTTTGAGTGGGTTGTTACTATGTTTCAGAGGTCCTTCCTTCCTAGAGCGGATAAATTAAAGAGGAAACTCTGTGTCTTCATTCCATCTTTAATGAGAGCACACTCAACTGCCTTATCATAAATATGCAAGCTCTTCTTTCTTTAATGGCACCCAGCTCAGGCAAACAAATAAAAGCCCTCCATCCACACTATCGCTTCGTCAAAAAGCCAGGGAACTCCCTAGATGAACTGTAAAATGATGTTCAATGGATTGCTGATGCTACATTCGAGCGCAAGAAGATAAATCACAAAAGGACTGAAATGGTTCAATAAACTTTATAAGCAAAAACCATTCATTAGCATATGGTTACATTAGTCCACGGGATCTCATTTGGAACGAAATGAAAAACTAAATTAAGCTACGGTAACTGGCTCATAGTGCACTCCAGCTGGTACAGAGGATGAAGGCATACCCATGCTCTTCCGTATGGGAACGAGCAAAGCAGCTCACCAGACTCTGATAACACTGAAGGGTTTTAACAAGATAAAGGCACACATTAGCACTTATGCAATTTAGTAGGCGAGTGCACTGACCAAAAAAAGGGCACGCTCTCACGATCTGTTTGTTCGCTGAAGCTACGTACTGTCATACCCTTCCTCAATAGTTAAAACATAGAATAAAATTTGAATTTAAATAAAATGTGATTTTTTTTTTTTTTTAATGACCATTTTGGATTAAATGTTTTATTAATTTACAATTGATTACATTTTATTAATTAAAATAGTTAAATTAATTGTATTTATTCCAAAACTAAAAAGTATTATTTATTTAAAAGTATTATTATTTTTAATGTAATTTAGGATGTTTGTATGTGTATTTGACATACTATATCTAGTGATCAAATACCAAATTTACCCCCCACCCCCATTCCAATAACAACACTAGCAACAACCCTCCCAATATTATACATAATTATTAATTAATAGTAACTTTTATAAGCGCTAAGGTCCCGTACTTGAACGGACAAATTATCTGTGCAACATGACTGAAGCCCAATTATTAGTGGCGTGTGAATCACCATATATTGTGTGTATATACAACTGATGATAAAATGTGTGACCCATTTGAATTCTATTGAGAATTTACAACTTTTCACCGCAATGGAAAAAGTCAAACATGATCCATCTTCCACCAGATCGCCTTCCATGTTCAATTTTTTTGAATACGGAAGGTGGTCTGATGGAAGCTAGATAGTTTACTATATTAGGTTTTAAATATGGATATTTTTCTTACAAAACCCCATCGCTTTGCTTCAGAAGGCCTTTATTAACCCCCTGGAGCCGTGTGGAGTAAGTTAATGATGGATGGATGTGCTTTTTTGAGCTTCAGACTCGTGGGCCCCATTCACTGCCATTATAAAACTTGGAAGCGTCAGGATATTTATTAATATCCGACTGTGTTCATCAGAAAGAAGAAAGTCATATTGAGGGTGAGTAAATCATGGGATCATTTTAATTTTAAAGTGAACTAGTCATTTAAGTAAAGTTAGTTTAACTTCCCATGGCATTTTGAAGCAGAAAATTCTGTCAAACTGATAAGGCTCCAGGTGCTTAAATAATATAAAATACATATCCTCTGTAAACAAGTAATTGTTAACTAGGTTATTACTTTATTGCAGTTATGTTATCAACCAACATAGCATGTGTGGATGATAGGTAAGATACCAAAAAATACCTTTTTGCTAAAATAAACAAACAAATAAATAAATAAGTACATCTCATGAGGGATGTCTAAAACTACTAGTTCACTATTCAGACCCCCACCCAATGTTTAAATCAAAACGACGCCCTCGCACATTTATAGGCAAGGATGGTTCCTGGCTGTCCCCCATCCTGTTTTTGGCCCTGGTTAAGTGATCAGTTAGTTCTCACCTTAATCCATAAAGAACTGTGCCATCTGGATGCAAGCGGATCATGCGGTTCTTCACTGTGACACCGTGGACAAAAGACTTCTTGTCATTTAGGAAATACGTGTCAGGAACCCAGAGTTGGTCAGCTACCCGGTTGTCTAGAGTAAGATTTAGAGGGATTCCAGTATATGCTAACCGCTTGTCCCTCCAATACTGCTGGAAATACATGGTCAATGTGTAGTCCTGTAGGAAAGTGAAAGAGAAACATTAGCAGTTCATTTTATCAAACAAAATTACCATAAAAAGGCATCCACAACATTTAGCCATAGTTTTTAAATTGCAATTTGTCATTAAGTGTGTATAGAAAGAAGAGAACAAAAGTGTTCACAACTGCACTTAATAATTGTGACCCTGGACCACAAAATTAGTCATAAGTTGCACAGGTATATTTGTAGCAATAGCCAACAATACACTGTATGGGTCAAAATGATCAATTTTTCTTTTATGCCAAAATACATCAATGGAAAGCTTAGTTATTCAGCTTTGAGATGATAAATAAATCTCAATTTCAAAAAACTGAGAAAGAGATCCCCCTCGGTAGATATCGCAAAACCTTTTGTTTTGGAATGACCCTTCTACTTGTGTCCCGCTCTCATAGTGTCCATTAAGGATGCAAAAATGCTGTTCGGAATTCACCCTAGATTTTAGAACAGCGCTCACACTCTGTTTTTCTTGAAGGGTCAAAAGTGACAAGGTCAGAAATAGAAAACTAAAGGCTGTGGCCTACAGCAAATAGATTTTCTGTTGTCTGAGTAATATTTATAGAAACGTCAAAAGTTGGATTGGAAACAAGCTGCCTTCGGCCTCCATCTTTCAAGTCTGTCTGCCACAAAGATGCTGCGTGGCCATCTCTACGAGGCAGTCTGGTCTATGCTGCACGGACTATGGATTTCCATTACCATTGCCATATAGTCTCAGTAGTCCACTCGACATCAGCTCGTAGAGCTATACTATATGACCTCAGCGACTCACAGTATAGAAATTCAATCAAACTAAAGCATTGGCATGATAGGCCTTATTTGGACCGCCTCTGAAACTCAATGAATTTTAAAAGGGCTGAAATCACAAAATTTATGGACCTTATTTGTCCCCTGGGCCAGAGTTGAACCTGGTTGAAATCCAGTAGGAAGCACAGATGTGTGTGTGTGTGTGTACTATGTGTGTCTGCTATTAGGTACTCATGGGTAAAACGAAGGCCTCACATGCTGCCCACCACAATGTGCACAACCTGTTGATGTAATAAGAAGTAATTCACTTAGAAACATATGTTAGAACGGGTTTAGGTCCCTGGGGCTGACTTCAGACTGTGCCAGCAGATCTGTGAAAGCAGAGGCTGTGCAAGAGAGCGTGTAAGCTGAGTTCATTAGCTAACAAGATGAGGGGGGACGACATGACAGGGACACCTTCTTTATGATTACTAATGTCTGTGATTCCCTTGCTCTCTCAGACTTCCATTCTTTCCACCCCTATCCTTCTTCCTGCTTCTTATTCTCCTCCTTTCTCCCTTCTTCTCTTTCTGTAAGGCTTTTATTTTAATTAATCCCCTAAATGACACTGATGGATACAAATCTTTCTCACAATACATTATACCCTACATTACCAAAAGTAATACTGATGCTAATTAGAATTAAAAATGCTTCATACCCCAGTCAATGTTGGGTAGTAGCAAATCAGTAGTGAAGATTTAAAGGGATAGTTCGCTGAAAAATTAAAATTCTGTCATCATTTACTCATCATTTGAACCTGTATGACTTAGCAGAAGTGACTTCCGAAATCATACCGACCCCAAACTTTTGAAAGGTAGTGTAAAAAACAAAAAGAAAAAAAAATATTTTACAAGCACAAATTTGTCAAATAGCTTGTGTAGCTAGCCAGAATATATTAGCTAATTTTTCTATAAAGTAGCTGGTGTCACAAACTCAAAGGCTTTATAGTAGAAACTCACACGACGCAGATGAATAAACATGAAATTACTTTCCTCAATGACTGAAAGATAACAACAACTCCTTAATGTGAAAGCGTAACGTCAACAGAATAAACATCACAGGGGCTATTTATACATAGAGTAGATAAGGGAACTAAGTAATGAACACCTGAACGTGATTAACAAATGAGTTGCCATAGAAACAAACGACAACTAATACAGACATGAAACTGAACTAAACAGAACATAACCGTGACAGCTGGTAGCTTCACTTACTATATTTTCTGTTATGTTTTCTGCACAGTTTTACAAACAGTATACAAATGTAACTAGTAAATTGTATGTCTTGCTGGAGGATACTCATCTCTCAAATACCTGTGTGTAGGGCCATTTGTGTCTGGTAATGTTTTCTTAACTACTGGTATTTTACATACAATATCATCAACACCACTGCAGAGAGACACTCCCATCACAAGTATCACACACAGTACATTAGTCAAACATGATCCAGACAAAGCAGCAAAGCCAGAAGTGCTCTGAAAATTTTAAAAACCAGTGTTATTTTCGTGTATATTTAATAATGGAGTAAACAGATGCAGTCGTGCCAGCTGAGCGATTTGATACTTTTGATATCTGGGGAACTGTGCTGCTGTGGTCACACAAAAGTAAAGGCATCAATCATTCATTACTAGGCAAAATGTTATAGTAGTACATTCAAGCTGCAAGCAGAAAAAAGCTCAAAATAAAGTCATCTTAAGATGCTGCTCGCTACATCTCAGGGTATGACTCCTCAGTAAATCATTGTTGTTGTTCTCCACTGAGAGGGATTCCCTCATGATAAAGTGACACCATGTTCTGACATATACACTACTTCCCTTGTCCCACAGATAAAAATAACAGATGAAAAGCAAGAGAAACAAACAGAGAGACATTATTTCAAATCTGAAACTGACAATCTATTAATGCAGGGGCTGATATCAAACACAAGGAACTCACAACAGAACTGAGACATAGATTTACCCCTACTAGATTCTGATTACAGTTACAAGGCTGGAAAATGTAACTTATTTTATATAATAATAATAATAATAATAATAATAATAATAATAATAATAATAAGTTAACTTATAAGTGTAAATGGGTCAAAGACAAGACTTCACCATTTTGGAGCCTGCATCAAATAAAATTTACAAAAGTAATTTATGTATATAAAATACATGTTAAATGCAAGTAAAGTGTCTACTTTAATATTTCAAATAACTTTTATCCCAAAAATGCAGTTTGTAAGAGATCATTCAGTGTAACAATTTTTGTTACTCTTATTTATATTACAGTTAAATGAGGAATGTTTAGCACTGGCAAATATGTTAAACTTAAAAAATATTAATAATTGAATGCATTTTTGTATTGTTTAATTTATTTTGATTCATGTTGTGTCCTCATTTATGTTAAACAAAACAAAAATATTCATAAATATAGCTGCAAGGAGTAATTTTTGGGCTAGATCAAGTCAGAAACAAAGTGACAAGTTAAGCAAGCATGGCAGGGTCGGTAAAACTTAGTCGTTTGAAGGATATTAGCAAAAATATAAAGATTTAAATAATAATAATTATTATTATAAATATTAGAATATTATGAAATCATTTTGTTCTCTCTTTTCTCTTTTCTTGTGGAGTATGTAATGGCCTTTAGAAGACACACACACACACACACACACACACACACACACACACACACACACACACACACACACACACACACACACACACACACACACACACACACACACACACGCGCACTCTACACACAGACAGATTTGAGCCAGTCTCGTGCACACATCAAGGTCTCTTTCGCTCTTGAACAAACAATAACAACAATACAGAGAATGTTGCCAAAATGCCAATGTTTTGTCGAGTGTCTCATAATAGGAGTCTTAAATGAGTTAAAGAACGTCTTAAATTAACTTAAAATGAGATGTGCGTGACAGCGCATCAGATCCGCATCATGTTCAGCAACCGCTGATCTTAAAGTGACAGCAGCACTAATGATGTCTGTCATTAATGTTCATCAAAGAACAAAGGGAACAGAGAAAAGTGTAGCTTTGATGATGATTAATCTATATTTAATTTATTATTTATGCAGTTAAGAAAGGTATTTAATAACTATTACATTTCTATATGTATATGTCTAACAGGGAAGGCCACAGGTAAATATAACATTTATTATAATGGGTTTATGTAAAGATTAACCCGTTTTAAGTTCACTTAAATTAAAAGTAGTTTTTTTAAAGCCTAATAAATGTGGAAATTGGTAGCTTTCAGTTATACTGTAATGCAATGTCATTAATGTTTCATAGAGACATTAGTTATACTGGCCTTCATTCATAAAAAGATGCCATTACAACACATATTTAAAATATGCTATCTTTAAATTGTTTCTACATTAATTTGGAGAGTAACTGAAATTAATACAATATCAAAATATTAAAAGCTCCAAAAATATTAAAAACTTGCGATTAATCGCGATTAATTACAAATTTTTTTTTGATGAATTAGTTTTTTTTTTTATCAATTCCCAGCTCTACAATATATACAATCTGAAGTGACTTATGACATAGAAACTACACTTTTCACCATGTTTACACCCTACATAGTATTTGAAAATATGAACATTTGTGAAGAGGAGGATCAATCATAGAAAAGGAAAGAAAAATCCTGTCAATAAATGAGACCCTCTGGGAGGCTGAGGTGATCGTGTCATCAGCTGGGTGAAGAGTGTGTGCTTCAAGCATGCCAGTCAGAGAGCATTTACGTCAACTTACCAACACCACGTCTACTGGGAATATCAGAATAACAGCAATAAGAGAGATTCCTCTGTGCACTGTGTATATGTCAGCATGAAAACTTCACTGATCCGTAGTGTGGGTATTCAACTTGCTAGATGTAATAAATAGAACAGATTAAAAGATTTTTATGTGTATAAATAAGCAAACAAATGTTACATTTAAAAATGAAGTGTGTATTTTCTTTCTGTATTAAATCATTAAATCTATCCTAAATTCTGATTGATACTATAGTTGGGCAAAAATGAATGACTTTACAGTACACATTTCAAAATAAATTGCAACCGGTGATGATGCCTTCTAATATTGAGTGGAGACCATTTGAGTAAATCATACATAGTACAATGGTATCAAATATTCATCCAATAACAAATCTGCACAAAAATGTATTGTAAGATGTAAGAGGCAAGAGAGTAGTTTTAGATTTCATTCTGATAAACTACATCTCCATAAAAAAATAAAAAAATCAGTAATATAAGTTGCAACCCAGTTTTTCAGAATGTAATTTTTTTTTTTACATCGATACGATACACTGGTTCCAAATGTAATCTTACAAAGTATATTTGTAAAAGTGAGGTTTAAAAGTAAGTTCGGGAGCCAGCCATAGGCCCAAATATTTAATTTGATCAACTCTGTGCAAGTACATGCCATCATTACACATTATTGTTAGATTTTAATTTAAACATACACTTTGTACCAAAGTCTGTGGTATGAGATTTACCTTTATTAAGTAATACATTATTAGAATAGAGCCAGTCTTGAAGAGCATTAAAATCTGATTGGAGTATGTGGCGAGGTTGTCGAGCGAGAGACGTGGGAGGAGCGAGCGAGACCGGTGTGCGTGATAGAGAATAAGCATGAGCATGAGCATGAGCTATGAGGCACCTCGCTCGTCCTTATATGCCTCCGAGCTCCCTCATGAGAGGACTCCCACGTCTCTTGCTCGTCAACCGTCTCATACCACGGTCTTTGGTACAAAGTGTATGTTTAAATTAAAATCTAACAATAATGTGTAATGATGCCATTGTCCAGGCCCGGTCCTCTCTCATCTATCACTGGTCTCGCTCGCTCCTCCCACGTCTCTCGCTCGTCAACCTCGCCACAGAGTACATTTTTAATTTGAGAAAAGTGAGGTTTTAAAGTATAAATGACAGTATCGTCTGCATAAAGATGAGCAGAAGAGTGCAAAAGAACTAAGGGAAGATCATTAATAGAAAACAGAAAAAAGAAGAGGACCCAATGTTGAGCCCTGTGGCACGCCTCTTTCTTAAATAAACAAATCAGATAGTTTCCCTTGAATAACAACAAATTGTTTTCTGTTATGAAAATAAGAGTTAAACCACAATAAAGAATTCTGAGAAAAAACAACTGCATACAGCTTCTTAAGATAAATAAAAATAGTTTTTTATTTATCTTCAATTTGTTCAATTTGTTTCAGTTATATAATATACAATATTATATATTGATTCTAAAGAATTAGAGTAAAAATTTATAAAAAATAAGTTTAAATGTTAATGCAATTCAAATATATTTATTATTTATTTTATTGTCATCTCACACATGGATCTGCATTCAATTCATTAGTGTCAAACAAACAATATAATCCTTATTCTCTGTGAATTAAGATTACTTATTAAAAGAAAAACGTTGAAAAAACGATTGCATAACCACCAAATAGGTGGCGATGTGCATTAAGTATGTTATGTAAACCGTCATTAAACAAACGAAGAAGAGGAAGTAGTATGGCATGCTCTTTCTTAGCGTCTGTTTCCATGGCGAATCATCGATTCGTCACTCTGTTGAGAATGTCTTGTGTGTTAACTGGGAACATTCTCTGAGTTGTCTGAACTTACTCCCAGACTCGTTTTTGGAACCAGCATACTTTGAGTAAGCAAGGTTTGGGTTAATCAACTGAGAGTTCAGGGTATATGTAACGGTAAGTTAACCTTGCTTTCTGGAATATCTTTTTTAGCGCTTACAGCTTACACTTACCAAAAAACCTAAATCAATGTAGCTTCATATACCAGTTAAAGATACACATTATGCATTTTGTCAGTATTTTATAAATGTGACCCCTGCTGGCAAGATGAGTTGCAATGAGCAAATGATCAAAAAGGAGTTATTGTTCTGAGTTATAACTCATAAAATTAGTTATGAGTTATTGTTATTTTCACATTCACATTCAGCACGGGTCACAAATATTAATGAATCTTATATTTTCCATTTATTTCAGTTCACATCTAAAAGAAAAATTCTGTCACTATTTATTAAACCTCATGTCAAACTCATGTCATATGACGTACTTTCTTCCGTGGAACACAAAGACATTTTTAAAGTCAACGAGACTTTCATTGCATGGACGGGACACCACTGAGAATTTTTAAATATCTTCTTTTGTGTTCCAAAGAACAAAGTTTGAACAGTAAAATGATGACGGTAATTCAATTTAATTTTTGAGTGAATAAACCTTTTAATATACTAAAAGAATTTTCATTGAACCAGAATCATTAAGAGGAACTGGAACTGCTAGTTAAATTGTTCCTGGTCTAAACTACTTTCGACTCCAGAAGCGTTGGCCTCTTGCATCCTCGGCTCAGAAATTACATCTGGCAGCCCAAGGTCCAGGTCAGTCGCAGAGCCAGTTTCTTTCATATGATATTGATTTTCCTCCTGACATCAACGTGCTTCCTCCCATGCAAACAACAGCATTGAAGAAAGACAACCGTTGTAAACCACACAGGGGAGAAAAAAAAACTTCCTAGTAACAACGGATGAATTCCTGAGAGCGGAGAGAGGCACTCATCCCCAGAGCTCTGCAACTCAACAGGCTGTAGTTAACATGGTGTTCAAAGAGGCTGATGTCACAGCGTGATCTTGCTGCTTGCTCTCTCCATTGCCTCCTCTGCAGGGATAAGCCCAGGAGCTTTGCAGTGCTTTCTGTGTGTCAACGAGACTTTCAACAGGAGATTGAAAGTATCCAACCGGTCATTTTGGCGCGATTTAAACAGTGGAATGTCCACTTAACTCCATTTATAATTGAAGCGGAGAACCCCTGGATGTCACTTTGCGGTCCACGTGAACTGTTTTTAGAGGGCACTTAGACCGCAACATGCTCCATTTGCCTTCAGGTCATGACACATACCAGTCGCTGGAAGGAAATAGTTCCCGAAGCACACCTATTTATCCTAAAGGTGGAGATAATAGGCACTTAGTGAAGTTCAGAGTTAACACTTCTATACACTGATATTACGCCTGATTGAACAATTACAGGCCACAAAGCTGACTATCAGGCTAAAAATAAAGGGGGCGAGAGCAAACAAAAGACTAAATATATTAATAATTCCGGTCTCCTTGACGACGCTCCCTCTCTGCAGAACGCCCACACAGGCTTGCTGAGCTCTGGGCCGATACCTTGTGCGTTTCTGAGGCTTTACTGTGCATTCTTCGCTTTCTGTGCCTTTCCTTCTCTCACTTTCACCTTGAAAGCACTTTGACCAAACTCAGCCATCAGGTTACAGCTGCATTAAATTAAAGGAAACCACCAGCATTCATCATAATGGATCGTCATAGTGTTTCAGAAATCTGCCACACAGATCAACTTAGCAAAGTTTCATTCATCTGATTTTACTACACAAAGTTTGACCAGAAAGCAGCAGGTATGATGGGAGCTTTTTATAGATATAATTACATTTTCAGGTCCACATGCCTAAAAACAAAACAAAAATGTATTTCATAAAGCCACCCCCACCTCCCTCTTCACCTGGGTAAGTACCATAAACATCTTCAAATTCTTACTAAAGATGATATTGGTTTCCAGGGCAACCACTTATACTTGCCACACACATTGTGCCAGAGCGATCATCTGCTGTGTATCCATGCAGCACTATCACACTGAATATGTTTCATTCGTGTTTGTGCACGGATGAGAATTTCAGTCCTGTGCGTCAGTAGCACTTATGAAATGTTCCCTGACTTCAGATGTTGTCAAGAAAGGCAAAGACCGCCCCTCAACCCCTCAAAGTATAAGGAGAAAGAGAAAGAGAGAGATTTATGATATTTTAAATGCATCCATAAGTAATTTGATTCCTAGATGAATCTCACGAAAGCAGGTCACATTTCACCCCAAGTTAAAAGATGAACAAGATATATGTTGCATAATAAATAAAGCCTTGAAATGAAGATGTTTTGCATTTGGACATTATTTTCATGAACATTAAAGGATGTTCACTTCAAAATGAAAATGTCCTAATATTTTACTCACCCCCATCTCATCCAAGACGTTCATGTCTTTCTTTCTTCAGTCAAAAAAAAAAAAAAGTTTTTTGAGGAAAACATTCCAGGATTTTTCTTCACATAATGGTTTTCAATTGCAACCAACTGGTTGAAGGTCCAAATCAATGCAGTTTGAAAGCGCTTCGAAGGGCTTCAGAGGCCCTGCGCAATCCCAGACGAGGAATAGGGTCTTATCTCAAAACGATCGGTCATTTAAAAAAATAAATAATAATAATATACTTTTAACCTAAATTGCTCATCTTGCGCTGCTCTGCGCTCGCCAGTGCTTGCACAATCACGTAGAAAACGTCACACTAGACGTAGGCGGAAGCACCGCCCCCGTGTTTACAATTTTTTGTAAATATTAAAGGCAATATAAAAAATATTAATGAGGCTCAGATTGTTTTAGGAAAAACATTTTTAAATATATATATATATATATATATATATATATATATATATATATATATATATATATATATATATATATATATATATATATATATATATATATATAGGTCATCGACAAATAAAGTTGTTTTTTTAAAACTGATGTAATGCATAATTTTGAGTCATGAACAGTGTTTAAACAAGGTGCAGTTAAATAACATTTCAAAGTGTTTAAACACATCTTCCCCTATTTTTATGTCAGGTGGTACAACCAAATAGCTGTATGTATATATAAATGTACTTGTATCACCTGACATGGAAAGTATACCAACCTAATGAAATTAGCCATTTTTACCAGTATTTACCAGTGTAGCAGCATTTTTACCAGTATATATTACCAGTATAGGATCAGTTGGTCCTCTGAGTGATGCATTATCATGTTTACTGTTATTACCTTGTCAATTCATAATAAAAGAGCTATGTTTTCAGTTGTGCCACAATTACATTTGATAAGTTTTTCAATTGTCTCAACAGCTTTAAAATGACTGATATTTATAAAATGTGTTCATGTGAGTGGTTTCAAACCTAAAATGATGCCATAGTATTTAGTTTTTAATTTATTATTCTTTCATTATTTATTATTAAAACTCCACATAGTCAGTTAATTTAATTCATTAAATGTACTAAAAATTATTTCAAACTAAATAAGTTTTATAGAATAAAGTGATATGTCATGCATTTATCAAATTATTTTAAAAGGAAATAATGCACTTGGACACAAATATGTCATGTCATTGACCCATATAGTACTGTATATATACTGTACACACACATACACATACACACACACGCAAATATATAAAAAAATACAATTTTATTTCAGGGTGGAATGTGACTGGGACATACTCCTGACAGGTTCTGTGAGATTCACCCCCCTGATTGAACACAGAACAGCAGCAGTATATTGATTATGTCTGAATGCTTTTGATTTCTGAGAAATATTCTGCTTGCTAACAGCACATTTTGACAGGGTAATTTAACACCGCCTGTGCTGGGCCCTCCTCGAGAGGCTGTGTAAGCAGCACGGTCCGTTAGATGCAAATTGTATTTAATTCATTTTTATGGAAGAGTGTTAGATTTTTCGAAAAAAATTTGCCTTTTCCAAGCAATCTTGCTGACAGACAGCTTGGAATGGGATATTTCATGCCATAATTCTTGCACTATGGCTCAAATCTATGAGTGAAAATATGTCTCTGTGTGTGTAATGACATTCCCACTAGCCTGATTTTAGAAGTGAAGAGAGAGAGAGAGAGAGAGAGAGAGAGAGAGAGAGAGAGAGAGAGAGAGAGAGAGAGAGAGAGAGAGAGAGAGAGAGAGAGCGAGAGAGAGAGAGAGAGAGCGCGAGAGAGAGAGAGAGAGCGCGAGAGAGAGAGAGAGAGAGAGAGAGAGAGACATACACTGCTACAGTAAAATGTAATGTACATAAAGCAAATCTTTCTTACACAAGGCACTGACCTTACCCCACTGACAGCATGAGAGCTTTTAGTCTTTAACAGCCCTGCCACTTCCTGTCTGAAGACAGAATACAGCAGCATGCACTGACATCAAGTGCACAACATTGAAAAGTAGACCTTAAGAGACAGCGCACGGATCACATTTCAAGCCGAAGCTGTGTGGACATTTCATGTAATACATTTGACTAATAGAATGTTAGGAAATTTTGACCAAAATAGCAACTGTAGGACCATAAAGGTAAAAGGATCATAAACCTATTTTAAAAGAACAATCCAGGTTCAATAGAAGTTAAGCTATAAAATAACTATTCAAAACAAATAAAGAATGTGTTGTGTTTTCACTGGAGTGCATTTCCATTGAGGTAATGCACCAGAATAAACTTTAAAATACTGTATTAAAATAAAAAGTATAACCATAAGACTTTACATTACATACATGACATCTACACCGATCAGGCATCATCCACCTTCCTAATATTGTGTTGGTCCCCTATGCAGCCCCATACACAACAAACTGCTATGCACTGTGTATTCTGACACCTTTCTATTAGAACCAGCATTAACTTCTTGAGCAATTTGAGCTGCTGTAGCTCATCTGTTTGATCGGACTACACGGGCCAGCCTTCGCTCCCCACGTGCATCAGTGAGCCTTGGCCACCCAAGACCATGTCGCCGGTTCACCACTGTTCCTTCCTTGCACCACTTTTGATAGATACTGACCACTGCAGACCGGGAACACCCCACAAGAGCTGCAGTTTTGGAGATGCTCTGACCCCTGTCGTCTAGCCATCACAATTTGGTCTTTGTCAATGTCGCTCAAATCCTTACGTTTCCCCATTTTTCCTGCTTCTAACAAATCAATTTATTGGACAAAATGTTCACTTGCTGCCTAATATATCCCACCCACTAGAGGTCCTTTCACACTGGACGCGATTTTGATGTGCGAATAATTCGCGTGATGGTTTTATTTTTTTATTTTTAGGTTTGTGTAATGAGTGCTTCCACAGCAAACGCAAATGTGCTGGGCAAAAAAAACAACATTTATTTTTTACGCTTCGATGACGATTTTTTTTAAACTCTCGCAGCGACAGAAAAGGCTTCAACCAATCACATACAAGGAAACAAAGGTGACGAAATGTCCAATAGACTTCACTAGCTATTCAATCAACATTAACGTTTGCCAGGTATTGCATTTCTCACAAGATTGCAGCTCCTGTGGAGTACATGCAAGTCGCTGTAGGCTACAGACAACGATAACAACCTTTTGAGTTAAAACTAGGTTTTTTTCTGAACTTAATTGTGTCCGCGACTATAGAAAGTGAATGTGTTTCCGTCAGTACGACTGTGGCATTTAAAAGTTTACATTGTGACTCAGCTGGAAACACAGCTGCTCCGGATCGATTGGTTCCCTGAAGTGTGTGGTTTGTCTCGTCAGATGCGGTGCTGCTGTCTCTGGAGTAGCTCCTCAAATTGTCCCACGGACATTGGAAAGTAAATGCGGAACCGGCCATGATAAAGTTTTAGCTCCTGTACAAGATTAGCATACTCCCCTTTAGACTCTCTGTTTTTTAAGACTGGGTGCACCCAAAACCTTCTTTTCGGTCTTTTAAAGAAAATGAAAAGCTTGTCTTCACTGGATGATGAAGTGTACATGTTTTCTCAGCTGTCGCCGCAAATGTTTTGGAATGTTGAAGCTCTGAAACGTCACAGATGTCGCAAATTCTTGTCATGGCTGATGTAAATGGTTTTAACGCGAAATGTTCGCTTTTCCGCTTCACTTTTTCGTTACGCGTCCGGTGTGAAAGGGCCTTTACAGGTGCCATGATGAAGCGATAATCAGTGTTATTCACTTCACCATAATGTTATGCCTGATCGTGTCCATGTTAACATTTGACTATTGTGACTGAATCGCTTACCAACCTTGTCTGAGCATTCATTCAACCTTTACAACCATGTGAAGTTGTGAAACAGGAAGGGATGTGACATTACTATATGAAAACCAAAAAAAAAGCCAAACACATATCCAGAGTTTCTTATCTACCTAAAACAATAGTCCCACCAGAAAAGTAATTGAACTGGAAAATAAAAGCTAATTCAAAATATTAATAAATACTATAAGAGTATATAAATAATAATAATAAAACACTGTTCTGTGATAACCAACAACATGCCCCACAGATGCAGAGATTTACTTGTACTAAACAAAAAACATTAATGTAACTTTCAAGAACAAACTTCAGGGTATGATATGATTATACCACAACCCGTCACAGTAAAGAGTGATTCTTTTAGAGCTTGAGCAAAAACCAATGAAGATATTCAGAGGGAACCCTGGAAAAGCAGCTAAATCAAGCCCCTGGGGTAAAAATCTGGAGTGCATCTCAGTGTAGCAGCGTTGTCTCAGTCTATGCGCTTGAATGCTGTGGGGAAACCACAAATTCTTCTGTAATGTCTACCCATGTCACTACTGAACCTCTGGGACCGATACTTTTGTCATACAACGTGACAGCAAGACATTCGAAAAACATCCACTCCATTGATTTTCGTTCTTCTTGGTTTCATTTACACAAGTACTCACTAAAATCTTGATGTGTTTCATGTCTGTCTCTGGCATTTCAGTCTAGCTAATGAGGTACCACAATTAAACGTTCAAAACACACACACATGCGCACACACCGCCTGCCCACCTGACACTCTGCAAGTGCAAGCCTCATTGCTATGGCAGCCGGCTATTTATACACTATGCCACACAATCAGGCCTTGTCACAGTCAACAGGGGCGTAAGAAAAGCCGTGGATATGTCAGTCAATCAGGACATGTTTTCCTGTGACTCACTGGCTAATGGCAAGAGTTAACAGGTTGGACTAATCATGGCTGGATGAGGCAGTTGTGCAATTCTGTCACTATATTACCTTCAACAATCTATCACACACAATCACATACAGTTACACCTG
Source organism: Paracanthobrama guichenoti (assembly GCA_018749465.1). Classification (NCBI taxonomy): domain Eukaryota; kingdom Metazoa; phylum Chordata; class Actinopteri; order Cypriniformes; family Gobionidae; genus Paracanthobrama; species Paracanthobrama guichenoti. Next base: position 40,822,324 of record CM031948.1, on the reverse strand, counting down.
CCGTTTAACAGTCTAAATGTCAACAGTTGAGCATAATTTACTTTAGTGAAATAGACCTGACTCCTGACTCCACCGAGGGGGTCAAGAATTTCCATGTAGGCTACACACACTGTTCTGGAAACAGCTCATGGTTGACCAATAGGGGTTTACCTTTGGCCATTAAGTGTATATACTTACATACACTACCAGTTTGGAGTCAGTATTTCAATGTTTCAAGTCTCTTATGCTCACCAAGGCTGCATTTATTTGATCAAAAAACTGTAAACTTGTGAAATAGCATTACAATTTAAAATGACTGTTTCCTATTTTATTATATTTTAAAATGTTATCTTGATTGATTAAACCTCATCACACCGAAAAAGGTAAGCTCAGTCTGCTTACTTTTACTCCGTGGTGTAGACTGTTCATATAGCCTACCTTTAGCTTTTTACTTCTGGCGACTGCAATCAAGCGTATAGCGTCAGTTCTGGCAGGTCATGTCAGTCAAGCTCGCATCAGCTGATCACGTCTACCTATAGGAATACGACGTCTAGCACAGCATACATATACACTCACCTAAAGGATTATTAGGAACACCTGTTCAATTTCTCATTAATGCAATTATCTAATCAACCAATCACATGGCAGTTGCTTCAATGCATTTAGGGGTGTGGTCCTGGTCAAGACAATCTCCTGAACTCCAAACTGAATGTCAGAATGGGAAAGAAAGGTGATTTAAGCAATTTTGAGCATGGCATGGTTGTTGGTGCCAGACGGGCCGGGGATTTGTGGGTTGTGGGATTTTCACGCACAACCATTTCTAGGGTTTACAAAGAATGGTGTGAAAAGGGAAAAACATCCAGTATGCGGCAGTCCTGTGGGCAAAAATGCGTTGTTGATGCTAGAGGTCAGAGGAGAATGGGCCGACTGATTCAAGCTGATAGAAGAGCAACTTTGACTGAAATAACTACTTGTTACAACCGAGGTATGCAGCAAAGCATTTGTGAAGCCACAACACGCACAACCTTGAGGCGGATGGGCTACAACAGCAGAAGACCCCACCGGGTACCACTCATCTCCACTACAAATAGGAAAAAGAGGCAACAATTTGCACAAGCTCACCAAAATTAGACAGTTGAAGACTGGAAAAATGTTGCCTGGTCTGACGAGTCTCAATTTCTGTTGAGACATTCAGATGGTAGAGTCAGAATTTGGCGTAAACAGAATGAGAACATGGATCCATCATGCCTTGTTACCACTGTGCAGGCTGGTGGTGGTGGTGTAATGGTGTGGGGGATGTTTTCTTGGCACACTTTAGGTCCCTTAGTGCCAATTGGGCACTGTTTAAATGCAACGGCCTACCTGAGCATTGTTTCTGACCATGTCCATCCCTTTATGACCACCATGTACCCATTCTCTGATGGCTACGTCCAGCAGGATAATGCACCATGTCACAAAGCTCGAATCATTTCAAATTGGTTTCTTGAACATGACAATGAGTTCACTGTCCTAAAATGGCCCCCACAGTCACCAGATCTCAACCCAATAGAGCATCTTTGGGATGTGGTGGAACGGGAGCTTCGTGCCCTGGATGTGCATCCCACAAATCTCCATCAACTGCAAGATGCTATCCTATCAATATGGGCCAACATTTCTAAAGAATGCTTTCAGCACCTTGTTGAATCAATGCCACGTAGAATTAAGGCAGTTCTGAAGGCTAAAGGGGGTCAAACACAGTATTAGTATGGTGTTCCTAATAATCCTTTAGGTGAGTGTATATAGCTCCCCGAGTACTATCAGCAGCTATCGCGTTCTTCAGAGCTCATTTACCCTCCTCCATCCCTAGCTCCTCCTCTTGTCAGTCAGGATTTGGTATTCTATTTCCCCTTGAATCAGACTAAATTCCTGAATTATTTTGCACATTTAATGTCAACATTAATGATATCTGCAATACATTATGTTGGTTCTGTTCTGTTTACCCTAAGGGGGGTATTTGCTGCTCTCCCTGCTCTTATCCATGCTAGGCTGCATGGATGCGCAGGGAGTTCTGGCCCAGAACAGAACCATAGCGCCAATCCAAACTATATGCTAATAGTCAATCAATCATCTTTGACGATAGTGGTCCTGACAGAATTTAGGCTTCAAAATTCACAAAAGACAGGTAAATATCATAAACTTTTGTTGATCACAGAGCTTGTTTTTGTGATAATCCAAAAGCCTATGAGAAAATCCTATTGGGTTTTTATCGGGGGAACAGTGTGATGCTGACTGCCGGTTGGCCTACAAAGTGACGTCATACCAGCACCTCTCTATAGAAAGTTCAAACAGAACAGCATTTAAATCTTCTGTAAAAATATAGATGTCTTTACTGTATAGATCTTTACTTTCATAATTTGATCAATTTAATGCACCCTTGCTGAATAATAAGTATTAATTTCTTTTTAAAAAAATGTCAGTATTAGCAGATGAGATGCACACATGAATACTATCGAATATGAATTGAATGAACACTAGGCCTCTAGCTTATTTTACAGAATACTTATTCAAAATTCAAGAAAACTGGTTTAAAAAAATGGGGAAAGCATTATCTGTTGTCTGTTTATTGCATCACTGCTTAAAATATTCTGAGGTGTATTCAGCCCTAGGCAAAATATATTTTAAAACTACATACTTTGTACTCTTCAGTCCAGACACAGACACAAAGACTTAGAAAATAAAAAACCAAACCATTAAATCAGCATAAGTCAACAAGCAACTATTCCACATTCAAACACCTTCAGACATTTGAAAAAGCTCTGCCTTGATACAAAAAAGGACTATTCAAGCTGGGATGTTGAAAAACAATACATTTTAAAGGCAAACTGGGGTCGAGGAAATTTTAAATTGAAATTCCTAAAGCCTTTGGTGCTGTCAGCCACACTTACAGGAAAATTGAACACACCAGGACACTTATAGCAGAATCTGTATTGAACACGCCAGGGGCCTGTTACTGAAATTAACCAAACATAAAATGAAAGCTGTTTCATGTGACATATTGACAATGTAACATCCTGTTAAATATGCATGTGTGTGACTGGCTATTAATGTCAGAATAACAGAATAGATCTTAGTAAATGGTATAATTACAACAACTGGGAAATAAATCAATGCGTTGTCAACAATATATATTGTACAAAGTTCAAAGTAGGACATCTAAACAATATGGCTTATTTTTGTCCTGACATGTTATTCTGTGGGCAGTGTTAGATAAAGTTAATGAATCATGTAAGTTGTAACAAATTGTTAAAGAGTACCTATTAAGCCCTTTTACAAAGTTATGCCCTTTTTTGGGGTCTACTAGAATAGGTTTTCATGCTTCAATGTTGAAAAACACCAAATATTTAATATATAAAAACTCATTTTTAAGACTTGCTTATATGTAACTTCTTATGTTTTGTATTTTGTATACTATATGTTTGTAATATGTTTAGTATATAGTTCTGATGTGTTTTTATTTCTCGTTATGTATTTACTTTTACCTGTACAATTGTATCATTTTCTGTGTAAAGTGCTTTGAGAAGTAGCGTTTAAAGGCACTATAGAAAATAAAATGTATTATTATTATATTTTGCATGGCTGCAGCATCTCTCTTCCATGTCTGTAATGCTCCGTTTAGTTGCGGTCTCTACAAAACCCCTCCTTCCGAAAAGCGCATGGTGCTCTGATTGATCAGTTGGATCAGTGTGCTGTGATTGGTCAACGCCGTGTGTTTTAGAAATGTCACGTCCATTACCATAACCATGATAGATCCAGGGTAGAAAAAACAGCATCTCTTGGACATGGTGACAACACACTATACTAACGCAACTCAACCAAGCCTCGCCCCCTTTATTTTGTGTATGCCTTGGGCGGGAATTATTTAAATGAGCATGTGATGTGTACATTCTATGAAGAAAATGTAAACTACAATCAAGGCGTTTCAGGGAGTTCAGAAACAGTGTTTACAGTTTACTGATATTGAAAATAACTCCTTGTGGAGTAGATTTGTGCTTTGTAACTTTGCAGACCTTTTTCATGCTCAAGCCGCAACGTTACACAAGTTGAAAATGTAAAAAGCATAATAGATCCTCTTTAATGCCGGTTAAACACTGCATGAATTTTTGCCTTCAATTTTGGGCATTTATCTGTGATTTACACAAAACTGTCGGCGAGTGAAAATGGGAGCTGCTTGTTCACGTGAGTAACAATCGTGTAGTTTGTATTATCAAAGATGCGATCTGAGTGAAGCTGCGATTTGTCGCTGATGCCCATGAGATATTTAGCATGTTAAATGTCTGCAACTCAAAGTCCTGCAATGAAATGTGTTTTGATTGGAAATGACATCTGTGAAGACCAACAGCCAAAGAAAGAGCGAGATACACAGGGCAAGAGATACAAGGTAGAGCTGTCATAGACCATGGCTTCTGCAAGCTGTTCTTTTCTTCTATTTCGCTGCAAATCCTCGCACAGAAAACTTGTATCACAAGCTTCTTGCAGGCTACCATTTTGAACAGAAAGAGAACTCTCGTGAGAACTTCTGTCTAACGCATGATCTCACATTATATCCCGTATTATTATTATTATTATTACTTCTTGTGTGTGTTTGGTTGTGAAACACAGTTTGCGGACCAGACAGAGTTGTCTGGTTCTTCAGATTGAAATGTTGTGTAAAGAGAAGAACAGTGATCCAGCGATTTTGAAGATTGTGTAGTGTGTTCCCGGTATGTCAGCATCTCAACATATGCAAAATCCTTCTCAAATCACACATTTCAGCACCACGGACAGCGACACTGCTATACATGTGACGCTGTGATTTCGCCAGTATGCATCTATAATCCATTTTCCTTCTCACAAACAGTAGTTTGAGTAAGTAGTCATTCAACTTTGATGCATATATGAATGAATACGAAGATACTTTTTTCCTTTCTCACACCAGCACACACACTCTCAATCATATCACTTCAAAGATAATCTCAAGAGAGATGAACTATTCCATACAGTCTGCATAAGCAGTCATGTATACACAGGCGGAGTGTGAGCGCCTGCATGCACGGATATGCCTGTACGGGTAATGTTTCATATTGCTCTCTATTCCTGTCATTCCCTGGATGCTTAACTGTCTCACAGAATAATAATCACACTGACTGCTGTAATCCCTACTGTGCACAGAGGTTTCCCTGATATCCCCACTGTGCTGGGCTGCGTTGAGCTTTGCTGAGCTGAGCCAACCCCCGCCACACACATACACACACATCCTTGTCCTCACCCTGCCTGGATCACTGCTATTAACAATACGGGCAAAGTAATCCTAATTTGTACCTCTAAAGAAAGCTAATCCATTATACAGAAATAACTAATCTGTAAAGAGCAAACACCATTCTTAGGCTGGAAAATCCTGTTAGCGTCTGCTTGATTACCTTACCATTAGACTTCCTGTGCAAGCGCTCTAAGTTCAGTCACATGGCTAACCTCATCAACCGGGCTAATGTCTGCAGCACTGTTGATTTCGGCTACAAATTGAGTTAATATTTCATGCTGACAGGGCCAGTTTTACTCCACAGGAGAACTAAAGCTAAATGTGGCTATAGTGAATAATTCACATACCTGATAAGACTAAGTGTGGCCGTGTTTAATTATTAATGATCTTAATATTGCAAAAATGCACTGATCAATGCATTTCTGCAGTGAGTGGGAGAAGTGCAAATGAAAGGAAAGATGTGGGAAGAACAGCTGGGCTGAGTGGCATAGCATTACAGACAGCACCTATCAGAGCAGTGCACATCTCACATGACGACAAGCGAAAAATTATGCAATAACAAGTTTGGAGGTTTTTTTCCTATTATGGATAGAACTAAATCAAAAGAAACTAACAATGTAAAAGCTCATTAACCTGGACAACCTGCTAAATTGCAAGGACAAATATTCAAAATGAAAAAAACTATGCCATGTCTGGGCTGATTTTTCAAGATGTAAGAGTATTATTTTGGGTTGTGTGACTTTCACTGCTCTGAGCTCCAACAGACATGTTTTGGGGCTAATCTAAGATTAGTGCACCTTGTTCAAACTCTCACCTTTAAAGGTAAGATCAGTGACAGCCTTAAAGGTAAAGTGACATATCAAATCTCTAGCACACATATCCTCTGATTTGAAAATGGGGCGAGCAAATCAAAGTCAAAGTATCTGAGATCAGACATATCAACTTTCATAAAAGAATACAATATTGAAGAAATTGAAGTGCAAATATGTCAGAACAGTATTGATCCACACTGCGGCAATTGTCTGACATATCATGCTATATACAGTAGATGAGGACAGATACTGGACAATTTCATCTTGTCAGTGTCTATCAACTTTACAAGTGAAGGTCCAGGTGACTGATGATCACTTCTTGTGTCACAGTCAAGCTGTGTCCTTAGCAAATGTGTCTATCTCCTTGTGGGACTCTATGCTGACAGCATCCTCCTTTCAGTGCCCAGGTGAAAGGGCTAACCTATCTGCATATTCACGACTGTGAAATGGACATGGTCGCCATGGAGACAACCCTGTCTCACACACTGATGTGGACATGGACCACTGTAGACTTTTGATTTGTTTCATGCAGGTATAATCAAGTCAGCCAGAACAAAGCCAAATATAGAATACATGCAACACAAACAGCTACAAATAATGCTCCAAATAAAACTTTTTAACTTTGTTTTAAGACTTCAGTACAGTATGCAAACTTTTATTGACTCAAAACGCACCCTACAGTTTCTAGATCTAAAACATGTGAGATATTTTACAAGTTCAAATCACAATAAAAGCTATCATCTGACATTGGAAGTGATTTGCTGGTGCTGACCTGCCCTCCAAAAGCATTAACATGATGAAAAAAAAACCCCACCACATCCTCGACGTGAAGTCCTGGCAGGATTTTAATAATAAAAACACTTCCCTTACCAGACCTTGGCACTAAAACAGATTGAGCAAAGCTCCATCACTCACAGGCAGAAGACACTAAGCTTTGTGGTTTCAGCACCATGGACAACTCTTTAACAAATTTTCAGGACATGTCCAAAAGCCTGCTTATGCTACTTATCAATGGTTCGATAAATGAATAAAGATATAAACAGACATACCATGTTGACCTCAGACACCATGTCTATGCTCGCCACATCGATGCTCATGCCAACCGCCACTGGTGCACCTTAAATGAGGAGAAAAACTTAATCCTCAAGTTCACCAAAACCATATATTTATTTTATATCAAGCTTAAAAAAAACAACAAAAAAAACTTATGTAGCATTAAAAGTAAGTAATAATAAAGTGAGCAACATCATACCTCCAAAATCTGGTCGAAGACGAATGTCATAGCCTTTCAAAAGCTTGTCTACTGTCTCTTTGACAAAAGACATGTTTCCTGGTTCATTGGCGCTGTAAAGAAATAATAAACAAGGTTATTCCATCATATTAGAGCCCAGGAGGTCTACGCTCTCGCGCCATGGTCTCCACCAGCTCTTCTTACCTTTGAGCACAGCACATCACTGCCACAATTACCGGTAATGAAAGAACACCAAACAGCCTTCGTTTCTGTATTCCAAACATTCCTTATACTCTTTCGGACAAGGAAAGCGACAAAACGGACGTTGTAAGGTTTCCTTGCGTAGGTAACAGGTTACGTTATTCCATCAGTGGGTCTTTGCTAAAGAACTCCAATTACTGTCAAACACGCGTAAACAAATCGCTGCGATCCGCGTTTTCGCTCTCTTGAGGAGACTGCGTTATTTGGTTAGGTGCTCGGTGAATACAATGCATTTTGCCCAAGACACTACCGGAGCTTGCAGCAGGGGAGTCGGTGTTTGGGGCACAGCCAGATCTCCATCCTTCGGGTTTGACGCTCGTAGCTGTGCTGTCCCGAATCTACACCCTCTGTTGAAGTCTCAATCTTACGCCTCTTTTTTTGTTTCAGCTATGCAAAGTAAGGTCTTATGACTTATTTCCCCACATATAGCCAACAAAATACGCTTGTTATCAGATGTTCACTCGGGAAAACGCGAGAAATTGGAAACTGAAACTGAAATTTCGGTTACTGATTTCGAAAATGATGACTGAGTCTACCGGAGTGATGAAATTGACGTGAGCACGAGGACTTCACTATAAGTAAAGTGGTCACGTGACATTCCACAAGCTTCGGGGTGAACGCTGTTTTGCTGGTGTGTAGTTTCTACATATCAATTCAAACAAACACTTAACTGTATATCGCACCAAAACGCCGGTGGTGGCTCGCCGTTTAGTAGAAAAAGTGTATATTCTCGCGAGTAGTAAACGTCGAAGAGAACGACAGGGTTTCCCCCAACTCTTCGTTATTTTATCCTGGTTTGTGTATCAAAAATCTTTGTGAGGAGCAAGCAACCTGGCTACAACATAACCAAATCACAGCTTCTTACGTTGTAAATTCGTCCTTTGCTTTTTTCAAGTGCAGGAAATGTAATCAACCGACAGGTTTGGGTGTTTCTTACCTTGACTGGAAGACATTAAGTCTAAAACCAAAGAATGGTTGAGGAGGGGCCATAAAACAATTGATTCGTTTTACATACATTTCATTAAATTAAATTCAGTTTCATTAATCACACATTTTCGATTACAACAAGAATGTGCAAAAACACAAGAACTGGCATTATTTATCACTTTAGATATAGGCATAAAAAAAAAAAAACTTGTTTAAAATGCTTTAAGGTGTGCTAAAAAGGAATGTTACGTAGTTTTTAGCTACTCCTTCCATTTGAGTGTTATGGACACTAGTAATCTTTCTCTTTCTGAGAAGATCATTTCAGCTGCTCAAATCAAATGGCAGGGCTTTATAATGTTATTATTAGAACATTACATTTATAAGAACAGCTCCTGTACTGTACCTCTGCATGCACGTCTCACCATGGCGCAGAGTGGAAGGAGAAAAATGCTGTTGTATTGACACCTTCTGTGATACAATCAATCTGATATATTACTTGTTCTCACTACCACTCCCCATCAATGGATATTAAGGCTCCTCCACTGAGCCTCTACACAATTTTACTATACATAATCAGATTTTCAGTGAGGCTTGACAGTCTGCTGGCGATTAAGCCGAAGTGTAATGGCTTCTACCAAGCTTTAAAAACTCATTAAACTAATCCTGTTAATTTGACCTGTGTTCAAAAAACCGGTCTGCATTGTTCTGACTGAAAGGTTGTTTAAGGGAGCTTTTGGTTGATTTGACTTGGTCAGTGGTCGAAGTTAGTGGCCTTCTTAAATCCCTCAAACTGCATTAAAACTGTAGTGTGCGGACTGATGCCAGCCTAATGCTATTAGAAGCAGGTTCCGGGTGCAGAGGGATGTGGCTGTGCTTCCTGGTACTGCTTCAGAAGCTTTATTCCAGAGAGGCGAGGGCTGAGACTCCATCGAGATGCTCATTCTTCTTGAGCTCTCAAGTATACACTATTCTGTTCTAGTGTGGCAACATTTAGCATGTGATCCGCTGCCTGAAAAAGTGTTAGGACTATATTATTGATACATATAGCCCTGTTGTTAACAGATATTGATCTGTTTTAGGACAGCTGGTCCTGTCTGTACCAGGGTAACCATTCAGAACTGAATACCTTTTAAAATCCTATTCAGTTATTAAGTTAGAATTTATCATTTGAATGTAATGAAAATAGAATTACATTAGAATTTACATAACAGTAATTTTTAACTAGGAAAGCAAAGATTATTAAGTCCTTGAATGTTGGAGGCTGGACCAAGATGAAAGTGCACCTCATTTCCCAGAATGCATGTGTTGATTTGAATTGCAATTAAATACATTCCCTTTCCTATCATTCCATTTCAATACAGTTTAACTTTGCACATGGCCAGTTTCAAACTCATGGATTGGCAGGGTAAATTCTTTAGTTCTGACATTTGAAACAACCCTTTTCTGTACATAACTAAGGCATAATTAAGCACACTCAGTGCCCTTGCACCTTTTAATATCACATTGGCATTAATAGAGTATAGTGCATTCAATATTGTTGCAAAAATCTTCTTTTTTTTTTTTTTTTTTTTTTTTTTTTTGTAGCTGTACATGTGTAGCTGGAATGATTTCTATGCTTCTTGCAGCATAAACATTTATCAAGAGCAGCTACTATAAGGAGGGAGATAGAAAGCGAGGGTAGCTCTGAACAGCACTTACCCACACACACCCACATCCCATCATCCAAACAAAGCACTCCACTCACACATCATCTGCAAATGCAAAGGCTCCTCAGTGTGTGGGCTGAGCAAATGGCACAAAGTCACGGTCACACACCAAGCCAAATGCTGTTAATGCTGTAGATTGCCTTTAAAGTAACACTAGTCAAACAGGCTGTGGGAGGACTGGAACCTTTCACTATGATCCCTGTCTCTGCCTTTAAAATGACCAGTGTCCCCTGACCTCTTTAATTGTGAGGTAAAACACTGTGTCCACAAGTTCACTTTGCTTTATTTCGCCCACTGGACTATCAAAGCAATTTTCTGATCTACTGTATAGGGGTGAGGTATCATTAAGAGAGGGATGAAACATGGTTTCCACTGAAAGGGTTTTTCCTTCCATTTGTGTCAAATCGCAGATGTAGAAGACCTCTCTCCTCCACACGGCCTCACCACCCCCTCCAGATTAAATGGACACAGATAAATAGATCCTCAGGATGGAGTGAATATTGCACTGTGCTGAATGAATAATGTATGTACGTGGCTGACATTGTGGGTCTGATTTGTTTTAGATTGAGACAGAACTCTGCAAAATCACTCCTAATACCCATTGAAAAATTCAGACCCCTGCGATGCTACGAAAAAAGATGCATGGATGTATCCTGAGACGTTAACAACATGCAGTCGACAATGAGGATTTTTTTTTTCTTACAAAAAAATACTATTTCAGTCTTTTTTACCATACACAAAAGGTAACTTACCTTGTGTCATAAATTGCAAACAGCTTTTTATTCCCATCCACAGCATTCCTGCAAAACAGAAAGGGAGATGATGTTACTATTCCAATCATTCAATGCCATGCCTATTTTTGGAATCAATTGTGATGTTTTTGATAGTGTAGTTAAAAAATAATCCCAAAAAGCATTACCAAATATATTACTTTAAACTCATAACATATATGTGTTGGGTACAAACAGGCTCGTTCTGGTGATCTTAGTTATTCAAGTTCCGTTTAACATGCACATACACACACTACGCAACTAAATCAGGTTTATCGGATGCTCGCAGGACACAGGTGGACTGTAGAAGTAACAGCTGCTCTTGTGTGAAAATCTCTGGAGTGCACATCAATGGAGTCAATCAACAGTCAGACAAAAGTGCTTCAAAAATAAACCAACCCCCAAATCACAATTACTACAATATCACATTAAACTGTCTGTGCTAGCTTCATGAACCTAGAAATAATATTGCCTTATAACGAATGCATGTTTTTTCCCCGATAGCACTGTGACCATTAAAGCCAACCCAAAGCAGATGTTTAATTTACTCAGTTGAATCAAAGACTTTCTTTGATTCTCTTGCTGCAAATCAATGTTACACCTTCAACATGCATTACCCTTAGTGTGTGCAGTTTTACTGGGATTCTTTAATACACAAACTACACATTTGAAGCTATAATCTTAATACTTTTGTAATATTTTGCATGATTAGTGTGTGTGTGTGTGTGTGTGTGTGTGTGTGTGTGTGTGTGTGTGTGTGTGTGTGTGTGTGTGTGTGTGTGTGTGTGTGTGTGTGTGTGAGATGTGTATGACATTGCAGACATTTCCAAGTTGTCCTTTCACCCAACACCAGCACAAAATGTGTCATTTTGAAAGAAACTAGCTCAATAAGTTCTTTTCACTTATGCACAACATGAAATTGGAGCAGGTGAAGCTTTTTAAGGTTTTCATTTATTGACTGAGGCACTGCAGTGATAGTCAGCATCAGAAAAAAAAAAAAAAATGGGATTAGAGTTCCCTCTGATGGCTGTCCTCATTACTACTCCATTCGGTTTCTTATAAAACAATACTTGCTCTCGATTTTTATATCTAGTCCTACCAAATCAATATTATGTAGGCTATAGTTGACTGATACCCTGATATTTTGATATACCTAGACTTAAATATAAATATTTATACAAAGCACTATTCTATAATTTACAACCGGTAATTGGGCAAAACTGAAACTTTTAAAGCATAAATATTCCCAGTGGAGATATAATGATCCGCGTGTATAGAAAGCCAGTCTTCATTAAACAGCCTGGCGCAGGGGGGGCTGCCTAGGAGGTAAACGCTCGCGCGCAAAATGCATAGTAAGCAGAATTGTTGGGAAATCCACTCATTTTCTAGCGTCCGCGCTTGTACCGCGCTTTATATAATATCTAATATCGCTTTTTCTCTGAATAAGCTCAAACAAGATAAGTTTCAAAGCCCAGCGGCCGCTTAAATTTCCCTCGGGGGGTAATTATGCAGCGCGAGCGGAGGTGACGTCCTATTACTTTGGTCCCAAATACGAACAAATGCTACTAGAGTGACAGTCGGGCTAGAGTGAGGAGAGCAACGGACGTCCAAACCGGCGACCCGGTAAGCGGAGAATCCTGTTAAACTCTGTAACGCTTGAACGGTTGCGCAGATAAGCGTTGAGATGTCGTACTAGGCTACCACAGAGGAAAGAAGGGGGGAAAGTAATGGTCTGTTAAAGGGAATGTGTTGACTAGAGGGAGAATAGGGGAAGAGAGAAAACAAAGACTATTTTAAGGGCTGTCTGGTTACTGTCGTTCAATTGGATTTAGGAGTGATGAAGAGGTCTTTGGGATGCGGGGGAAAGGAAGGGATGCTCTGCAGCGGTTTTTCAGTCACTGACTCGTAAAAGAGGACAGAACAATAAGCCTGTATGGTTAAGACTGGATATATCTGAAGAACAACGCATCACACTGCTGTAAGCTGAACGTTGCGGGATTTTGCTCACTGCTTCAAAGGGAATTCATTGCAAATTGTTCAACGTGGATCCACTGCACCATTCAGGTATTTAAGGTAAGATACGAGGCTTTTACTGCACACTAGCTCTGCTCAACTCACTATAAATGTTCGACAAGTTTATACGCCAGAGGCTGTTAGAACTAAGCGTTACAGCTGCTGCAAACTCGGCGCTTCTACAGCTTTTCACAAACGATCACGTTGAAGAAATGTTGCAAACTGGCATTCGAGGGAAAGGCACTAAACGTGTTTGTTTGATTTTTAAAATTGGATTAAAAAGTAAATACAATTTAAAATAAATAAATAAAATAACTTGTATAGTATCTGAAATATACAAATAAATAAATAATATAAAAAAAACGACATTTGATTGCATCAATTATTATTACTTATTTTATTATTATGATTATTAATAAAGGTGTCCCAATTTTCAGAGCTGTTTCTTTAACACTTGGTGAATTACTCTATTGTTTTTTTAGTTTACTGATCATTCTGTTTTAGGATTTTGTACACACCTCTATTTCTATCTTCACAATTTATTTTAAATTGAAGTGTGCATAATTCATGGAGAACGATCAGATTATCATGCTGGTATGAATGACTCCATATGCTGGACTCTTTGCAGGTATGGGATATGGATCACACTGCAGCGCCAAAATGAGAAGTCTGTGGGTCGGTGTTTTGTTCATGACTTTAACCTGCCATCTGAGGTAGATTACATGTTTAATGTAACTTTCTATTTCTCGTTGACTTCATATTATGTTCTAGTTAATTGCAGGAGTCAGTTAATGTAACATACATATATATCTATCGATTCATATGTTAAGAACGCACATTTTCCAGACCACTTTATCATTGTGGTCACCTAATGGATGGGAACTAATACTTGTAGTTATTAATTATCTGTGTGGACTTTTGCATCAGCCTCTCCCAGTCTACTACAGGGACTCCTAAAGAGTCAGAGCTCAATGATAACATCACAGTATTTACACGAATCCTGGATGGATTGCTGGATGGCTACGATAACAGACTGCGACCTGGGCTTGGAGGTAAACTCTGCCTAGATACCATTTCCATCTAAAAAAAAACATAATCTGTAGCAAGATCGTGATTTAGTGAGAGGCGTTTTTTAATTCCTGTGCATATTAGGGCAATTTATGTCTGGCATTGACCTCCGGTAGTTATTCTGAAAAAGATGTCTTTAGATAAAGGCAGATGGCTTTTGAAAAACAGAGAGAACGCCTGCACATTCCATCGTGACCAGCAGCATGAAGGACTTTCAAAAAAAAAAAAAAAAGAAGAGAAAGAGATGCTGCTTCTATTCAATCCACTAACTAGGAGGAAAAGTACATAAAAAAAGAAGAAAAAAATCTGTTTTTATACTGGAGATGTTTGCCAGAGCACTGAAATTGCCCAGTCCTCTTTGAAAATCAAACGGCCACTATTTCCCGGCACTCGCAATTACAGTGTTCTCGCAAGAGAGAGAGAGAGAGAGAGAGAGGGGGGTGGGAGAGAGAGAAGGGATATGAATGTGGCTGCTGACCTTGAGAAAGCTATCATTCTTTTCTAAAGGTGCAGGTTCATTGTTCTCAGCGGTCGAAAGCATGCCATTATGGCAGGGAAAGAGAATAAACACAGGCTGCTCTGTTTCCATGTGAGAGAGTTCAAAGGAGCACATCTCATAACTGTAGCAGCAGCAAGATGATGTCAATTGACAAATGATGGACTTGGACTTGATTGAGAAGGAGAGTGCAGTCAGGAGCCTGAAATTAATTGCTTTTCATTTTAAATGAATGCAACTAACAGAAATAATGTGGGCGAATCAAAGCTTACTTTAATGGAAATTCTGCATCTATTTTATACTATAGCTACAAACATTCTATATATTTATTTACTGTATACTATATGCACTATTTAATATATATGAACAATGGAAGCAAAACAAATGGATGGGTCCTCCCCCAGAAAAATTTGGAGTAGATGCCATTCACATTAAATCAAATCTGCCTTGTTTACTAAATGTCTGATTGAGATAGACAATAGCAATAGTGTAGGGGTAAAGCACATGGAGGAAAGTTTTGATGCAAATCTACCCAAGGTTCGAATCCTCGCTCTACTGCCTTTTCCCATCACATATCAAATCGGAAAGGCATTTATTTTCAATAAAAATGAAGAAAATATTTGAAAAATGGAAATAAAGCATCTAATGTGTGTTTAATAATAAAGTGTTTATTGGTTAGGGGTAAGTGAAAAGACTTATATAACTTAATCTAATAAATCACTATTTGTTTGTGTCGTTACAGAGAAAGTGACCGAAATTAAGACCAACATCTTTGTCACCAGCTTTGGGCCAGTGTCAGATACTGAGATGGTAAGTATTTAAACCATATCCTTTCTTCATGAAGAAACACCATTCATTCACCTCTACATCTGGAAATTCACGACTGAGATCACTCTTCATCAAGACCCCCTTCATTAAATCCTGCCTCCATCTGTAACATTGCTTCACCTCTGCATGCAATATCTTAGGTAGGTCACAGTATGATCTGATGATTGAAACTATTGTTCATTTTTATATTCAGTCATGTGACACATTTGATTTTGCCTTCAGGCAAGGTCATCGCTGTAATTCATGGGCCCCTGGAGAAAAAGTTTATGGGGAGGCCTTAGTGGGCCCCTCCTCCTCATCACAGGGCCTGGGGTCCCTCACGACGACCCTGCCTTCTGGTGCACACTAAATGAACATTTTCCTTTGAACAGGAATACACCATTGATGTGTTTTTCCGTCAAAGCTGGAAAGATGAGCGTTTGTGTTTCAAAGGGCCAATGGAGATGCTACCTCTGAATAACCTGCTGGCCAGCAACATCTGGACACCTGACACCTTTTTCCTTAATGGCAAAAAATCCATTGCTCACAACATGACAACACCCAACAAGCTTCTGAGACTGAAGGATGATGGGACATTGCTGTACACCATGAGGTACCAGTTTAAGCTACAATGCCTTGTCATTCCACAGTATGAACTGCTGTCTGCATGAATGGATTTGAGTAGTTATGGGTAATACAGCCATACATTTGACCTTAATCTCATTTATGGCCTCTTCACCCCTGTTTTGCACTGCTGAACCCTCTGTCATGTGACAGATGTGTTAAGCACACATGAACTCGGCTCCCGCTGAACTCAGCATCTCATATTCCACATTGTACAATCTCAGTGGGAATGTTCAGCTTGCCCCTGCTAAAGCTTTTTCTCTATACTTTTTTTAAATGTTGTCTTCTCACAAGAGGACACACAAGTTTATCTTTGCTGTTTTCATTAGTGGGTCCTCATGCTTTAGATTCCTCATGCTTATTTATTCTCTTTAAATTTCACAGACAAAATTATTCATGCTCTGTTTTATGCTATAGACTTGAATGATACTTCAAATCATCCTGCTTATTGAGGAGATGTGTGCTAATACTTCTTTAAGTGATCACAGTGATTTTCCCAACAGGCAAAGAATTCACATAGCAAACATTTCTTATATTGAAAAGGGATCAGAAGCATCATCTCTTGGGTTCGGAATATCATAGAAGCTTTGAGGTTGGCTTTTTTGATTTGGGACCAGGGGTGCCACTAGGCCCATTTTAAGAGGGCTTTAGCCCCCTTAAAAAATATGCAATTAAAATCATCTATTGCCATTAGAGGACCTTGCCATTAAAAACATCCCCATATTTTAGTCTGTGTTATTCAGAGTGTTCTTCAGTTTGCAGTAGCACAGCGCCCGTGTCAAAAGCAGAATTCAACGTGTGAGCATTTATTGATAGGATGTTATGATATCTGCATCTGTGTAGTTCTTTGTCATAAATGCAGTTTTTGCGGGAGCAATTCAAGACGGTTTTCCATCCACTGTAAAATCTGGGCTTATTTATTTATTTTATGAAGTTCCTTCAATCTAAACGGCATGAGACTTTTTCCACCAGGTGACAGAAATCCCCCACTGAAGCATGGCATATTTTCCATGTTATCTCCATGAATGAAAATGATAAATGTATAATACATGTAAAGATAAGTTTCCTGCACAAATGTATAGTTAAAAAAATAATTATATATATATATATATATATATATATATATATATATATATATATATATATATATATATATATATATATATATATATATTTACCTCAAATTCTCAATCTAGACAATTACAGCAATATAAAGTTTGTCTATATTGTTAATGAATATTAATGAGTATTAGCTGGTTATTTAAAATGATTAGAAATTCATTCAAGGTTTGACTTGATAGGTAGTGTAACAACCTACTGTATTGTTCATGCCTACCCTAGTATACAAAAAATATATTAAATTATTATTTTTTTTAACTATACCCTCATTGGGGCTTAGCCCCTTACAATTTATTTATGCCCTGCCAACATTTTCACAGGCCTTCACACATATCATATTTTTTCAAATAAATTATGTATATTTATAATTTAAATATACACTTTAAATGGCAAATGGTGGAATGCAGTACATTGCAAAATCTTGGAAAAAACTTAATGTTTGTAATTTTCAATATATTATTACTGATGCTACCAAGACTAATCACACTGACTAATCATTCTTGCACTTTTGACTAAACCTCATATATGTTAGCCATTTAGATTCTGACATTGGTTAGTGTACTGGTTCCCAAAGGCTCTATTCAAAATTTGTTGAAACTCCACACACATTTTCTTCAGACAATGTATCTATTGTATCCAGTTGTATAGCCATCCAAGGGTGTTCCAACCTAAGGGTGTTCCAGAGAAAAGAAAGTAAAAGGGGGGTGAGATGAAATAAGAGATAGAAACAAAGGAAAAAGAAAAAGTGGAAGAGGGCATGTGGCTGTATGTTTTATGCCCCTGTTGTTGAGTTGTTCTTCACAGACTGTCTGCTCCATTACTCGCAGTACCAGGGCAGAGGGAGAGAACACACACACACACGCACATGCACACACGCACACACTTACAATCACATACACACACAGTTTCTGCTCTCCAAGCTATCATCAGCAACAATCTACTGCCAAGTGCCGTGCACTGCTGTGTTAGTGCTGTATAAAAGCTGCTATTGTTGTTCTCAAAATGGCATCAATACTAAATCCTCTATAGTAGAACCTGCTTGTTTAAGTGCTGAATTTTGAGGCGCACAATCGTAATAGTGTTTAGATTATGATGGTTATGTATTAGTTATTTTTATTCTCCGAGGTTACAGTTATGATGATCCATTATATAATGAGTTATTAGCTTTTATTAACTCAAATTCAAATGCAATGGGGGATTTGGCGAGTTTTCCATAGAGGTAACAATTAGATTTCATGTAGTGGGTCTAAAGCAATATAAAATAAATGAAAAAGGCAAAGAACATGGATCATTTAATTTACACAAAATGCATTCCTTTCTCATTTGCGAGTCTTCTCTGTTTGTTTTTATTGTGTTGTATATTGTAAGACCAAACACATATTACAAAATTATTCAATTGATAAAGCCTTAGATAGAGCTGCTTTTTTAGACTGTAGATTGAACAAGATCATCAATCAAACATTAATGACTCTGAGAGGAAATGACTTAGAGCATGTCATTTAGAAATCAATGGTGGAGCTATTGTAGCTTGCCTACAATAAACTCTGCCCAGCGTTGCATTTCCTAACACTGCAAACCATTAAAAGGGCCTTTTACCACTCACTAATGCGCACATTGTTTCCGGAAAAGTGATCAGCAGTAAGGTTTTTTTTTCTTGCTGAGATGGAAAGGAGCACCTTAGCTGCCATGAAAAAGCAGGGCAAAACAGTTTCACCACCCACATTCTAAAAGTGGAATGCAGTCTACAGGCTTTTATTAGAGTTAAAAAGGAGGTTATGAGACCGAACAAAAGGGAGATGTTCTAGAAACTGACAAATCTTCTGAAGGATCTGCCATGTTTTTAAAATAGCTTTTTAGCTTGAGTTTGATGTTAAGAAAAATGGTGCAGTAGGCAAACATGCATTGTAAAAATGGAAGAAAAAACTACTTTTTAACACGTTAAAGCTTTAGTTCACCCAAAAAATTAAATTCTGTCATTAATTACCCTCATGTCGTTCCAAAGCCGTAAGAACACAAATGAAGATCTTTTTGATGAAATCTGACAGATTTCTGTAACTCCGTTGACAGCTACGCAACTACCACATCAGTGGTTCTTGCAGAAGCTCAAAGGTGATGCGTAACACACGAGAATGATCCTCATTGGTTCTTGCGAAAGCTCAAAGGAAGCTCAAAGGTAATGCGTAACACGTGAATGATCCTCATTGGTTCTTATGGAAGCTCAAAGATGATGTGGAACACACGAGAATGATCCTCATTGGTTCTTGTGAAAGCTCAAAAGTGATGCGTTACACAAGAATGATCCTCATTGGTTCTTGCGGAAGATCAAAGGTAATGCGTAACATGAGAATGATCCTCACTGGCTCTTATGGAAGCTCAAATATGATGTGGAACACACGAGAATGATCCTTATTGGTTCTTGTGAAAGCTCAAAAGTGATGCGTTACACAAGAATGATCCTCATTGGTTCTTATGAAAGCTCAAAGGTGATGCATAACACGAGAATGAACCTCATTGGTTCTTGCGGAAGATCAAAGGTGATGCGTAACACGAGAATGAACCTCATTGGTTTCTTTTTGGAAGCTCAAAGGTGATGTGTAACACACGAGAATGAACCTCATTGGTTCGTATGAGCTCAAATGTGATGCGTAACATATGAGAATGAACCTCATTGGTTCTTGCAGAAGCTCAAAGGTGATGTGTATGAAACTCACTGGTTCTTATGGAAGCTCAAAGGTGATGTGTAACATATGAGAATGATCCTCATTGGTTCTCACACGTCAAGCAAACATGCTCGAGCTTCCATTTACCATAACTGATGTGTGCGTTGATGAATGCTTATTTGTGAATAAAAGCCTAAATTCAATCTGTTCATCATATATTTATTCATCATGTCTCTTCAGAAAATTTTGACTAAACCACTCAATTCATATGGACTAGCTTTACGATCCCTTTATGAACTTTTTGAAGCGGCAAAGTGGTAGTTGAGTAGCTGTCAATGGTGGGATAGAAAGCTCTCAGATTTCATCACAAAGATCTTCATTTGTGTTCTGAAGATGAGCAAAAGTCTTATAGGTTTGGAACGACATGAGGGTGAGGAATTAATAATAAGTGTCAAAACCAACATAGAAATTGAGGGGGACACATCCACTTCAATATTAAGATTATTGGTTGACCAATATGAGTTTTTCAATGAGCAATTTTAAAAATTTGACCTTTGATCCCCCTTAAAATGTAATATCTGTTTATATTCTTGTGTATGTAAATAACTGTTATACCATATAACTGTTGATAATGACTCTGATATCTGATTCTCCATGTTTTTTTAATTGCTACTAGACTGTGAATGTGCAAATTAATACATAGTCCTGTAGTGATTTCTATATTGCGATGACACATGTACTGTACATGCTACCCGAAAGGTAGATACTTCTAATATTAAAATGAACAAACTACAATATCTTTTTATTGTATAATTACAATATCTCTTTAATATTTAAGGAAATAGTAAGAAAGTATTTTAAGTTGTGAATTATTTATATACATCTGAGGTTTGTATCTTAATTTTCTGTAAGCACAGAATCAGCCACCATTATTTAGAGATGCAGACTTTTTCTGTACACCTTTTTCCTGACAAACCTCCTGATTATCTTCTCTTTTTTTATATTCCGCTGTAACAGTATGAAAAAAAAAAAAAAAAAACCTTTACTGCGCATTTGTGATCTGCTTTCCTGATTTAATTTATGATATAAACTATCCCATGAATAATTCACTGGAATGCACTAAGAATCTCTCGTTTTTCTCCCCAAATCCTCGCGTCTCTTTCTAGGTTGGTTTTCACACGGATGCTTTAAAATGTAATCGTCTCCCCTTTTCAGTTGTTTACTGGAATGTTTCTAAATCAGGTAAATACAGTATTTGTTATCTAACGGAAAGCACACTGAGCTATTAACACTCAATGCTAAAGTTAATGAACATACATAATACAGACATATTACTACAGAGATATTTAACACGTCTGTAATATTTCTGTGGAAATAATCAAGCTTTTGAGGTTATTCGTGGTCTGTTGTAGTAATTTGTTAATACTTTCACACTATAAAATTTCTCTACTTTATTGTACCCAAGTTTTTTGTGTTCATAGAGTGAACCTTTCACTGATTGTTTACAGTTTAACAGAAGTTACTCCTATAATTCCCACAAAGCATCATGGGGTGTATGAAAAAAAGTGGATAGAACGTTCTTGTGAAATGATATATAATTTATGAGCTTTAATGGTCTATCACAGACCAAATAAAGCTCGCCGTCAGGATACAGTTCTGAGCACTCACCATTTGTCAAGGCCCCAGTGCCACATCATTTCGTCTCCACATCCAGCAATGCTGACCTAAGCACTGTGCTCAGTAAGTACATAGCAAGCTCTTCGCCTCCCATATGGCTGGTTTTGATAAAGTTGTGTGAGCTGGTCAAATGGAGGTTGAGTTTAGAGGACAGTCCTTGATTTTTCCAATACAGCAATTTATCATGGAGCTGTCAGAGATGAAGGCCCTGCGCTGATTAAGTGAAGGAACAGCGCCTCACGTGTCCCGCCCCATTAATTACATTCTCGCAGGACTTCCAGTCAGAGATGCAACCATGGGCCCTTCAACCCTGGTCCCATCCTCAGTTGCTGATGATGGAGGTTTTAAGCAGTTCCAGTTCCGTGGCAATATCAAGCCCTTCATTACGCTGTCAGCTGAGGGTCAGTGCTGACATCTTATTGCATTGCTTACACCAAAGCATTGAATTGGCTCCAGCCAGGATGTTATGGGAGGGCTTAATGGCCACAGGGTGGCATAATAAGCCAGCCATCCTGTACCCATTATGGTAATGATCAGCCTTGATCTCATATAATTGCTTTGCTAAATGGCCCTGCGGACAACTTTCTTTAGCAGCAGACTTTGGACATTGATTTAATAGACTTTATGCAACTAGACATTGTAAATATCATGGACAGGTTTGTTGGATGCATGATTTCTTTGTTACACACTTCTTTATAACAGGAAATTCCTAAAAACTTTTGGCCTTGGGTGACTATTATACAATGCTATTTCCATTTCATATTTTTAAGGTCATGTTAGATCAGTTATACTCTATAACATCCAGCAATCGGATTCAGGGCACTTTCTCGGATAGGATGAATTAATGTTGTCCAGTTGCAAATTCCATCTCTATCACATTTAATGTGTTTAGCCTCAGATCTTTTCAGGAAATCATATGGTTATAACGTAAAAAAAACTGTTTCGTAAGTGGTCCACTAGAGGGGGCTACAGGATATCAGATTTAGCCACTGCAGAACCACTGCAGTGTTCTGTACATCAGTGGGTTTCAAACTTTTTGATAGGCCTAGGCTGTGAGGAACACCCTAATATAAAGTCTCTTTTCATGTTGAAAGACTTATTTGTTTATATCGTATTTATACTGACTATCTCGAAAAGTTAAGCAGGGTTTCTGCAGGTCTTAAATTCATAAAGTCATGGCATTAAATGTAAAATGAAGTCATGAAAAATTGAGCAAAATTAAGTGAGTTTATACATAAAACAAGAAAATATCTGTTAGTGAGTTATGAGAACTTATTTTTAATTAAGTTGATTTTTCTGAGCCCAGATATTTTTATTTTTATTTTATTTTTATCATAAACTTTATTTCGATCAATTTCACAGAAAACAAGACTTCATATTTCATCTTATTTTGTCATTTTGCATCTCAAGTAAATGTATCTTGATTTACAAATTTTTAGACAGTTGCACTGGAAACAAGACTAATAATATTGATGAAGAACATTATTCTTTGCTGTGCGGTCAGAAGGTACAGTAAAGTTACTTCCATATTCTAGTGGTTGGAAGCAGAATAATTCAAGCTTTGTTTTTTAAGATGAGTTAAAATGGATATCTGTTGGAAGTTGTATTTTCAAACAGAAGTGTTGCTAATACACCTCATTGTGTTTCTCCTAGATATTTACATTTAAAACAATATTGATGTATATTGTGTTCCCTACAATTTATTCCTTACATTTTCTTTACTTGGTCTTAAAAAGGTCTTTAAATTTGTTAAAGTGTTACATTTAATTTACCTTCTACAGAAACCCTGGTTAAGTTTACAGAAATTCCCTTTCTTACCATCTAGATTAATGTTAGATGTATACCTGAACACAAACAATTCAGGTCAAATTTATTTGTATAGCACTTTTCACAATAAATGTCATTCCAAAGCAGCTATAATTAGTAAACCTTACTATAAAGTGGGCTATAAAGACTTTAAACCGCAGTAAAAACACTGTAAAAAATAAGTAAATAAAACAAAGATTATTGGAGTATGTTTTACAAGAAAACTGTATTTCAGTCTTTTAGTTTATGTACTTTAATAATTAGATCATTTAATAATTTAATTGAGCTAAAACTGAATCAGTCCTCACTTGTTTGTGATAGAATTTAATGTAGTGATATTTCAGTTTTTTCTTGTAGTCCTCAAATATTTCAATAGGTGGCGCTGTCTGCTCAAAATAGGTCTCCTAAATCCTGCTGTGTGCATGAATGAAAACTGAGAATTGAATATGAAAAAAACATTTGTGTGTGTGTGTGTGTGTGTGTGTGTGTGTGTGTGTGTGTGTGTGTGTGTGTGTGTGTGGTTATGAGCCAAGCCAGAATTAGCAGTGATGTACTTCTCCGATTTGGCAGCATTCCTACTTCTGGCACATGATGGCACCCTTGTTCTATAAATACATCTAAGAGCACTTAACTCACACAAGCTCAGTATTCCTATTAATATACTTTTGTTATTCAATCATATACTTTAAGACAATTTTCAGTAAGAATATTGATTGAATCATCAATGTTGCAGTGGTGATTGTCACTATGGTGATGATAACTTACGTAATACATGTTTATATTAGCAACTGATCTCTAAAACATATCCTCAGAAGTGCAGATCTAATTTAACCATATCTTAATGTTTCTCTCTTCAGATTGACCATATCAGCGGAGTGTCCCATGCAGTTGGAGGATTTCCCTATGGATGCTCATGCCTGCCCACTCAAATTTGGCAGCTGTAAGTCAATGTTTTATATTCTGTGCGAAAAAATTCCCCTTGCCAAAAAACTCTTGTACATGTTTCATTGCTATTGAAAAGATTTTAAAATAGCAGATTCCAAGAAATCATAACAGAATCCCTCTGATGCTGTGTGTAGTCACTCAAAATGCACGATTACATCCATCTGTTATTCGATTCATGTGAATAGCATCTTATATTCTTATTTAGATGAAAGTATAAAATTGTGGAATATATACAGTACATTGGTTGTCTTTTTTGTCTTTTCATATGAAATTCCCACTACAGGAGATGATAGGAATTCCGTCTTTCTGATATTATGTACCAAACACCTCTCTCTGCATGTTTTCTTAATTCTAATTTTAGCATATTGAAATATTGAGTACAAACTTTGTACTAACTTGGCCCATTTTAGGCAGCTTGACGGACTGGTGTTTAAGGTATGTCTGAACACATACTGAGTCCAGTTTAGGCTCATTATCACGTGGCATCCTGTCCAAGAGCAGGATTAAGATTATCACCTGGTGCTTGCAGAGAGGAGGGTGACTTGAGGACTGGATTAGTGGGAAGGTGTCCTACCATCCCTCCTGTGCTCACGTACACACTGCACACATATAAAAGAAAGGCTTTTTGGTGCTAAGAAGCCAGGAATGACCTGAGATAAGCTCAGCTTTCTTTGATGTTCAGAGCATTATAGGATAGGGGCTGTACACGGAGAGCCTTTGGGTTAGTATACTGCAGAAACCATGACAGACAGTGCTTAGGATGGCCGTCACTTATATTTGTGCATATCTGAAAATTTGATCAATTGTACTTTCGCAGCTGCATAGTAAAATCCTTCATGATCGGAAGTTCTTCAGGTTTTGAAGACCTCTCATAGGCTTTTAGGCAGTGGTGTTAAACACAGATAAGAATACAGAAGAGGTCAATCTGGGCCGCGGGATGATTTGAACGTTTAAACATTTAAATTAGATCATGCCAAAAAGATTCAAATTAATTTATTACACTGGTATGATTCATAATATGCTCTATTTTTTTTTTTTTTTTTTTTTTTTGCTACAGCAGGTCAGATAAGCTTTTTAATTTGTGTTAAATGTTATAGCTGTCGTGCGGGTAATTCATATTTCCATTTATCCATTTTGGATGTGTATTTAATCTTGTGAAAGTTGCTCTTGATATTCAATAGTTGCATAAGACCATGTATTTCCGCTCTCCATGGGTACATCAAGGTTTATCAAATAAAAAATCGGCCAGCGAATAGTGGCGTTTAATCTAATCTGGCCCGTGACCTACAATGAGTCTGATGCAGTGCATTTGGACATCTTATAGGCTTCCCAATGCGATTGGATGGTTAATTTAGAACATCAACAAATTTAGAAGTACAGTAGGGTATAAAATGTAATCACATTTAGCCTGCATGGTTTGATCTTGATGTATGCAACCCTAGAAATAAATGTTGAACCAGCCACACAGCATCATTTTAAGGTACTCCACTGTCTAAAAACTTTGGTAACACTTTACTTAAAGCCTTTATGTATAATGCATTATAAAAGTTATTTTAATGCATTAATTATGCCTTGTAATGAACCGTATAATGCATTATATTGTCTCATGAATAACTAACCACAGTTATAATACATTATGATAGTTATCTAATCATTGAACACACCTTAAGAAAGTATAGTGCATTAAAACACATGACGAGCAACCAATTTCAGAATCTGCAAATATTATAATGCATTTTAACTTTGTTTGCCATTATTTATGAAAAGATATGATGCATTATAACGTATATGAATAACTTTATAATGCATCACACATAAAGGTTTTTAAGGTGCAGTGTGTAAATTTTAGCGGCATCTAGTGGTGAGGTTGCGAATTGCAACCGCTCACCCCTCAATTTCGAAGCACATAGAGAAGCTATGGTGGCCGACACAGGACAAAAATGTCGTTGTCTGTGACAGCAGAGAGTAGCTAGCGCTCTGTAGAGCAGTTTGTCCTTTTAGGGCTACTGTAGAAACATGACGGCACAAAATGGAGACTTCTCTGTAAGGGGACCCGCGGTGTGTGTAAACAGAAATTGCTAAGGTAATAAAAACATAACGGTTCATTATGTAAGGTCTTTATACACCACTGAAAACATAGTTATGTATATTGAATTTCTAGATCCTCCTACACACTGCACCTTTAAGTAAAGTGTTACCAAAACTTTTGTGCACTGAAAAAAAAATATTTTCATGGGCTGACTAGTATATAAAGAATATTTTTCTAACAAGGCTTAGTAATTCAAAAGATCTCTTATTGTCAGTTCAGTTTTGACCAATTCTTGTTTTGTTATGACATTTCAGATTTTCCTTATGGACAATAGCATATCCAACAGCATTTACTCGTTTTCATTTTTTCTTCTCTGGTTTTATCATATATTATAAGATATCATAGAAACAACTACCTTACCCACCATACATATTTAATGAAGGTTGTGGACAACGTTCATAAATCAATAGTACTGTGTTAATAAACATGAACTATTCTGTACAGAAATCATTGCCTTTATTATTTAGTCATTGCGATTTTTACTTTTACATTCTACTTAGATATAAAACACCCTGTGAGCTATCTCAAATGTCTCAAATGGCATTAATTATTCATTGTCAGGTGGTAATTGAAAATTTACCCTTCATTAGGATTTAGGAACGTACTTGCATACTTAGAGTTTAACACCATTTTCCCTGCGAGAGTTACTCGATATACAGGCGGCAGAGAATTAGTGCTTTAACTTGTAAATTGCACAACAAATGTGTTTACTTGAAGTATTGTGCTGTGTTATGTAAAGGGTTATATAAATTCTGTCTGCACTTAGCAGCTTTTGTTTGGCTGGTTGGATAACAGTGACAGACGCCTGATTTTAACTGTCGTCTCAACCAAAATGCCTGAGAAAGGCAACCCATATAAATGATAACAGTTTGGAGTTGTGAAACTATTGTGTGTGTTATGTTAATGTGAAGACTTTTGTTAAGGAATATTCTGCTCTTCAAAAAGACACAGACTCTAATCATTCTTGTAGCTAATCTCCACAGACACAATGTACATCTCTGGCTATGGATCGTATCCTTTACATGTAAGCACCTTGAGTGAATCCTGTACAAAGGCATGAATTCTGGATTCATATAGTCAGAGGGTTATTATCACAAAATAGCCTCTGACGTGAAGCTGAGGAGTCTGGTATCACCCTGAGATGGTTTATTTTGTTGCAAAGACCGGCTGACTGTACATTATCCCACTTATTGCATGGATGGACATGAAATATTAATTTGAGTTGAAAATGATTTTATTAGGTGAGATGAAAGAGAGTGTCTAAGAGCTCTGAACTCTGTAAATGACTGTACATTAACCCACTTATTACACAGTTACTTGACAAATTAATAAATAGAGATTAACTATTGGTTTGAATTTAAATTATTGTTTTAGTTTACATATAGAGACTGGAGAGAAAACACAAGTACATCTATAGATGAACGGTCATTTATACAGTCATTGTTCAGCAACAACAACCACAAAAGTAATTTGCTATTTTCAGATATTTTTCTCTCTATCTTTCACCTCATATTCTTCATTCTGTATCTCTTTTTTTGACATTTACTTTCTGCCATGTCCATTAAGGTTTATTTGATGGCGTTAGTAGTACCAATATACTGTATATTAAGTGCTTCCAGTGCTGCAATACAGCCTTTGGGCTCTCGTGCCATGCAGGCCAGCTTCACCTCAAAAGATTATATACTGTAGCCCAAAGATTACTGTGGGAGGATTCAACCTTGTAAAGGTCCCCAATGGTGAATCATATTTTTGTTCAGATTAATCCAATATATCTCTTCCCAGAGAGTTTTGGGAGAGAACTAAGGTAAGGCATAGGTCAGCAATGGAGGATGGTCTACAAAATAACTTTTTGAAATATAGGTCTATTTAAAGGATAGACAGTACTAGACACTAAACAAACATGCATTTCAACAGCCAAACCTTACAATCACAAACATAATTTGCTGAGCTAATGGCTAAAAATGATGCTATTTTATAGAGTATCACTTTAGTGCAGCCAAGCCTCATAATCTCAGTGTAAAGACAGGCTTTAGGGACAGGTTGAAAGGTGTGGGTGTTTGTAGGAAAGGAGGAGTGTTATTTTTATGTTATTTCTTTGCATAAATAAAGTTTATATTAATCATGTCATTCTTGGGGTAACAAGACTTTCTATATGGAATTATCAATGTTAATGAAATGCCACTGTTGGAAGATATCCTTGCTGATTGTATTCCCGAATGTACTCAATTTTAGAGAAGCAAAAGTCTATCATCATTATTTTTATTTTATTGAATTTAATTTATCCATTTCATTTTTGCAGATTGTTACATTTTAGGAATGACTTTGCTACTTTGTATTAGTATAAAAAGAGACTAATTCAGTTACTTCACATTGTCATTGATTTTCAATGCTGAAAGGCCTTGAATTTTACATTAAAAAGCAAGCATAGATTGTAAATGAGATGCACACAAACAAAATGAAAACCCTGACATTTGATATATGACTCATTTAGAATTTATATTAAAATATGCTGCAAAAAAACCAAAAAAACATTCTTTACCACAAATACAGATAACACCACACACACACATGCTGGTTTTGCTATATTAATGAGGACATCTCATCAAGTGAGGGTCTTGTGGGATTTCACTATATTTGTGAGAATATTTTTTTCCAAAATGTGGCCCTCTCAAGTATAGCTAAACCTGAATACGCACACACATATTCTGTCAAGCCAATTTCACTCAACAATTTCTTTTAACTGCAAAGTGTTTCAGTCATGTGTGAGTAAGAAGGTGATTCTACCGGCTATTCACTCTGTGGGCTGTGTTGACCCTGTCTTAATGAAGAGCTACATTTGTTTCCCTCAAGTCTCAACCCTTGACCTATGAGAAATATGCCACATGCACAAGGTTAGTCATTTGCATAAAACATGCCCAAACCATCTCCTTATAAGGGCTTTCCACACAACCTTTCCTTTACAGCCTTTCATCGCTCTCGCCAGATCCTCGAGCAATACCAAGTGTGTCATTCTCAAAACCAGTTCAAACACAATAATTATTTGTATTACAGACCTCTCATATTATTATTATTACTTCGTTAATTATCATTAGTTCTGATGCTCACGTACCCACTGTTGCTGGACAGGGGTCAGTATGGGCACCCTGACTGGTCTGCGGCTATGCAGCCCCATACACAACAAACTGCGATGCACTGTGTATTCTGACACCTTTCTATCAGAACCAGCATTAACTTCTTGAGCAATTTGAGTTACAGCTCGTCTGTTTGATCGGACCACATGGGCCAGCCTTTGCTCCCCATGTGCATCAATGAGCCTTGGCCGCCCATGACCCTGTCGCCGGTTCACCACTGTTCCTTCCTTGGACCACTTTTGATAGATACTGACCACTGCAGACCGGGAACACCCCACAAGAGCTGCAGTTTTGGAGATGCTCTGACCCAGTTGTCTAGCCATCACAATTTGGCCTTTGTCAAAATGTGATTATATATATATATCAAAATTGCTGTTCTTTAGAATAGAAAATCATGACTTGCCCTTATTTTTCACTATAGCTACCTAAATGTGGTCTCTATCCAGGTACTCAGTGTTAACTTTAAAATCTTATTTGGCAGGTTCCCTACAGAGTCTTAATAGGTGATGTGTGGTCTTGTCCTCAAGTGGACTGTCCATTCTGAGAAGTGTCTATGAGGATGGCCCAGAAGCTACTTGCCTAAAATGCCTTACATTCAACATTACATTATTACATTATTTCAACATGCTAAAATCTTTTTTTTCTGCAACCATCCAATGAAATATGACACAGTTTTTTGGTTAAAAACCCTGAACTGTGTTTGAGTGCTTCCTAAAAGTAGATTTACTGATTCAGAGAGGAGCATCTGGTTGAGTATGTGTTAGTCATGATTCAGTCAGTACATTTGTAACAAAATCAATATAGTCAGAGGAAGAATGAATTTGTTGGGGGTATCTAAGGGTATGTTGGTATTTGTTTGTGTGTGTGTGTGTGTGTGTGTGTGTGTGTGTGTGTGTGTGTGTGTGTGTGTGTGTGTGTGTGTGTGTAAATGGTTTGCAGAATAATCCCTCAGTCTAGATGGTTGAAGTCAATCTTAATTGTGATGGAGACATCCGGCATGAGAGTGGCAGGATTAATGCTTTGCTTCAAGATTGAATGTCACGATGAAGGGAGGGGGCGAAAGTGAAAAAAAAATGAGTGATAAGAAAGTCACTGCTGCAGCTATTTTATGTGAAACAGTCATCTACTGAAAATGTTGTTTCACAATGTGTTGAATCTGTTCTTAAAATACTAATTGAAATGTTTATTTGTGGATCAGTGTATTAAGAGGAGTGCCTGTTTTTAGATTTAGTGGCCCTAGCTTTTTTTGTAAAGGACAAACAATATAAGTCTACACACTTTTTAACATATTCAACACTTGAAGTGTTCCATCTTGTTGTCTTCAACTGAGGTGTAGGTGTCTGTAAAAATCTTTTTTTTTTTTTCCTGATAGCCTGATCCTATTATTCAACACAGGTGCAGATGATTCAATTTATTACTGCCAGCTCTACACTTGGCAGAGTCAGACAAACATGCTCCCTGTTGATAAAGAAAGCAGATATTTCCCTATGATTGACAGGTGTAGACACTGTACCTCCTTAATCTGAGAAATTAAACTTGCCTGCATGAAAATCGCAATGCAATCAACTGACAATGACTGTACAATCAAGATTGAGTAACACTTATGTAACCTTATTTAAATACGGTACGAAACAGATTACATTTCATTTGAACTAATCTTCTAGCCACTCGCTGTGTCTGGTTAATAAACCATTATGACTGCACAATTTAACTTTGTGGCTGGTATAAAGTGTAAACTACTGTGTGTTTTTCCAGATGCATACCCTATCTCAGAAGTTGTGTATAAGTGGACGAAAGGCCCTGGCAAATCTGTGGTAGTGGCAGAGGAAGGGTCACGTCTCAACCAATACCATTTGATTGGCCACACGGCTGGTACGGAAGATATTAGCACAAGTAGAGGTAAACCACTTTGTCTGACCCAATCCCATTCATTAGTCAGTTAGTCAATTGGTAAAAGATCTGAGAACTGAGAAAATATAATGCTCATAAATAATTACTGGCCACAAAACTGTATTTTGTATTGTATTTTTAAATTTCTTTATAACATAATATATTTTAAATGTGTATGTATATTTATAGATTTATAGATAATATTATTCATTTTATATAATAAAAAGTTATATATTATAAATGTGTTATTACACATGCTATATTTTAAATGTGTAATTTATTTGAATATGTTTTAAATGTGTGTTTGTATATATATATATATATATATATATATATATATATATATATATATATATATATATATATATATCAAACTCAAACATGTGTGTATATATATATATATATATATATATATATATATATATACACACGGTTTGATTTCCGTGAATTACATTGTTGTTCCTTATAGAGCTGTCCACTGACATTTTGTTTACTCATTTGCCAGTAAGTAATTTTTTTTTTCATAGTTCATCTGATCTTGAAACCTGTTGCATCTCACGCATTATTTTCAGGAACAAGACGTTGCATCGCACCATTTCAGTTTTATTCCAGTTTTATTTTGTGACATCGTCTCTCTTAAATAAAGTGATAGCCCTTCTGTGATTATAGCTTTTTTCAAATCAAGCTGGATGACAAATGAGTGATGAGGATTCAGTACACCTCCCACTCATGGCCAGCTGTCTCTAGGACCAGCGAGAGTACAGGAAGAGATGAAGATGAAAGAGCGAGCGAGCGAGAGAGAGGGAGGGGAAAAAACAACACTTATCCTGAGCCATTGGGTCTGGAGGGTTAATCCTCATGCCTCCCCATCAGTTGTGCTTTTACCATGTGACGTCCGTCAGCCACCATTGGCTCAAGCCGACAAGAGACACGTGGGAGCTGAACGAGGGGGAGAAAGGGGCCTAGGCGGCATCTGCTTAATTCGGTTATGTAAAAGAGGACTGGTAATACACTCATATCATTGCTGCCTCTAGCTTTGTAATCATTAAGCATGGGGGTAGGAGTCGGGGGCTTCCCCTTGTTCCGCCTTTATGGATGTACATATATGGATAACCGTGCTGAGCTAGCGTCCAGTCATATTCAATAAGACATTATCGTACTTTGAGCATGAGCTAGGAAGACACTATCAACAGCGCTGACCATGTCATGTTTTAAACCCTGCTGAGCCATCTCACTGTGATTGATTTACACATCAAAGTTTGCCAGCTGTCATCAGGTAGCCAGAAGCTTTTTTTAGAAACAAGCTCCCAGGCCACGGCCTTCCTTTCTGGGAGATCCTCACCCCTTCCGATTTTTGTCCTGGCTGACTTGCAGGACAAAGGTCAGCTGGTCATTACTGCTGCTAATCTGAGGTGCAAACCTCTTTACAAAGTCAGAAATAGATCCACCAGGGCTTCATATCATGAGCACAGGGTCATTAGCTCAACTTAGAAAACCCGGTGGAGAAGAAAGAAAGAGTAAAGGAGAGAAAAAAATAGACTTTCTAGAGTCTGCCAAACAGGGGTGAAATTATCTCTGGTGGAAATGTCAACATTCAATCACATGGCCCGCACTGTAAAGACATCCAGATAACCTGTCACCTTTTATTAATAAGAACTTCCATCCAGAAAATAGCACCTGCCCTTCCCAACTGTTTCAGATTGATTTAGAAGCTGACCCCTTCAGATGCTCATCTGTTCCTGTCGACTTTCAATGCTATGTTATTTTTATTTTTTTTAGTGTAGAAAAGCAGACCACTCACCAGTTGACAAGCATGGCAGCGTTGTTCTCTGCTATGAAGGGGAGTTCTCCATAAACACTCCAAAAACTTAGCAGTAAAATCCACCACAGTCGCATGTTTGCAGCTCTCAGAAGATTCCCACCCCGCAGGGCACATCCAAGGTGGAATATCTGAAATGGGGCACTGCCAATTGTGGTTTCTTCCCCGTCATTGAAATAAAGGGGCGAGCGAGCTGAAGGGGATGCGATGAGCCCCTCGTGACGAGGACATCTTTGCCCCCAGGGCCCTCACGATGTTCAAACTTTTTCTTGACTTCCGAGGCTCAACAGCTTGTCGTCCTCTTCATCTGATCCACTTGATCTTTCCCCTCTGATCCTGACTTAGATTTTACGCTTTCGCTATTTTGTTTTCGCTCTTCTTTTGTTCCCTCACTCTTTCTGCATGCAAAGAAAGAGTATATCCTAAACGTGGATGGCCTGGCCTGAAAGAATGGATGGAACTATTGAAAGAGCGAGAGACAGGAGAGAGTGTGTGTGTGTGTGTGTGTGTGAGAGAGAGAGAGAGAGAGAGAGAGAGAGAGAGAGAGAGAGAGAGAGAGAGAGAGAGAGAGAGAGAAGCCTGCAGGATGCAGATTGTGACAAGGGATTAGTGGGACACAAAAATCCGATTTTGCCAGGAGAAAGCAGCAGTCATCAGTGGATTTTCTATAGTTTATCAGACTGTGTGGCTCAAAAGGATTTTTTTTTAAAAAGCTTCAAATTCAATCTTTGCTTGGTTAACAGGATATATAATGTTTTTTCACTCTGTATTCTCTTTTCTATTCCAGTTAATGATTTACCTCACCATGTTCCAGTGCACAGTGTGACAGACCATAAATGCTACTTTTATTCAGACAATTCGATCCATTCCATTCTGGTGATTTATGCAGTTTTTATTCCTTTAAAGTGATTTATTATAGTATGTTGTACTTTTTTACTAAAACAAAGTCAAACCATTTTTGTGGTCAGATATTACAGTAACTGTCCACTATTTGGTGCTAATGAGACCACCAACCAGGAAGTCAAAGTGCTTCCCTTTACTCAGTAAGAATATTGCAGTACTGTTGGAAAATTCCATAATCGCATCAACCCTCAATTGTTTTGATTTGTCTCATATTATTATGTCTCTATCTTCCCTTGACTTGTGTCTCACTACCTCTCTCTCTTTTTCTCATTTTCTTTTTAAACCTCTCAGCTGGTTTGCACTTATCCCCCCAAGAGTTTAATCACACTCTATCCCTCCCTCTCTTATTCCCTTTATTTCTTCTCTTACTTATTTTTCCATCAGTGTTTTCTATTCTCATCCCTTCTCTCATTTCATTCTTCTTTTCATTGTTCCCCCTGCAGGTCAATACACAGTCATGATGGCCCATTTCTACCTGAAGAGGAAGATCGGTTATTTTGTGATTCAGACTTACATGCCCTGCTTCATGACTGTCATTCTGTCGCAAGTCTCATTCTGGCTCAACCGTGAATCTGTCCCTGCCAGGACTGTCTTCGGTTAGTGCTTCCTTCTTCTTGTTCTTTTTTTTTTTGTGTGTGTGGTAATTCTGATTTTATACAGGAAGTCTTTAAAAAGCTTCTTTTTTATTCCACATGGATCGAGTCATCCCCTCATGGAAGCTAGTTTTTTTATTTTATTTTTTTATTTAGAAATGTAGTACTTCAACTTAGTTATTTCAGTTAGTTGCCAAGAGAACATTTATCATTTTCATTGTAAGTTTTTAAGATAACTAATATATATATATATATATATATATATATATATATATATATATATATATATATATATATATATATATATATATACACCCGATCAGGCATAACATTATGACCTGATAACATATATAATATTGTGTTGGTCCCCCTTTTGCTACCAACAGCCCTGACCCGTCGTGGTATGGACTCCACTAGACCCCTGACGATGTACTTGGTATCTGGCACCAAGTCCTGTAAGTTACGAGGTGGGGCCTCCATGGATCGGACTTGTTTGTTCAGCACATCCCACAGATGCTCGATTGGATTGAGATCTGGGGAATTTGGAGGCCAAGTCAACACCTCAAACTCATTGTGCTCCTCAAACCATTCCTGAACCATTTTTGCTTTGTGGCAGGGCGCATTATCCTGCTGAAAGAGGCCACAGCCACCAGGAAATACCATTTCCATGAAAGGATGTACATGGTCTGCAACAATGCTTAGGTAGGTGGAACATGTCAAAGTAACATCCACATGGATGGCAGGGCCCAAGTTTTCCCAGCAGAACATTGCCCAAAGCATCACACTGCTTCCGCCGGCTTGCCTTCTTCCCATAGTGCATCCTGGTGCCATGTGTTCCCCACGCCACCTTCTTCCATTGCTCCCTGGTCCAGTTCTGATACTCACATGCCCACTGTTGGTGCTTTCGGCATGGGCACCCTGACTGGTCTGCGGCTATGCAGCCCTATACACAACAAACTGCTATGCACTGTGTATTCTGACACCTTTCTATCAGAACCAGCATTAACTTCTTGAGCAATTTGAGCTACAGTAGCTCGTCTGTTTGATCTGAACACACAGGCCAGCCTTCACTCCCAGCGTGCATCAATGAGCCTTGGCCGCCCATTCACCACTGTTCCTTCCTTGGAGCACTTTTGATAGATACTGACCACTGCAGACCAGGAACACCCCACAAGAGCTGCAGTTTTGGAGATGCTCTGACCCAGTCGTCTAGCCATCACAATTTGGCCCTGTCAAACTCACTCAAATCCTTACGCTTGCCCATCTTTCCTGCTTCTAACACATCAACTTTGAGAACACAATGTTCACTTGCTGCCTAATATATCCCACCCACTAACAGGTGTTGTGATGAAGAGATTGTAACATTGTAGACAGGAGACTGGTGTAACGCGCAGCTGGTGCTCATTATCACTCACTATATATATATATATATATATATATATATATATATATATATATATATATATATATATATATATATATATATATATATATATATATTTATTTATTTGTCAGTTACAATAACAACACTGTTTAGCTGTTAGCCCTGCTAGTTGATGTCATAAATTCACCATCTGATTCTGGACACAAAAGCATCTTTCTTTATTGAGAAATCCAAAATTAGCTGTATAATGTTTATAGCTCATGTGATTGGCTTGAAAACAATATGCTAATGTTAATGCTAATGCTAATAGCTTTAAAAAAAAATATTTTTTATTCTACATGGATGGCCTCCATCTAATGAGTGGATCCAAAATTAACCTTATAGAATTTATATCTTATGTGATTTCTTTAAAAAGTTATGCTAATGCTAACAGATTTTTTTTCCTAGTGATTATAAATCTCTTACATAAAAACACACTGATTGCACCTTTATAAAATCATTATAGTGTACCTCATAGTATCAGAAATTCGCTCCCCAAGGCCTGACTGTATGCAGAGCATCTTTTATATATTCCCTTTTCATTCACCTAGCATGTATGGATTCTTAGCTGTTGCTCCTTTTGGCCATCAGTTAGTGTTTTGCTTAATACATCGATAATTCTCATCAAAATGGAAATCAGAATTGACTGATGCAATCAGAGGGAATGAAGAACTAATCCACTCAGATGACTGTTTCTGAATTCAAACCACCATTCCAATTTTATTCTGAGGCCTTGAATTGTATCTTGGCAATAATCAGCAATAATAAGCAAGCAGACAGTCCACAAGGAATATGTGCCCACGCAAACAACATCTCTATGACTGGCCAACAAAGAATACATCAAAACATAACGCTTTCTCACACACATACATATACAAATATCCATGAACAGAGGCTCAAAGACCCGCTCACTGATATCGCACATGTGACAGTATTTTATTTGCATAGCCCGAGGCTGAGAAATCCCGGAGCCGTATGCCTAAGAGACTGTAGTACCATAGCTATTTATGTCTAAAAGTCTCTATGTCCGCTGCCTGGGGCAATCTGCAGATCTCCCTCTGACAGGGACAGAACACCTCCGCTCCTTCAGCAATTCTCCAGAACTATTCAAAGGTGCTTTGCATAAACAATTATTAATGATACTGTCCCTCTAAGGGCATGTTAGATATTAAAAACTGTTATATTTGAACTGCATTGATGCTGTGTTTGACCCTTCATTGTTACCTTTTGTAAAAAAAAAAAAAAAGAAAGTCTTTGATAGAATAAACCACATTTCTGGGAATGAAATGATCTTAGTGTCAGTATTCCCAGCTGGTTCGCTTTGTTTTGTTGTTAAGATGAGTTTATGATTCATGAACCAATATTTTATTCATGCAAAGTATTTCAAATATTAAAAGAATTATGTTGGGTGAAAGAAAAAATGTCCCTGCTCACTGGTAGCGGCATTCACAAAATGACTGAAAAAATGTTGATGGATTACTGTGATCATTTTCGGCACACAAATCATTTTATTTTAAAAGCATTATATGCCTTGCATTAAGAAGTTATAGTTTAACATAGATTTGAAAAATAAATTATAGTCTTTTTAAATAAATACCCTTTTTTAAAATTAAGATTTATGGTGTTTTACAAAGATGCAAACTGTAAGGATTATATTATATTCTATTATAGTTTTGATTTACACTACTGGTCAAAAGTTTGGAATAATTAAGATTTTTTCATGTTTTTGAAGGAAGTCTCATATGCTCATCAAAGCTGCATTTATTTGATCAAAAACACAGTAAATACAGTAATATTGTAATATACACTCACCTAAAGGATTATTAGGAACACCTGTTCAATTTCTCTTTAATGCAATTATCTAATCAACCAATCACATGGCAGTTGCTTCAATGCATTTAGGGGTGTGGTCCTGGTCAAGACAATCTCCTGAACTCCAAACTGAATGTCAGAATGAGAAAGAAAGGTGATTTAAGCAATTTTGAGTGTGGCATGGTTGTTGGTGCCAGACGGGCCAGTCTGAGTATTTCACAATCTGCTCAGTTACTGGGATTTTCACGCACAACCATTTCTAGGGTTTACAAAGAATGGTGTGAAAAGGGAAAAACATCCAGTATGCGGCAGTCCTGTGGGCGAAAATGCCTTGTTGATGCTAGAGGTCAGAGGAGAATGGGCCGACTGATTCAAGCTGATAGAAGAGCAACTTTGACTGAAATAACCACTCGTTACAACCGAGGTATGCAGCAAAGCATCTGTGAAGCCACAACACGCACAACCTTGAGGCGGATGGGCTACAACAGCAAAGACCCCACCGTACCACTCATCTCCACTACAAATAGGAAAAAGAGGCTACAATTTGCACGAGCTCACCAAAATTGGACAGTTGAAGACTGGAAAAATGTTGCCTGGTCTGATGAGTCTCGATTTCTGTTGAGACATTCAGATGGTAGAGTCAGAATTTGGCATAAACAGAATGAGAACATGGATCCATCATGCCTTGTTACCACTGTGCAGGCTGGTGGTGGTGGTGTAATGGTGTGGGGGATGTTTTCTTGGCACACTTTAGGCCCCTTAGTGCCAATTGGGCATCGTTTAAATGTCACGGCCTACCTGAGCATTGTTTCTGACCATGTCCATCCCTTTATGACCACCATGTATCCATTCTCTGATGGCTACTTCCAGCAGGATAATGCACCATGTCACAAAGCTCGAATCATTTCAAATTGGTTTCTTGAACATGGCAATGAGTTCACTGTACTAAAATGGCCCCCACAGTCACCAGATCTCAACCCAAAAGAGCATCTTTGGAATGTGGTGGAACAGGAGCTTCGTGCCCTGGATGTGCATCCCACAAATCTCCATCAACTGCAAGATGCTATCCTATCAATATGGGCCAACATTTCTAAAGAATGCTTTCAGCACCTTGTTGAATCAATGCCACATAGAATTAAGGCAGTTCTGAAGGCGAAAGGGGGTCAAACACAGTATTAGTATGGTGTTCCTAATAATCCTTTAGGTGAGTGTATATGTATATGTATATATAAATTAGATTTTGAAATATATTGAAATAGAAAAGTTATTTTAAATTGTGACAATATTTCACAATATTACTGTTTTTACTGTTTTTGATCAAATAAATGCAGCCTTGGAGATCTCTTATTTTATAATATGCTTAATATCTGTGTTTGATCCTCCACAGGTGTGACCACAGTGTTGACCATGACCACCCTCAGCATCAGTGCCCGCAACTCTCTTCCCAAAGTGGCGTATGCCACCGCTATGGACTGGTTCATTGCCGTTTGCTATGCCTTTGTGTTTTCAGCGCTTATTGAGTTTGCCACAGTCAACTACTTTACTAAACGCAGCTGGGCATGGGATGGAAAGAAGGCCCTCGAAGCTCAGCAACCTAAAGTAAGTTAGTATGTTTTTGAGTGTGTATGTGATGTTCAACTCTCAGAAAGAGTCTTTATTGAGTGCAGTTGCATAGCATGACAGTTCAGTTCTGTTTGACGTGAAGGTTACAATACATTGCATCCCTTGAAATGGTTATATAATGTGCTTTTTCTAATTGTTTTGAGACACCCAAACAGCTTGAGAGTGCTCAGTCACAACATTTCAGAGGGTGACACTAACTCACGTCAATGGCTTTATTAGATGTGCTGTATTTGTGTTAGCTGCTGATGGATGTCACATTTCGAAATTCTACAGGATCAATTTTTAGCCTTTACCCAGAATGCCCTTCAGACCAGGCACTCCATTGAAATTTCTGAGAGCTGCTTGTTTGATGTACATGTAAATGCCAGGTTTCTCCTTATGCAAGACCCATTTTCACCCAGGTGGTAATTTTTCATTCGCACTGGACAAACAGAATTCAAAAAGCGGTCAGTGCACATGTCACTGTGGTGAGTGTGTTAGTAAAGGCTCTACAGTCAGACTTCTGAAGGTCAGATCTGGACCTCCAGCACAGCTTTCTTAAATGTCACCCTCACTTTTTTATCAAACATCAGCTTATTCCTCCTCTCCTGCTGAGGAGTCTTTCTAAAAGCTCCAAATCACTGCTGTGGGGTCCTTCTTTAGGCAAGAGCGGGAAGTGATGTAGTCAAAAGACTATTCATTATTGGCATTATGTTTTATATTTAGACACACATTTGATTAAAAAAAACAAAGCAAAACAAAAAAAACTCTAAAAACTGAAAAATTATTACAATTTAAAATAACTTTTTCTTTTCTATTTTAATACATTTAAAAATGTAATTTATTCCTGTGATGGCAAAGCTGAATTTTAATCAGCATTACTCCAGTCTTCAGTGTCACATGTTTCCTTTTGAAGTGGAACTTCAATGCTGCATCTTGGTGTTGACACTATAGGGAATGCCCTCATGTAACCACACGCCAAAATATTCATTGGCTGACGACAGTCCATAATGTCACAAGCGCCCATGAGTATAGAAGGGCGCCTGTATTATACTTTTTTTGTCTTCAGGGTCCATTAATTTTTAGCATGTGATAACAGACAAATATGGAGAAAACAAGCAGCAAATGCTTTAGAAAGTGCATGCCTCCGTGTCCTTGTTCTATGACACCTGAGGACGATCTTTACATTGTTTGCTTGGGGGTGGAGCATGTGTGTTCAGCAAACGAGAAGACTGGATGCATTCACTGTGACAAGTTCACAGTGAGGAAGCTCCACTCATGCTTGGCCTTCTTCTCGAGGGATAAGGGACAAGTGTCTGTACCCTGCGGTTCATGTCCCACTGTTGCCAAGGTGGCCCGGAAACTTCCATTTTTCAAAAAGGTTTTTCGCTTTCTTAATCCTCGATTGCTGACTCAAGCATTCTGCTTGATCAGGAAGCCCATTCGTTGGCATCTTCCAATCTAGCAGAGCGCATGTTACTGGTGCCATCTAGTTCTGGATGTAGTAGGAGAGGGCAAAGAGAGTGAGAAACAGGAAGTTGCTCATAGTAGACTCAATGAGCGATTCCTGGTGAGCCATGATTGTCCCTCCCCTGTGAGCCTTCCATTTTCCCCGGATCTTTACACTGAGGTGAGGAGATCCTGGAAGAAATCATATTCTACACAAATTATTTAGTTTGTGGAAGTTTGTAGTTTTTCTTATTGAAGTATTGTAGTTTTAGTAATTGTGGAAGGATTATGCAAGCAGGGATATGTGAAGACTAGACTAGATATCTCTTGCAGAGTAAGGCATCCTCGTTGAAGACTCCGGTCTAAACAGTTACAGACCACCTTGCAGTTGAATGGCAAGGTGCGGGTCAGGCTGGTGGTGCACACAATGACACAGTGAGAGATTTGTATCAGGGGCAGGAATTGTCTCCTGAAGTGGTCGCTGAGCTGTGCCACACCATAGACTTGACCCTCCGTGCCACCAAACAAACAGCCGCTGCTATCGTTTCAGTTAATTTTGTCTTCCATTACCTCCAATTCTTCTGGCCCGTCTTCAGACAGCTGGTCAGAAGGCAAGTCCCAACAGTAGAGGAGAGACAAGGCCTGATGCCAAGAGGAAGAGACACTACCTCAGGGAGACAATTGATAAAAAAGTGGTTGGAAAAATAAGTGAAGGGCACTGGGGCACAAAAGGGTCAAGTGCTGGCATCAGGATCAGAAGCTGGACTGATGATGTAAGTGACGTGTGTTGCAATAATTGCAACCCGTTATCTGATAGGTCCAGTGCAATACTTGAGAATATGTTGAGGATAACGGTTAAGAAGGATGGTCGCAGTAAGATGG
This sequence comes from Paracanthobrama guichenoti, assembly GCA_018749465.1. NCBI lineage: Eukaryota > Metazoa > Chordata > Actinopteri > Cypriniformes > Gobionidae > Paracanthobrama > Paracanthobrama guichenoti. Next base: position 40,780,555 of record CM031948.1, on the reverse strand, counting down.
TGCACCTCTTCTTGTTCCAGTTGCCTTTTTTAACTGGAGTTGAGTTTTTTTTTTTTTTTCTGTAAGAGTAAAAAACAATTGTACACAAACTTCTTCAGTGGTTCTAGAGGGTGAATTCAAAAATGCTTTTAAGAAAAACTGTCTCTCTGTCACACTAAGAGTAGTAAAAAGAAAGTTATACATGCTGGCACATTCATGCATTCGGTGAGGTGCTGGAGAGCGGTTGCTCTCTGAGAACATCCAGTTCCCTTCGCCTGCTCCCTCTAGGCAGGTGCCACTGTAGGATTGATGCAGGGTGAATGGAGCTATGTGGGAAGTAGAGAATCCCTCTACTTTGTTTACCTCCCTCCCCAACTACTGTTGGGTCTTGAAGTAGAGATATCACTCCCCTTTTGGTTGGGTGCCTTTTAGGACTCTTTAGTACGATCCATGTTGAGAGTAGAGGTAGATTGCCTGTGGGCTGTCCCTTCTGTTTATCTGTCGCATAATATAGTTTGACGTCAAAACGAAGAAAAAAAGAGCAGCACTAGCTATAACGGGTCTTATGAGAAGTGTCTTTACTCAAGTCAGGGTATGAGCTTATCTCCTCCAGTGTTTTTAAGTAGGGTCTAAGGTCCCCTGCAGCTGCCTTTGGGTATAGAGCTTAGTGAATGAGAGTTAATGGGCAAACTGCAGTATGTCTCTTTTTTGCCTACCATCCTGAATGATGATAGAGATGTATGCTCCTCCTTGGTTTGGTGTCAATACTGAAGGTTGTAGCTACATTTAAAGAGTTATGGAGTTGGGCTACATCTAACGAAAAACAGCTACCACTACCTTGTCTATGCTGGGGCCATAATGAATGAGGTTTTTGGCACCCTTCATGCACCCTTTGCTAGGCTGCACCCTCTGCAGCCTCTCAGGCAGTATTGCTAAGGTGATTGCAAGGCATATTTCAACACAGCCGAGGATTTTTTCCCTAGCCTGGGGATATTGGCTTAGGGAGTAGCACTACTATATAGCTTTTTGCAATTCACATAGGATGCGTTCCCTTGGGGTAGATGCGCTCTGGACTCGTTGAGTTCCATAGAGTCATTTAATGCTATGCCTAATGTGTTTGCGCAAATTCACAGCTTAGTCAGGCAGGCACCCCTTCAGCATGGCATAGTGGGTATTGTTTCCCCATACTGTCAACACAGTATCTAAGTTTCACTTTGAAAGGGAACATCTCAGGTTGCATATGCAACCAATGGCACTTTTCCACTGCATTTGGCTCAGTATGGCTTGCTTTAGCGCTTTTCCACTGCACAGCTTTCCTGTAGCTCAAACAATAAGAGCGTGGTACTAGCAATGCCAAGGTCATGGGTTCAATTCCCAGGGAAAGCAAGAACTGACAAAATGTAAAAATGTACCTTGAATGCAATGTAAGTTGCTTTAGATAAAAGCATCTGCCAAATGCATAAATGTAAATGCTTGGTATGGCTCACTTGTTGGTGCTTTTCCACTGCATGGTATGGATAGGTATGGCTCACTTAAATAATACCACCTCGGTTGAGGTTCCAAGCGTACCGTACCAATACTACATTTGATGTGTAAACACTGCAGATCACTGATTGGTCAGAGAGAAATCGTCACTACTAGCTACCACTACTATTATATGCTTTTGTGACAGTGACAGTGATACCATCGAGCAAACCAAGTGATGTCGTTGTCTGTGCTTTGTTGTACGAGTTCCCAGAGTTCTTGGTTTTTTTTGCAGTATTTTGTTTTGCTGCCATCAGCCTCCTTTAATGCAAACTTCTTCGTCTTGCATTTAAAAACATCCACATACCGAGAAGTAGAGGCGGTGCAACTATACTTAACGATCATTCTATAATCCCACCCACTTTGAAGCAGTACTGACTGCAGTGGAAAAACAAACCGAGGCAAAGCGAGCCAAGCCATACCGAACCGAGTTGTATCATGCAGTGGAAAAGCGAAGCAAGCTGAGCCCGAGCTGTACTGTAGCGAGCCGTACCAAGTTCCCTGAGAAGGGGTGAACAAGACGCTGCTTCTCATTGCCATGCCTCAGGCTTGCCTGCACGTCTTCTTCAGACAAAGAGTTTCAAGTTTCAAGTTTATTTGTCATTACACATGTACAAGTACAGTATAACGAAATGAAGTTTGGAGCAAGCCTCTGGGCCGCAGCCGATTATTCAGGCGCCGCCACACGCTCTCCAGAAATACAAGAATGCAGTTTAGCAAGCATTACATAGCAAAACACAACAAAACATAAACATAAACATGACACAGTACACGTGGTCACGTGATGGGATTTTTTGTATGGAGTGGGAAAGGAGATAGATAAAGACAGGCAGACGGATGGATGGGGGATGGGATCGGGATAGGTTGTGTATGGTGCGAGTGAGTCTGAGATTGTGTTGTGTGAGAATGTTAGCCATAACTTCAGATGTTTTCGAGTTCAGTTCTATGGTTTGTCCTTGAAGGAGATAAGGCAGTGCACAGGGAAAGATAGCAGACCAAGCTGTCAGGCTGACCTCCCAACCGAGAGATAGGGACAAGTGAGGTTCGTTGGGGTAGTTGATTAGGTCAGGCAAATACAATTTTTAATTTTTTAATCCATTTGATGATCTTCGGTAATTTGTCCGGATCATAATCAATCAATCAGATCTGGTCCTCAGCATTCGCGTCCGGTCTGTGCAGTTTCCCTAGACATTACGTCCAGCCTCATGGCCAGACCGGTTACAGTCCGTAAAAGTTCACCGATCTGACCCCCGATGGAGCCCACTCTTCCCTGCGTATCCGCAGTCTGGACTGCGTTGTTACGGTTCAGTTCCTCAATTCCTATCACTCTCTGATCTAATTCCTTCAAACGGTCACACACAGCCCCGAAGCATTCCTTAATTTCCACAGACAGCGGCTGGGTGAATTTGCTTGCAGCTGTTTTACCAATCTTCCGATAGGTCAGGGCAATCCCAAAGCCAAAGAATAGGAACCCCACCATCAATAATCCAATCATGTATAAATCTTCCGCATCCTCCACGGACAGAGCCTCCAGGCACAGGACTTGCCAGTTGTTCCATGCGTCCCTCACGTACCCTGCAGCAAAGGTCCCGTCCGGGCAGGTGGGTTCTCCCGGGGCACCCTTCCTTTGTGAGAATGGTTGTGAAAAGAGTTGATGATGTGTAATATAGGCGCCCTTTTATACTAACAGGCTTTCCAATGAATATTGAAGTGTGGTAAAACACGTGCTTCAGACACCGGTCATGCGTTCCCCAATAGCGCCAAAACTAAGACGTCTTGTTCCCCTTCTCAGGGAACATGGTTGCATACACAACCTGCGATGATCCTTCAGAAATGATTCTAATATGCTGATTTGATGCTCAAGAAACAGTTCTTCTTATTATCGATGTTGAAAACAGTTGTGCTGCTTAATATTTTTGTATAAAGCTTGTATAAAGCTTCAGCAAAATGTAACAATTTAGTCTTTACTGTCACTTTTGATAAATTTAATATGTCCTCGCTGAATAAAAGTATTAATTTCATTCAAAATATTACTGACCCCAAACTTTTGAACAGTAGTGTATGTTTGTTGTTTGTATGTTGTGGATATGTGTTCTGAATTCTTTACAGCAATTTTGTAAGTTTTTCAATGAAAATCTTTCTTTCCAGTGAGCTGTTAACTGCTGTGACCAGATCATAAAATCTGTGAGTTGAACTCGAGAATGGATCTTTATAATTTGATCCAGTTCATGTGTTGTGAACTGGATCAAATGGTTCATTGAAAATACTTGTTTTCAAATCAGGCTTCGCTACTTCTCTAATGAATTTGACATAAATTTCGGTCTGTTCCTTAGCTTTCGTATGGCTTCAGCAGATTCATAATACAGCATATAGACTTGATTAGACTATTTCAATGGTGCTTTTCCATCTCTTTTGAGCTTGAAAGCTCTATTCCTTTAAGCCAAGATGAATAGTAAAGTAAATGTGGTTGCTATAAGCAACTCAGATCCTCCTCTGCCCACCTGAAAGTTCTGGATATATGCAGTACAGCAGGATTTTTAGAGCTGCAACCACTTCTTCTCTTCAATCTAAAGTAATTATACTAATTGTGGAGAAAAATCCTTGAAAGTATTATAGCTTCTGTAGATTTGTCCAATGTCTCACTGACTGAGAACAGAAGATTACTGTGATAAACTAAATGACATTTCACTTGAAAACTGCCTCAAAATCACTTGCACATACTCTTGAGTAAATCAAGTTCAATCTACTGTCTGAATTGCAGTCTCGACCGCTTCTGTATTATACTGCTTTATTAATCTCTTCTGCTGGCCCTGCAGAGGCCATTGTTTAATGTTCAGTTAAACAATCTCTGTTAACCCTGACTTTACTTCACCTTTAATTAGAAGTTTATGACCTTCAAACTGGTTCATTATCTGGGCTTTCTCCAGACAGATAGTTAGCTGCTTCATTCTTACACTGACAATCTTGTTTAAAATCTCCTGACTCTAACAATATCTTCTCCTCACTTTTCTCACCCACAGAAAAAAGACCCACTGGCACTCTCCAAAAAGCCAAACAATGCCTGTTCATCCAGAGTTAACTTCACCCCCAACATCACAAAGGATGCGGCCATCTCCACCATCTCCAACAGCACCACAGTTCAGTTGAAGAGTGCTGAGGCCAAGCCCGCAATGGACCCCAAAAAGACCTACAACAGCGTCAGCAAAATTGACAAGATGTCCCGGATAGTGTTCCCGGTCCTCTTTGGGACTTTTAACTTGGTCTACTGGGCCACATACCTCAACAGGGAACCGGTGATTAAAGGTGCCGTTTAACCCACACAAAATACCCGATGCCCCCGCAACATTCCCTTCACAGCCTCTTTTTCTTCTCTACTTCAGTATTCAGCGACAAGCTAACCTTGCAAAAAATGATGACGAGCACTCATTTACTGCACATCTCACTTCGCTTACCTATAAGAGGAGAGCTCTTGTTGCATTTCCCTCCTGATATCATAAATTGCATGGGAATATAATTGCCATATTTGCCTTGACTTCTTATTTTATATTTCCCTGGATTCCACTGGTTACTGCATTCATCTTACAATGAAATGAGTGCCATACAAGCTATCATTTCATTCATGAAAAGTTTCCAAAGGACCTGAACAAAAATTAATGCATTTGGCATCAACATTTATCACAGAATAAAAATGATTTGTGAAAAGAAGTACAGCAAGGCCAAATGCTATGCAAAAAACGTTTTTCTACTATGTTGTAATGGGTAATTGCTTATAATGAAACACTTGCTTTGTATTAATGGACTTGAGGCTTCTCTTCTTTATGTTTAATAGCTTTAGCATCAGTGGTGTAAGGCAGACAGATGCTATGCTAAGTTTTTAGCCATGCTAAAAATGTTGCCTTCAGAGGGATTACTTCATACGAATGCTCTGGAATGTCCCGCAATTACTGATTTCACTTTCATTTGTCATTTTTTTCTAAGCTTTTTTGAAGTAGCTAAATAGAATTGTGCACCTTCAGATTTTCACACTTTAGACCATACTGTTCTGCAAGGTGAACAAGGCCCAGATCGCAGCTAAGGCTTTTGAATCATTTGTACATATCTTGTGTATGCTTTGCTTTTAATGTAGATGCGGCTTAACATTAGAGAGGAAGAGCTGAAAAGGGTTCTGCTACGCTACTCTAATGTGCAGCCAAAGCAACATGAATGGGAGCTAGCTTGCCGATGGGGAAAACGCAGATTGTATTGTGAAATATTGTTGGCTTTGACAGAATATGCCATTTCTTTACAGTTAATAGTTTTTAACTTGGCTTTTCATGCTGTTTAGGCCATTTTCTTACTTTTCTCTGTGTTGTAAATTGGTCAGTGGGTTTTGAGGTCGGAACGAGTCAGCAAAAGCCTTAAATGTTTTTGCGCTACCAAGACTAATGTGAAATCATCAGGTAAAACGTTCTGAAAACAAAATGAAAGAAACATTTACATGGAACAATTAATTTTTTTTTTTTTTTCAGATTCTAAAAACGTAACGACAGGAAAAAAAGACGGTCAGACATACAGTAGAAAGGTAGAGCCTGCTGTTGTCAAGCATGTTAAAATGGAAATGTCACACCATAATGTCATCTCTGGCCTTCAACTGAAATGCATGGCTACTTACTTGGGGAATTACATGGAGGAGAGAACAATGACCTTGTAACTGCGAAAATGTGACTCAGGAAGATTCGGTTTTTATCCTGTAATCATTCTATTCTGAACTTGTTACATGGAAGTGAGATGGCACAAAGAACTAGTGACCAAATGGATTATGTGTAGCTCATTAAGAGGCCAACTAGAAGAGCTATTAAGCTCAGTACCTCTGTATGCCACTCAGGCCTATAGGAGAATGAATCATGAAAAGAGTTCAAGTGAGTCAGTAATATGCCCTTTTACAACAATGGATGTTTCCAGAAATGTACAGCTGTTCCTCAAAGCATACATGTCTGAAGCAATAAATTCTGCCTGATATGTTTCTTGACCAAGTTCTGTGATTACTCCGTTCAAAGACATTTCTTAGTTGCCATCTTTAGAATTAACCTGACCTAGAATGTTAGTGATCTTTACACCTTCCAAGGAAATGTTCCTACTTCCAACATAGATGAGCTCAGTTAAAGGAACGAAGATCAACAAGGACTTTATTTACATCAAAAATAATATTTCTTGTTTGCTTTGGTTAAGGCTGGACCTTGTGCCATGAGAATGTAGGGGTTTTATGTTTATTGGGTTCATGGCTGCTGTTCACAGGATCATGGCAATAAGACTGTGCACATGAAGCTTAGCATGATATTTTCCTAATGGAACAGTTGCTGCAGAAACCACTGTAACTGGAAGAAGGATTCTTCCTGGGATTACTCCTGGGATTATACAAAACACACACACACACACACACACACACACACACACACACACACACACACACACACACACACACACACACACACACACACACACGTGCAAGCAAACACGCATGCACACATCAAGACCAGAGTTCCTGGAGCAGGGAGGATGCGGAATCCTTCCCCTGGTCCTGTGTGCCGGCAACATCTGGCCCACATCTGTTTGAGAAGGATTTAGCTTTACTTAAGTTGCTTTTTCCATCCAGTGCTCCTATACATGGTACCAAATTAAAATAGCACCAATGCAACCAAGTGATTTTTGCATTGTGAGCGCTATACACTAGCATATTGCTGGACGCTGGCAGCTGTGCTCAGTGTGTGATGTCCTGTACATAGATTATTCAAATTAAATTTGTGTATTCTACACATTTACATTTTGTGTCGCCATTTTAAAGTAAGCTTTATGAATGTTAAACCATGTTGTTACTTTGTTTCAGTCACACTGACGTTTATTTGACATGTCATGCTCTTGTTAGGGGCTCGCAGAAAGACTTTACTTCATTTTATTACATGTAAGGCAAGTGTAAGCCACTCCAATATACTGAACTCATCCCTCACACAATAATGCACAGCATGCCAATGGACTTTAAACCTTTAATCCCCTGAGTGGCGGAGTGAGAGCTTGGAATCCTATTCCTGGTGCCGGACCGGAATTCCACTAGTGTAGAGTTTAGAAGCTGTCATTACAGATTTATGCTTGTATCGTGGATAGATACCCAGTTGCTTTCATTTTATTATTAAGAAGTGGGGGGAAACATAGATTGCATATCCTAAAGCTGAAAATGCATTTTCCTATCAAAAAGGGTTTGGTTATGTCACTATTTTGATTTAATCCATTGTGCAGAGATGACAGCTGAAAACCATTTAAAGTGGTAGTGGCATGATTGTTAACGTGGGATACATTTGAAAGTGGCAGATAACACATATTGACCATCCACAATTTAAACACAGAGATGCCAAAACTAGCAATGATTTAAAAGCATGGTGTTCAAAACAGTATTATTTGCATCATTGTCTTTCTTTCCATACATTTAACATCAATATTTTTTTCAACTTGATTGTATTCATTTGACTTTTACAGGGTTTTGTTGTGCATTTGTTTCCTTAAATTTAAAGTGGTATAAAAAGTGCACTTTTTTTCACTAGGTCTGGCACTACTTTGATTGTTACGTTTTCAGTTCTAGTGAGTTTTCTTTTAGTTAGCTGCACTCCTTTTTTAGTTCTCCCACTGTTTGGTTTAGCATGTACTGTGGTTAACTGTGTGCTTCCAATCTGCATTACTGTAATCAGCCACAAGAGGATAGTCTATCATGCATTTGAACTGGCCGAGTTCATGCTCTCTCACTAACCCAAAAAGGGAGACACCACACCGTCATAAGAACTTGAAAACAAAGCGAATGAGCTCGGCATGTAGTTTCATGTATTATGAAAGCTGTAATTTCTTATATGATAAACTATGTTATCCTATATACAGAGATAATTATAAGTAAGCCATTTTAGGCTAATAATTGTGATGCTACAAAACATTCGATCCCGACAAGCATGACTCACCCAATGGCGTGTGTTTGGGGCGGGACGATCTGTTTGCTGACCAATGGGGAGGAAGGGGAGTGTACGAGGAAACCTGTTTGAAACAATCGCCATTTTCTTTTTCTTTTTTACGTTGTTTGACGCTAGTAGAGCAAAAACTAAACACTTCAGCTTTCGTTATTTATTCATTAATATTTGATTATTTATTTGTCAAAATGGCAAAAAACTTAAATAATCAAAAGTAGATTCGCCTTTGGGCTTTTAAAAGCGTACTGAGGTACTGAACTTTCTAGAGAGAACTCAGGAAAAGAATCTCACAACAGCAGAGCAAAGCCAGAGAGAAAGGGGCTTGTTTTTTTCCAAAGTGCGTGGGCGACTGGGAGCTGCCTGTGGTGATAAATGTCGGCGCTGTCTCTCAAATATTATACTGCATATGTGCACCTGCTCATACAGACACAACAATGCGAAGACAAAGTATGGATAGACATTTCTCCAGCTTTAAAGGTTAAATTAGCAGCAGTGGTTATGTATATTAGAGTCAGATAGTAAAAGAAAGAAATAAAGAAATGACATTTCACTGGCAATTATAAGGCAGAGTACAGAACACTGCATGTGTATTCACATTTATGCCTGAAACATCCGAATGTATGCAGTGGGATGCAATGAATAATACCCTGTAGTAATTAATTCGACTCTAAATTGGATGATGACATTTTCTTCACCCTCAATCTTGCCCTGTTATCGGGTTAATCGCACGGCGATCAATGCACGTGCCAAGTAATTGCGGCAATTATGCGCCAATTTTCATTTCGAACACAGTCCGCGCGGTAATCGTTTTACCTAGCTGATAGCGATACTGTAAACAGCCGCTTCTTAATGTCTCTCTTCGAAGCGTTCTGACGTTGAACGTATCAGATGTACCCGAAGAGGATCTCAAGTTCCGCTGAAAGCGTCTGGGAAAGCGGACTTTGTTTTTATGACGTAATTTGGAGAAACTAGCGGATGCGTTAGAGGTTTTGAAGGTGTCCACTTTGGAAGTTTGCGCTCTGCCTCTGTGCGAACGTCAGTATGATCTGCTGGTGCAATCTAAGGCAGCGCAACTTCAAGGAGCAGGAGGGGCTCTTCTATTATTTGATCTCGCTAATTGTCAATGTAAGTGAACTTTAAGCACCGGACACTAAGCCGAGGAGGTCTTACCGTTCCCGTTGGACTGTCTATAACCTAGACTACTCGCCGCCGTTTTTAATTGAGCCTGGAAGGAAAGGCTGCAGCTCTGTCACTATTTTTTTCCTTCTTAGAAGAGTCTCCGTGCAGTGTGCCACATTCAACACGGAGTCAATCTCACCTAAAACATGTCCACCAAATTGTTCCTCTACTTCTTACTTCTGTCAGTGTTTCGTGCATGGTAAGTGACGTTGCTACCCTCTTTGTCTTGACATGAATTAATTGTTCATAAGGGTAATTCTGTTTATGCGTTGCAGATTTCTTATGCATAGTCTAGCCTGATGCCATATAATGTGATGCACGCGCCGAGCACCTAAGTTTAACAACAAGTCTTTTGATTTGTGCTATTTAAGTTCAAAGGTGTGTGTTTGTGTTTCAATCTTCGCATAGGTTTTTTTTTTTTTTGGTCAGCGTATTTGTAAATCTTAACTCTATACCGTCATGTCTTCAAAACAGAATCTCTGTGGGTGTAAACTGTGAGATTGGTCTTTAGCTGGGTTTCCTGATAACATAAGCAAATGACGCTTTTAAAATAATTTGAACCATCGTCGCACGTTATTTGACGGTAGAGATAACGCATGTGCGTCGTTACCGGAGCTGTCAGTTCCAAAGGTGTGTCAAAGTATGTCCAAAAGTTTGTCTTCCTAACCCAAAAATTGCGTGAAAATGGAAAACGTGGAAACTGATTGCTATTTTGTCGAGGTGCTGAAAGTTGTTAAAAAGTTCTGAAATGGATTATAGAAATGATGGTAGGGATTGGCTCAGATTTGCACGCGATGTGCATCATGCATCTTGCAATATATGACCATGTCTCTGTTATGGTACAGACAAGGCTTCTGGAGCAGCCCTTTGTTAACATTATTTATTTATTGTGTATTTGTAGAGGACAAACGATATTGGTTTTCTTTGATCAGTTTACTTATTATTTAATTTTTAAGTGTCAGATAACTGATATTGGCAACTGATAATTGATCATTTTATTTCTAAGTCTATTTCTCTTTCTATCTTTTGTTTAATCTCTACTGGCACAACACTAACTAAAAACACCTAATATGTATTATGTATATTTTATAGTAATAATGAAGCCAATTATCTCTATGTATACGTTATATTTATTTAAACTTGGGAAATATCTTTCATAATGAAGAATATATTGCCTCTTTGTTGCAATTAGTTACTTAAACTTGTCAAAGTATAGGCCTTCAGAAAGTTGCCATGTAAATATAGGTCTCTGAGGTTGTTATTCTCAGATATAGTGTACAATGGTTTGCAATGATCAAAAATATATTAATATAATTTAATTAGTCCTTTGGTCTCTGATAAAATGTGGAAATTTTGAGAAGGATGTAATAGACGTATGTGTTGTTAATGCTGTTAATTTAATTTATGAATGCTTTCATGCTACTTGGATAATGATGCTTTTGGGAAACATGCCGTATAGAACTTACTGTACATGTGAGTAAAGTTCTGCTGAGTGCTTTGGGAAACCCAGCCTTTAACTGTCATTTTTATACGAGTGCAACTGTGAAACGGTTTCTACTTCCATATTTGTCTGATTGCTAACCAGTCCTCCATGCTCTCAAAAAAACTAGAAAGCTTTCTCTGAAAATGGTGACTAATGTGCTTCAGTTATTCCACATTTCTCTAGACCTAACTGTTCTTTCAAAACTGACAGATATACTTGTAGTTAAATGTATTAATGCTAATGTTAAATGACCCCAATGGTGATCTGTGAAATGTATTTTCTTTTATTTCTTTAGTTCTCAAACAGTCGCTTCTGAGGATGATGAGTACGACGACGTTACTGTGAATCAAATGTTAGCCCCCAAAACCCACGAGACAGACGCAACGCAAATCCTAAACAACTTACTAAAGGAGTATGACAAAAAACTGCGCCCGGATATTGGAGGTGAGTGGTTTTGCAGATGTGAGCATTGAGAAGACTGTGGAGCTGTCCAAGGTGCTGAAATCAGTTCAGCTTTACAGCATGCAGCCTCTTGAGATTCCATTTACAGGCATTATATGCAAACAAATGTATGTCATACATAAATTGAATTTACTTTAAAGTCCAACTGTTGTGTTTACCCCAACAATTCATGCATTTGCAAACTGGTGAAGTGCATTAGCTTTGTACTGTGGAGTAGAGAATACACCCGCAAATTACACTAAGCGACGCAATTTTCCTTATACTAGTAAGAATAAAAATGTCAAATGTATTCACTGTTTGAGAGACAGCAAGAGTGAGCAACAGCTAGAATGCTGGCTTATTGTTTTAGATTAAGTAATTGAATTCCTGGAACAGTGGAATATTTTCCTGTGATTTTTCTACTTATGTATACAGACATTTTAACCATACAGGACTCTTAATAGCCTCATGGACTGCTTTACAATCCACTTCTGCATGTAATCTCACAGATTTGCTTGTTTTCATGTGTTTCAAGAGTTATATTAGCTTACAGAGTGCTTCTATGAGAGCAGGATTCCTCTGTCAAGAAATTTCAGGCATTCCGTCAGAATAACATAAAATTGTCATTTCACTCAGGCTAACAACATATCTCAAGGTTGAGATTGATGCTATTTTCTTGTAAATGCAACTAAATAGAGTGCCATGAGAGGAAATCACAATCTGCAATTCAAGCAGCGCATTCTGTACTCAATCTGAGATGTCACCGCAGAACATCACAACCGCTCTTGACACATCTGTCAGGTCTGTTATTGGTTTTGTGGCATCGTTGTGATATATTGCATTCTATTGGATTCTAAGCGTTTTAGAAAGCCTATCCCTGCAAAAATCTTACAGTTTTTACGTGTTTTTTGTTTCCCTTCAATAAGAAGAACAACCTCCATGTTTGATGGATGACAGTCTCCAGATTATATTTCTTACACTACCGTCTGGTTTTTAAGAGGAAGACTACTAGTGCTTATGTGCTCTCTTACACACACACCACACTTACAACAACCCACACAAATCAAGCATATTGCCTCAGAGCCACCTTGCCGTGAAATAGCTTTTGTTTTTTCCCCTTTGTAGCTCGGTCTTTCTAGAAAGAACTGTACTGCTATATAATAATCAAGGATGCCAGTGAATGGCTGTGATACTGTGTATGAAGACCGCTACATGAGACACTGCTAAGGAAGTAGAAAGATTCCAGTTGAAGTCTATAAAAATTGAGAAGCTTAGATGGTGGGCACGTCTCAGATATGTCAACTCAAGTGCAGAGTGGGTCAATGAAAGGGGCTTTAATACACTTTCTACAGTTGGACTTTCTGTTTCAACACACACACACACACACACACACACACACACACACACACACACACACACACACACACACACACACACACACTAACACAGAGAGAGAGAGAAGACTCTTTTGTTCATTCTCTCTCGCTCTCTCTCTCTGTCTCTCTCTCTCCACTTTAGACAGTTTGTTCAGAGTCAGAAATGTTATTTTCTTGTTTTTTTTAATCAGAATTTGTAGCTAGAAAAAAGAAAGAGCTCTTGAACCAGAGTTTCACATGCAAGTTATGAAGTACAAGAATAGAGTGCAAATAATAGAATCCTCTTGACCATAATTGTTTATCTACCAGCGTTTCAGTATTAAGATATCGTGTTATGCTGTCCAGCTTCGTGCTTATTGAATCAGCGGGTCTGCAAATTAGCATTACTGCAAATAGCACTATTACAGATGATTTATGAAGTATTAAAAACAAACAACTACTCGGGAACTTCTGGTACCTTTATAACATCAGCACTAGTTGAAAACTTTTCCTGATTCTTGTTGGACACAGCCTGATATTAACATGAAAATGATCTTCTTTGTAGAATCGTCCTTTATTTGTGCATAAATCCCAAGATTGTTTAGTAAACCCGCCTCAATGAGATATGATACATATTGATTGTGTTTTCACTATGGAAAAACCATGCTGATGATTTTATTGCAGAAACTTAAATTCAGTTTGTTTTCCCTTTTGTCCTCTATAAAATGGTAAAATGTCTACAGATGCTGCGTTTTATTTGTCAAATGTGCACCAACATAGTATTGTGAAATATGCTAACAATGAAAGATTACAGAATAAAGAGCCTCATCAGAGCTCTGCTGGTACATTACAGACTACTGTAGAGTATTTTCCGAAATCCCCTTGTATTGAAAACAGTGTATTGTAAATTGTTATTGTCATAATATTACATTTTACTGTGGTTGTACAAAGCACTCTCAGGTTATTTTTCTATTCTATTCTTATTATGCCTGTTACGATAAGAGAAGCTTCTGTAAACACTTGCCACTGCCAATTTCCTGATTCTCCATGATGTTGTCCTCAAATTTGTCTACAAGATTTGATTTGATTATGGTACGGGTACATTATCCTGAATGCCTGTGATTAATAGTACATTAACGTCACTGTTAAACATGTCAGTGTTTTATGGAGCTTGTCAATGGATGGTAGTCCATCTGTGGAAGTGAATTAGCTGGAATGGTGGAAGTTGGGTGCAGAGAACCTGTTGCTTCTAGCTTGTTTTTATCAGCTTTGTATTCTCATTATGGTCCATTTTGTCAGTGAATTGACCAGTGGTTCACTGACTTCTGGGTATTAGCATCGGATGGCACTCTTCCCTCTTTAGCATTCATTTGTTGTTTTTTTGCTTCTTTTGTTGGCCAATGTTCACGATGCCATCTGTGCTAAGCTCAATCATCTAGTTACAAGGTTGTCTTTTAAAAGGGTCACATGGCTACTTCTCTTAGTGTACTGCTTTCTAAAAGCATGAAAACGACTGGTGCATTAAAGCTAATATGCTGTGAAATTAGTGAGAGGGGCAGATGCTTTTTCAGCAAGGAATTCAACCGTAATAGACTAAATCACACTGCCATGTTTTGGAAAGGATGGCTGCATATTAAACAGTTTGTTACTAACAAGCTAATTAGCTTTTTTTGTGACATATTGTATACATGCTATCATAAAGACATGGGATTATATATATATACTGTCTATATGAGTGTTTTATAGATTATATGATACAATTAAAGGAACACTTCACCCAAAAATAAATATTCTGTCATTATTTACTCACCCTAATATATATATAGCAACGAGAAGGTCATGGGTTTGATTCCCAGGGAATGTCTGAACTTATCAAGTGTACTCCTTAAATGCCGTGTAAATCACTTTTGTGTCAGGCAAAAGTGTCTGCCAAAAGCATAAAATTTTTATATATTGTTATGTTATTGTTATGTTATATATTGTTGAATTTATAAAAAATCTTTTCATAGCTCCATTGAAGGCACAATATGTAATTTTCGCAACTAGAAGTCGCTTATTCAAAACAAAGGCATAGCTTGATGACGCCTTGATGACGCAGAATCATGGGAGTTGTCTTCACCTCTACAGCCGGTGGAAACGATTCTAATGGGACTGGGGCAGAAATCATATTCATGTATGAGCTAATGTATTAAAGATTTAATAACGTTACTGTAGTATAAGGCAGGGTGGGGCTGAAAGCCGTTGGAGCAGAACAAGGCCACTGGAGCGATTGCTAATGAGAGACAAGCGCGGCACACGGCTCAAGCTTTTGTTATGCCGCAGATGACAGCTTCCGCTTCTACCGGTCATGTGTATGTGGGGTAACAGCGCTGTTTTATCATATTAGATACATTTGAGTGTGTTGAAAGTTATGTTATAATGCTACTCTGTGCATTTGCTTTGCAGCTACGAGACACTTAGAGACACTTTGCATGCTGCTGTAAGCTACACGATACTCATGGTAAATCAAGAAAACGAGATTTAAAAATAAGACTAACTATGTTGAGCTATATAACAATGATTAGTTTTCTGTCAATTAATGTATCCAACAGTTGTTCATCTGTTTAATGATACACATAATATATTGAAGCATCTTTGGTGTTTCCATAGTTTCTACAAAATATTCTACGGTCCGTGTCCTGGTTAAAATTGCTTATTTCTCTGGATTTAAATATGTAAGATAATATAAGTACACAAGTCGACAAAATATATAACATTGTTCTTGTTATTTTAAGATATTTTAATTCAAATATCTTAGTGTCTTTAAAGTGGTTAATACAACTTGTGCATTATATTTTAGATCTTCTGAAGTAATACAATAGCTTTGTGTTAGGAACAGACCTAACAATGCTGGGTATGCAATTCTTTATTCACTTATGATCTGAATGGTTTAATTCAAAATTTTCTGAAGAGACGTGATCGCTATATTATACATTATACAATGAACGATTGAATTTAGGCTTTTATTCACATATAAACGTTCATTAACACAGTTGTAAACGGCAGCTCAAGCATGTTTGCTTGACGTGCGAGAACCAAGGAGGTTCATTCTTGTGTGTTACGCATCACCTTTGAGCTTCCACAAGAGGTTTGTTCTCATGCAGGTTAGGTTGAGCTTCCGTTTATGTTCACTGATCAATGCTTATGTGAATAAAAGCCTAAATTCAATCTGTTCATCATATAAAGCAATCGAGTCTCTTCCAAAAATTTGGACTAAACCGCTCAATTCATATGTATTAGTTTTGCGATCTCTTCATTAACTTTTTGAGACATCAAAGTGTCAGTTGCGTAGCTGAGGGACAGAAAGCTCTCAGATTTCATCAAAAAGATCTTAATTTGTGTTCCAAAGATGAACGAAAGTCTTAAGGGTTTGGAACGACATGAGGGAGTGTAATTAATGACAGAATTTTCATTTTTGGGCGAACTAACCCTTTAAAACAATTTGTTCCCAAATATGACTGATTAGTAATGAATTGAGTTTGTTTGGCTGACTCAGTGATCCACTTGACTGGAAGGGAAGACTGTATTGTTTTGGTGTTTGAGCTGCATTTTATTTTCTCACTCAAAGCCATTGTATAGCTTTAGAAGACTTTGAACATACTACATAAGTCTTACAGACTACTTTAATAGCGCTATTGATTAGCCGAACTGAAAAAAGTATCAATTTGTCATAACAGATTTTTCTTTTTTGATGAACTGCTCCTTTAAATGAGATGTCTAAACAGATCTCCGGGTGCGTGCATCTGCGCGTGGTGTGTATGCACTTTTGGTATTGACACCGCAACTGTCGCAGCAGTAGCAGTGTCACAGTGGCCCAATTGTGTCAGCTTTCTTTTGGGCTGAGCTGTAGGGGAAACCCTTCAAAGTGGGTCAGCCTCCCTCTTCACTTGCCTTTCATGTGCATTGAGCCTCGCTCAGCCGGGCGACATCATTACCAGGGTAAAGGAAAGACTGGGTAAGAGGGATCAGGGACATTAAACGCATGTGACACATGCGCATTGGAATTCAGGAAGCGAATCCTGGCCCATCCATGAGAGTTTCCTTTAAACGGTGGATGGCGTATGGTGAGTGGCAGATGTGCTAGAACAATCTGCTCTGTCTGCTGCATAAATAGAGGTAAAAAGAATCGCTTCACTTTGGATAAGCCCCATGACCAGCCCCCTGGAGGAACACTCATTATAAAGTGCTAGTTTATGTTAGCCCAAATTCATCCATGCAGCAGAGAGATGGAGAGAGCTGGGGGCGTGGTGGAGGTGGTGTGGGAAAGCAGGGGGAGGCGGGCTGGTCATTACTATGTTGTGATTTTTATCGCGGCAGAGAGACAGTGTGAGGTGAGAAAGAAGTAATGATCTAGAAACAAAGAGCCAGAATGTGGGAGGGAGGAAGACAAAGAGAGGTACTGTACACAAGCCCTCAGGCAAAAGAGTGTCAGTGTGGGAAAATCTATGCTCATGTATATGTAGAAGTGAGAGTGTATAAAGCTGACTTGTGTAAAGCACATGCCTCCACCTGTAGGCCCTTCTTGCCATCAGTGAAAGTAACTTTTGTTTCATCATCAGCCACTAAAAAACATCTGAGCATGTGTGTTTGTTTGCCAGAATGAGTGTGCAAAAGTAGCAGCACCATAAAAAGATTTGATTCTCACAGGGACATGCCCAAGTGCACCAGAAGTGAATCCCTCACTCTCTTCTCTTGTTTTTCCCCTCATACTCTTTCTTTCCTCTTTCATAATGCTCATTGGCTTGTGTATCAGCAACAGTCCATTTACCACACAGTCCTGGTACTAATCCACATAAGTCACTCTGCCAACTGCCACTGTGCACTTCTCTGTACATCTGTGTGACATGTTTGCGACATGTAATGCGCGTGAAGCAGCTCGCAGTGTAGCCCTATATGTACTAGTGTAACCCTTCGCCCCCTTTTTTGAGGGGTGTCCCTAGTGATCTACCAGTGTGGTGTTAGCTACATAGCTACATTTGCCTACATACCAGTGCATGCGTAGCCTGGTCCTACCAGAATCTTGTGCATTTAATTTGTACAGAGTCTGGCCACTCTCCATTGACAAGCATTAACTTCCTTGAAGGCGGGTACTCTGTTGAAGTTTAAAACTATTGGCTCTGCCCAGAGCCACTTCACGTTGTGGACCCACCTATAGGCGCATATTACTAACATTCTATTTAAATAACAAAAAAAATATTGCGCCAGGTTTCAGTCGTTTTCAGTTGCCTCAAAATAGCAGCGTGCCAACAATGCACCTGAACACACCTTGTTTTCAGACCAGCACGTCCATGGGCTCACAAATGGGTGCAAATGCATTTGCTATTTAAACAAAGTGGGCACTGGACGTGAAAATGATAACTGCGTCAGGCTGAAACTAGCAAAAAACACTTGCATTGCGTCTGGTGCCGCATTGCACCGGGTGTATGATAGGGCCCAGTGTATATGCCCAAAATATTATTCTGCCAGAAATGCAGCTGCTTGCATACTTCCGTATTGTAAATAAGGTGAATACATTTTATTTGCATATTAAATGATAATGTTCACATTATACATTATCAACTCGTTAGCCAACACATGATTAATCTCAACTCCATTTAGCAAGATTTCACCGCAGCATCTGCTAGGGTGCTGTTGCTGTTGATGATATTCACTATCATTGCAATCTGAATTTGCTATACATGCTGCTGATGCTGTACAAAAGTACTAAAAAATGCTGTAAGCTATGTTGAAATAAGTGAATACAAAAACCAATGCTTATTTCAATTTAACAAGTTCACATTCCAGCAATGCTTTGTATCCTCACTACTATACATTGTCTGCTTGCTGTTGCTGCTGCATAAACGCAATATTGCATTTTCGCTAGCTGCTAATACTCTAAGTTAGTATACTCTAAGCATTATAACCGAACTGTTAACATGACACATGATTAAACCTTGTGTATGGATACTCCATAAGGAATTAATAAGGCAGACCATGCAATAATGCATAGTGATATAGCATAAGAAAAACCATTCACTTATCTTAGATGTTGAAATTCTGAAATTGATTTCTGAAAGTGCACTGCAAATGCTGATACTGATACAGCAGGAACCAATCAGCTGTGCCCTATAGAGAATGATGTGATTGCTAGCAGATTGAGTTAAAGGGTTAGTTCACCCAAAAATGAGACCCAAGAATTCTCGCACATGCTTTGTGGTGCTTCGTGAGGCCTACACAGAAGACAAGAATAAAGTTGTTATTTAGATTTTTTTTTTTGAGCACAAAAAATATTCTCGTTGCTTCATAAAATTACTGTAGAGCCACTGCAGTGGGATGGACTTTTTAACAACGTCTTTAGTACCTTTTATTGGTCTTGAGAGAGGAAATGTCATTGCTGCCAATGGAGACCTTTCTGAGCCATCGGATTTCAACAAAAATATCTTAATTTGTGTTCTGAAAATGAACAGATCTTACGGGTGTCGAACGACATGAGGGTAAGTAATTAATGACAGAATTTTCATTTTTGGGTGAACTAACCCTTTAAGGACTTATCAGCATGCACCATCTAGAGTGTCATGACAAAACTTTGTATTAGTATGATTTCTGAAGAATCATAAATAGTGGCTTCTGAAAATTCAGCTTTGCCATCACAGAGGTATATTACATTTTAAAATATAGTAAAATAGAAAACAGTTTTACTGTATTTTTGCTCAATTAAATGCAGCCCTAAAAGCACTACAAAATCCTACCAAGCCCAAACTTTTTTATATTAATATTTTAGGGGCCGTCCAGAAACATATTGAGTAAAAGTTTGTAATACTTCAGTTACTACTACTACTACTTCAGTTACTAATACTTCAAAATACCAAACTTTGGTACCAAAATACCAAACCATTTTTATTTATTTATTGTTAAGCACTTAATTAATGTAATTTTCCGTGACCTAATCTAAAATGAGACCAATTTACAGTTAATGTTAACAGAGCTCTCTAACTCTTTACATATGAGCTAATTAAACCACAACACTTTGTTAATTAAAGTGACAATGAACTCAGTATTTGTATATAGCCTATTAATGTATTAACTACAGTTATAAACTATTAATTAAACCATTTGAAAACAATTTTTAAATACTTTATTACACTATACTTATTATAAAGTGTTACCAAGACATTTTAACCTACATAGTGTATCCCCAGGACCCTTCTGATTCCCAGCTCTTTTCACTAGCATACTAACAGGACATGGCTTAATGTGCTGCCATTAACTTTGTTCAGTCTTTTACTGTTCCCTCTCTCTTTGACTCTGTGTCTTTTGTGTATATGTTTATTTAATGAGCTGTGTTCCACCGAAACTCATACATCTCTCTGCACATCCTGTTCTAGGGTCTGTGGAAGCGACGATAAACACTAAATGCATACAGTATGATATAACTGTGACAAATTGCAATCATCAAAATGGTTTGGTATTGCACAAAATTTGAGGTGGAATGTTCTTACTGACCCAAGAGAGCTTGTATATGCAATTGCTAGTTTCCCAGGAAGAAATGAGTGATGTTGCAGGCTATCTTAATATTCAAAAATTGAACAAATGCAAGGAAATGATTCTGACATTTTCCATCCCACTTGAGGGGATCTTAGTCTTTAAGAACAGAAAAGTAGCTTCCTTTCAGACATTTCTGAACAATATCCGTAGTATGTGTACTTGTGCAGCTGCCGGCAAGGACAGACACATAAGCAACCTTTCAATAATTCATTTTATCATCATCAAGGTCTGATTTGCTTACTTCATGCTCAAAATTAACATAGCTGAGGGAATTGAATTATTAACAGTCTTTAGATATTTGGAGAAACAGAAAGAGGCTTTCCATCACAATAATATGGGTTGTTCTATATTTTAGACCTTATATAAGTCAATCAAGGTTAACTGGGTAGCCAAGAGTGCAGTTTAAGGGGTAGCTCACCCAAAAATAAAAATTCTGTCATTTACTCCCCCTAATGGGGCCCTATCATACACCTGGCACAATGCGACACCAGGCTCAAATCAAGTGTTTTTTGCTAGTTTCATCCACACGCAGTTATCATTTTCACGTCCAGCGCCACGTTGTTGAAATAGCAAATGCACACGCACTCATCTTTTTGCACATGGGTCTGCTGGTCTGAAAATGAGGTCTGAAACGAGGTGCATTGTAGGCGCGTGGCTATTTTGAGGTAACTGAAATAGACTGCACCATTGACCAACTGAAACCTGGTTAAAAATCAATAGCTCAGTATTTTTTGTGTTATTTATAGGGTTCGTTAGTAATGTGCCCCTATAGCACTTACACACACACGGATGCGTAACAGCACTCAAACATTTTTAACCCTTAAACGCATGACTGTTTTGCAAATCACTCTTACATATTCGGGTCTTTAGCGACCCAGATCTATATGTAACACGGTTGGATCTCTACCTGGTGCGAAAATATAAAACTCTCCTGAAATTAGTGTAAAAAATTACAGAACAATAAAATATATTTCGTTACCTTTTGAAGCTTGGAAGGGTTCAGTTTGATTATACTATCGTCACTGTCAGAGCTCATTTCCCAGCACATTCAGCATCTGGCTTATGTTCGCGATATATTGGCTTATTACAATATATTTTTATTATATTGGCTGCTTGTTTAATTTGCTTAATTAAAATTCCGTCAGGACCACTATCGTCAAAGATGATTGATTGACTATTAGCATATACACTCACCTAAAGGATTATTAGGAACACCATACTAATACTGTGTTTGACCCCCTTTCGCCTTCAGAACTGCCTTAATTCTACGTGGCATTGATTCAACAAGGTGCTGAAAGCATTCTTTAGAAATGTTGGCCCATATTGATAGGATAGCATCTTGCAGTTGATGGAGATTTGTGGGATGCACATCCAGGGCACAAAGCTCCCATTCCACCACATCCCAAAGATGCTCTATTGGGTTGAGATCTGGTGATTGTGGGGGCCATTTTAGTACAGTGAACTCATTTTCATGTTCAAGAAACCAATTTGAAATGATTCGAGCTTTGTGACATGGCGCATTATCCTGCTGGAAATAGCCATCAGAGAATGGGTACATTGGTCATAAAGGGATGGACACGGTCAGAAACAATGCTCAGGTAGGCCGTGGCATTTAAACGATGCCCAATTGGCACTAAGGGGCCTAAAGTGTCCCAAGAAAACATCCCCCACACCATTACACCACCACCAGCAGCCTGCACAGTGGTAACAAGGCATGATGGATCCATGTTCTCATTCTGTTTACGCCAAATTCTGACTCTACCAACTGAATGTCTCAACAGAAATCAAGACTCATCAGACCAGGCAACATTTTTCCAGTCTTCAACTGTCCAATTTTGGTGAGCTCGTGCAAATTGTAGCCTCTTTTTCCTATTTGTAGTGGAGATGAGTGGTACCCGGTGGGGTCTTCTGCTGTTGTAGCCCATCCGCCTCATGGTTGTGTGTGTTGTGGCTTCACAAATGCTTTGCTGCATACCTCGATTGTAACGAGTAGTTATTTCAGTCAAAGTTGCTCTTCTATCAGCTTGAATCAGTCGGCCCATTCTCCTCTGACCTCTAGCATCAACAAGGCATTTTCGCCCACAGGACTGCCGCATACTGGATGTTTTTCCCTTTTCACACCATTCTTTGTAAACCCTAGAAATGGTTGTGCGTGAAAATCCCAATAACTGAGCAGATTGTGAAATACTCAGACCGGCCCGTCTGGCACCAACAACTATGCCACACTCAAAATTGCTTAAATCACCTTTCTTTCCCATTCTGACATTCAGTTTGGAGTTCAGGAGATTGTCTTGACCAGGACCACATCCCTAAATGCATTGAAGCAACTGCCATGTGATTGGTTGATTAGATAATTGCATTAATAAGAAATTGAACAGGTGTTCCTAATAATCCTTTAGGTGAGTGTAGTTTGGATTGGCGGTATGGTTCTGTTCTGGGCAAGAACTCCCTGCGCATCCATGCAGCCTAGCATGGATAAGAGCAGGGAGAGCAGCAATAACCCCCCTTAGGGTAAACAGAATAGAACCAACATAATGTATTGCAGATATCATTAATGTTGATATTAAATGTACAAAATAATTCAGGAATTTCGTCTGATTCAAGGGGAAATAGAATACCAAATCCTGACTGACAAGAGGAGGAGCTGGGGATGGAGGAGGGTAAATGAGCTCTGGAGAATGCAATAGCTGCTGATAGTACTTAGGGAGCTATATATATGTATGCTGTGATAGATGTCGTATTCCTATAGGTAGACGTGATCAGCTGATGCGAGCTTGACTGACATGACCTGCCAGAACTGACGCTATACACTTGATTGAGCTAAATCAACACAATTGAGCATTTTATCGGTATTAACTTAATGTCATCACGTTCAATACATTTAAATTTGTAAAATGGAAGTTTACTTAATCTTTTCGTATTGCAACTACGTGAATAATATTTGTTGACAGCTTTTAAATTTCTAAATTTCTTTGTAATAACATGCTTTGTCATTTTGGGAAAGTACATTTTAAAATCAAGTGTTATTTTATGTGATTTTGAGTAAAAGGAAAGACTGTTCAATGTTCAGTTATGATAGAGATTTAAAATTTTATTTTTATTTTTATAGTTATAGTTATTTTTGTGCTGAAGAGTAGAGCTTGTATTTAGACTGTGTAAGTCATATTTAGCATGCTAACATGCACAATTGCTGGTATATAGTGAAACTAATGCTTAATAAAATAAAGTAAGTTGGATTAACATGACATTTATTGAATAATCCTTTATAAACTGAGTTTGACTCAGTTTAACAAAATTTTTATCTAAAATTGACTCAATTGAGTTAAAACTACTATAATACATTAAGTTGACCTAATCCAACTACATTAACTCAATGAAACTGACTTAATTTAATTAGACAACATTTTCACAAGAAATTTCAGATTAATAAGGGCAAGTTATTTATTTATTTATTTATTTTTGTGCAGTTTTAAAATATATATATATATATATATATATATATATATATATATATATATATATATATATATATATATATATATATATATATATATATATATATTTTTATACAGCATACAATGGAAGTCAATATTGTTTTGGACTCCACAGACTTTCATTGTAAGGACAACAGTTAAAACATTCTTCAAAATATATTCTTTTGCGTTCCCCAGAAGAGTGCGTAAATGATGGGTGCATCCAGAAGCTTAAGCAGCTGACTTGTTGCATTGCTACCCTATCAGGCGATAACTTTGCAGGCAGCGTTTGTACAGGAAGATGCCTCA
The DNA here is from genome assembly GCA_018749465.1 of Paracanthobrama guichenoti. Classification (NCBI taxonomy): domain Eukaryota; kingdom Metazoa; phylum Chordata; class Actinopteri; order Cypriniformes; family Gobionidae; genus Paracanthobrama; species Paracanthobrama guichenoti. Next base: position 40,756,266 of record CM031948.1, on the reverse strand, counting down.
CAAAACTGATTTCGGACAGACTTCTATGGCAGCATAAGCATTTAATGAAGTACAACAAAATAGAGAGAGCTTAGATAACTAAGCAAATATTTAATTACAACACTACTACAACATTGGTCCAAAAATTTACACGGACAACTGAATACAACGTTCAAATGTTCTTTTTTTTTTTTAGCTTAACTGTCACAGAATGCAATGCACAGGATTATGGGATATCAAAGGCAGCGAAGGATACATCTATGTTGCCTTCAAAAATTTATCAGATGATGGTATCTCAGGAGACAAGCTAACATTGGATTCGGACATGTCTTGATGCCTTCTTAGTTCCTACCTTGGAATGCATCCTCCGATGGCAGCATTTTTAAGCTTTTGGATGCAGCCGATGACAGAATTTTCATTTTGGGGTGCACTATACCTTTAATGCTATGGTCTGTGGACATTCTTCACTTGTCAACAAATTCGCCTCATTAACACCAATTATTTTCAAGACCCTCCTAGTTAAAGCTTTACCAGTGGCAATTGTTCTAGAATTGGGTGCTAGTCTTTATTAATCCCTATTAATAAAGGTCAGTGAGCCCAGCTGTCAGAGTGCTTCTCTGTTTTCCTCTGGCCACTCAGCAGGCCGACAGTCTGATCCCAGCCATTTCCAGAGGCCTGTTACCTCCTTGTCATGCCACCTGCCTCATATGTCTCTTTCCCTCTTAGCGTCAGTGTCATCTTCTCGACTTGGATATCTACCCCTGCTCATTGAATATTTCAAAACCCCTTGACATTTCATCCTGTAATGAGCCTATGCGCGTCTGTGGAAGGAGGGCGGGAGCTAAGGAGAGTCAGGCTCAGCTTCATTAATCCAAACCCTTTTGGCTTGAAGCAAAAAGGCATCAGCCAGACTCTCTTCGGCTGCTCATTCACCTGGACTAGACCCCATTTATTTAGTGTAGTGATGCCGAAATCTCTCATAATCCTGCAAGTGTGCAGGAAGTCTGACGCTACTGATTAGGTAGAAAAGGTGAGCATGAAGGAACGCTTAACACCTTTCTGCCAGGATGTAAGCCTTAAAGATCACCATCCTCCACAGGATCATGAGTACTTATCGCAGGTTATCACAGCTTCAGATACAGAGTGACACTGAGATAAGTTACTGTGAAATTCTGTTCGTATATTTCTTTTACATTTACATTTTATTTCATTTCATTTTTTTATTTTTTATTTTATTTAATTAAATCAGAAGAGCATTCCAACTCTGTATATTTCAGATAAGTCTTCTACATTTCTTTGAGAATGAGAATTGTGCATAAAATAGATAAAAAGCATGTTCCCTTTCAGTCAGTCACGTCCAACGTACGTCTCTGTTCCCTCCTTCAGGGAACGAGGGTTACATATGTAACCGAGACGTTTTGAGTTTACACCCGGCGCAATGCGTCGCTATACGAGATGCAAGATGCAGTTATAATTTTCACATCCAGCGCCACATTGTTTAAATAGCAAATGCACCTGTGCCCATTTGTGCGCCCATGGGCGTGCTGGTCTGAAAACGAGGTGTGTTCAGGCGCATTGTTGGTGCGTTGCTTTTTTGAGACAACATAAAATGATTTAAAGAGCGCGTTAGTAATATGAAACATAGCATTTTTTCATGATACTTTTTTTGTAATCATGTTAAAGTCTTTAATGTCTCACTGTTTACTTTTGATCAATTTAATTCATCCTTGCAGAATAAAAGTATTAACTTCTTTGAAAAAAAAACAACAACTTTTGAACCATATGTGGAATTTAATCAAAACAAGATATGTACTTAAAATTGATCAAATACAATTATTTTATAAAGTATATACTGACAATTAATTCACAAATTTTTAAAATCAGAAAATGTTTATTAGGTAACTCTTTACAATAAAGTTCCATTAAGTAACATTATTTAATGCATTATGAACTAAAATGAGCAATTAATTTGTTAGTAGAGTATTTATTAATCTTTGTTCATTGTATTCATTAATTCATATTATCAGATACAACTTTTGATTTTATTAATAAATGTAAAATTAACATTGATTAAGAATAATAAATGCTTTGTAACATTTTTTATTGTTAGTTAATTTTAACTAACATTTTGAAATTGCTTATCCAGTAATCACACATGCATGGTAAGTGATAGCTCTAAAAGTGTGGGAAGCCTGTTATCATGTACCAAATACAACATCATTCACCTATTGCTGTTTTCTTCATGCCAGCAATCATACAAGATCTCTGCCAAGCCTCTTAATTTCTCTCCATGGGAATAATACAATAACTTGCCTTGACAAGGACACTATTAATTTGATCTGCACTAGTAAGGCAAAACTCTGCCTGTGGCCACAAGCTTTGTTTCGTGTGCCGTCTCTGTCAGCGTATGTCACACTAATTGACTAGGGTTTAATTCCAGGACTCCTCTCTGTCTGTCACTTTCAGTCACTTTCTTTCTTTCTCTCTCTCTCTCTCTCTCTCTCTCTCTCTCTCTCTCTCTCTCTCTCACTCTACACACAAACACACACAACACTCCTCATTTCCTGTAGAATTACTAAAAAGTCTGACTGTAGTAAAAAAAGAAAAATACGTATGGATGAGAATAAAGTGATAAATGTGATGTAGGAAGATGAAGGAGAAGATTTGAGAGAGCTGGACATAGTTGTTCTGACCCCCATTTATGAAACATATGTATTAGTAACTGGTTTGCATTGCATTGGAGCTTAATTCATGTTCACATGGTTTTAAAGTTTGGGCACATTTGTATTCACCCGCATAATCTTGTTTGTTTAAATAATATAGACAAACAATGGAAATAGAAATTTTGTAATGCAGGCACTTTAGAAGATTGTATACCTGTCAATCAGTGCAGTCAGTAATAGCGTTTTAGTAACAGACTTTTATTAACATTCTACAGCAAAATGCATTTTAGAATGAGTCTTCAACTATTGGCATTTTAGAAAATATACTCTCTTGAAAGACTCTTCACACTATTAACTGTGGACATACATCACAGTAGAACTGTCTTTTTTTAATTAACCAAAACGTAGTTTCCTCTGCATCTGAAATGATATATTTTGTCTGATAAAATGATGTGATTGAAATAACATTAAAAATAATAATAATAATAAAAAAAATTGGGAATAAAACAGCAACTATTTTGTCTTGCTAAGGTAATTTTTTAAATAAAACGAACCCCTGGGACATTCAAGTGTCCATAAGAAGAAATACTCTATTTGTAACTATGTAATTAAATATGCTATTTGTAACATGAAATACTGATATGCATATTAATATAACTGCTCTGATGACACTGTACAAATGTACTGTAATTTGTTGTTTATGCATTATGCATGGCCTAATGTGTGATTGTACAGGGTTGTTGACCAATGATTATGAACGACTGGCTTTTTTTCAATTAAGGATAGCTAAATTACAGGGGGGAAAAACTGAATTATGTGCTGCTGAGGATTACAAACTGGGGTTGATGGGCCAGAAGAATAGGTGTCTATCTGACCGAAATGCGTCAGTAAATGTGAAAGCAGTTTTATTAATGCCATTTATTTAGGGCCAATTTACACAGATGGGGGAAAGTTTCATAAATGAGGCACATTATGAAAGCTGAAGACAGGCATGTGAAAGGAAAGGGGGGATGAGAAATGACAGGAGAGAAAGAGATGATAGAGAGATTACTTGCCCACTGGTCATATCAGCCTTGTTTATCATGCCCTCCCCATCTTCCCGGATGTCTCTTGTGCATCTGAGTGTTTGACATTGATATGGTTCAACTTCACTGTGACATAAACTCCTCCTCTGACTGGTCATTACCCTGCTACAGATCAGCTGCATTCACCCCCCGAGGGATGTTTACATGCCCCCACACGCCAGCCTTTCCGGAGGCATCAATCTGATGATGACCACATCATCTGATTAAGATCTGATGATTCTCTTTCCCTGCTATTTCTTCTCTTGCACTAACACCCTGCATTCTCTCTATGGCCGTGGCATGCAGTGGTGGACAGATGGTGGACAATATGCTTGTTCTGGATCTGTTTTAAAATGTAAAAACAAAAGAGAAAAATGTTGTTGTTGTTTTTTTTTTCTAGGCTGTAACAATCATCTTAATGTTGCATTACATAAAATACTTCTATACATTATTGTCAGGAAACACAGACTCGCAGAAGTAGTGCATAACAATAAACAGTATTTATTCAAACAGGAAGATGGCAAGTATATTGCAGGCAGATATACCATGAAGACGATAGTGATGATGAAGCAATGGAACACAGGTACGTTGCACACAGACCCCCTTCTCAATCTATGTAGTTTGAGTAGTAAAAAAAAAAAAAAAAAAAAATGTTAATATTCACATGTAAAACTGATATTATACTTTTTGTTGAGTACATCTTTGCATTTTTAACGATCTTTTCTTGCAGAGTTTCACACTTTCATTTTATGGTAGAACATGGGTGTACACCCCTGTTCCTGGAGGGATACCTTCCAGCAGAGTTGTAAGAAATCTTTTTCTCTGCAAGTAGTTAAAAATGCAAAGATGTAATCAACAAAAAGTAATAATATCAGTTTTACATGTGAATATTAACATTTGCACATATTTTTTTTTAATTTTTTTTACTCAAACTACATAGATTGAGAAGGGGGACTATGTACAGTGGGCCCAGAGGCCTGGAGGGCCTATAAGAGTCTTCCCTAGGGGCCCCGGTCCCGGAACAAGATTTCTATTGGCCCTCCCACCACCCACAACCGCCCCCTCACTCGTCACCCTGGAATTCGCAATAATGCAATGACCAGTACAGGGAGCCCAGTTTACCTTGAAACACCATTCATTGTCAATACTGTGGAAAATCCTTTTTTTATACTCTAAACAGGCAACGTGAACTGGGAGTTACAACTCATAAAATCCAAAATACATCAAATATTTAAAAAAAAATATCCAGATGAATGATATCCAGATGAATAAGAAGTTTGAGTCCAGATGGAATAAGATGGATTTTTTGCTGATCATTTTCCAGTCGTGCCTGTTTAAGGGTTAATGAGTCCTTACATCTGCTATAATACAATATATAGTTAGTGTCGAGATTTTTCACATGAATAGATGCATAGATCTGCAAAATAGCCGTGTACCCTTTTGGTCTAGTGTTAGGACTTTTTCTATGCGTTTTTTTTTTTTTTCATCAAAACCGAATATGTTCATCAGTGATTTGTATATCAAGAGCAGGCTCACATTTGTGTGCATTTCACCGGAATTAATAGTCTCTGCAACGGTAAAGGTTGTTAGCGATAGATCTATCGATCTATCATCTTACTACAATTTAACATAACTAGTTTTCTATTTTAATATATTATAAAATATACAGTAATTTATTCCTGTGATTTCAGCAGCCATTACTCAATTATTTAGTCACATCATCCTTCAGAATTATAATAATAAAGCTGATTTGTGGTTATTATTGTCAAGTCTGAATTGTATTTAGTATTAATTTCTTAAATCTTACTGACCTTAAACTTTTGAATATTTTGAATGGTTTGTGTATATATTCTTGTGCTGAATCTTATATTTTTCTTTATCATTTCTTCATTTTTAACTCATTCTGCTTATTTTCAGGGTGAGATTTTAAATCCCAGATTTTCAATGCAGTCTCAGACTTTTTGACTCCACTATATATGCACATGGAGCTTGTTATTAGATCCATATGTGACATTTTATTTTTGGTTAAAATGTATGCTTGACCAGTGTGACAGCAAATATATTGTGTTGCTGTAAACATTAAAGCATTTAGGTTATAATCTGTAAAAACAGCCTGGGGCGATGTGTGGATTACATCATCGGGCTTGTGTGTGTTTTTTTAACACAAATGCAAGCTGGCCTCAAAGACATCTGCTTGGCTGATGAGGCATTCACAGAGTTCACCATCACCCCGAGCATGAAAATCTGGACGATTAATGCATTCAGTGTTTGCTTTTTTTTTTCATTGCCAACTTTACACTGCATAGAGAACTGGTGTGAGGTTATAAATAATACAGCATTTTGTGGTATTAGTGGGATGTAAAATTCTACAGCATTTTGGTATGAATACTACTATAATCCATTAGAAGCCTCAAGGTGCTATTGGTTTACTGGAAATCAAAGCTCATATGTAAATGGCCAGTAAAAGCACGCTTTGCTTTGTTACAGAACTGTGCTGAAATTTGGATCGCATACTGTGAGAACATTATGAATACACCTACGCCAAACAGGAGGAGATGAAAGGTGTTGGCCAATGATTCTCTGTTGTTGACTCATAAACACCACTATAATGTGAAAGATCTTTCCGGTAAGAAATGCTTTTTAAAGAGCATGCAGTACTTTTTATTTCATTAAAATTTTGCAATATAGAATAATTTGCAGTTATTTTGCAGTCTTGACAGGTATCTCTTTGGAAACGTTAGTCCACAATGAATCCAAATGTCTTTTTATAGTCTTAAAAGCAGTGTAGCCCAGCAACACGGAGAGGTGTTGTTTTGGCAGACAGGTCACTGCTTCCTCCTCTCTAAAGGTGTCACATTTAACATTGCTTAGCAATTGTTTGAAATCCACAAATTTCACAATGGGTTGAGTTAGTCGTGCAAATTTGCCATGTTGACCAACAGAAAGCTTTCTTTGTTTGAAAATGACTTCTGTGTGAGCAGTATTACATACATCTAGACTATTAACGAAATACAATTGACCTTTTTTGCCTGCAAAATGTGGCTGTACTTTAAAAGCCCCGATATACTTTCAGCAAAATCGAAGAACGAACTTGTGAAAAGTAATTTAGATCAAAATCAGGCTAAAATATTTGAGTTTGTTTCAAGAGTTTGAAAAAGCTTGTCAAAGTAAACTTTCCAGAAAGTTCACTCCGGCTGGGAAACACCTTCGGTCAGTGCCAATTCTCTAATAGGTAGGTGTGCTTTGACATGGAAAACTTCTCCAGTTTATTTCTTCTGTTCAGTCCGTCATGGTCAGATATCCGAGAGTAAAAACATGAACACACTGAATTTGCAATTCAATTTGAAAGGGTCACTGACACAGTTTGGTCACAGTTTTTTCCATGATTAATACTGTAATGCTTTGTCTGGCTATCACCAGACCAAGCTCAATTTAAGATTGAACATTGAAAAGATTGCATTGTATAAAGCGGTATACACAAAATGAGACATGACTTGATAGAGTAAAGACAAGTTACCTTTAATTATATAGCACTTATAAGTTTAGGGCTGTAAAGCAGCCCTAGAAAGACAATAGTAAACAGTCATTATTCAGTTTGGTTCAATAAGTGTACATTTCATCAACTATGGAATGAGTTCAATTCATCTATATAGCAGCTCTGAAGAAAACAGTGATGTCATCATCATCCATCTCAGTTCAGGGGTCCGTTCTTCGTCCCTCGCTTAACACATCTGAGATTATTTGACAGATTCCAGATCTTCCAATCGTGATAACTGATCTCTGGCTAATTTAGTTCTTCAAACGAATTTGCGGATTTGATTAAAATATCTGGATTAAATTGTGTGAGATTACCGTGCATACTTGTGTTCCCTGAAAAGGGCAGCTGGATCGATACTCGAAACCACGATCAGCAGTGCATCAACAGTAACGTATGACAGTAACATAATGGCATCGTACAATAACAAAAGACACTTGGCGAAAAAAAAAAAAAAAAAAAAAGATTTATATTCACGATTTCTAATATTTGTGCAGCCTTTACATTTTTATTTCAATGTTGTCATTAGCATTTCATTTTATATTTGAAGCAGATTTGTTACGTGACAGCATTAATTAAAGTTTCTTAAGGATCAAGGTCAAGTTATCTGCATCTCCTGCCCTGCATCAAGCCACTCCCATTAGTCCCATAATATCTGTCACCAATCAAATTAAGGCACGGCTCAGAGTAACATTACAGCATGTGTGTAAGACTCCAATAAAATTATAAAGTAATTATTCCATCACAAATAAATCTCTCAATCAAGTGGCTGTGTCTATAGTATTGTAGACTACGCAACATTAGTGTCACGGGTGTGTGCAGGCAGGCAGACGAATACAGATTAATCAAGTTCAAAACGTAGTTTAATTACAAATACTCTAAAGACAGGCAAACAGGCAATGGCACAACAACATAACGGTGACTGGACAAAGAGTGAAAAGGGAAGAACTTAAATTGCAAACAGAAATGAGATAATTAACTTGAAACTGCTGAACTAAACTAACGAGGGTAACCAAGGAAACAGACAATGTTATATTGTCATGCTTATCAAAATAAAACTGATAAAAAACAGACCCCACTTCACTGATAGTGTAGGCTTATATGTTGAACTTTTATTCTTATACAAACACATACTGTATTAAGCAGTGCATAAAGTATCACATGACAATAATGTCTCTGAAACGCCTGTGTATTGCAATTATTTCACTTCATCTGTGATAAAGTATGCAAATACAGCACGAGCGTCACTACGGGAAACAGAAAGTGTCCGACTTCACGTCTCTGTTTACAGCTCCTCCCTGCCTGCATGCGGCTACTCTCGCCGATCGGTTACATCCAGCCGCAGCCGATGTCGAACACACCTAGTACAAACTGACAGTCATGTGACAATATTATTTTCAAATGAATTTTTATATTATTATTATTATTAAGTCATCCTAGGTGTATATAACATTCTTCTTACAGACGAATAAAATCAGAGTTATATTAAAACGTCCTGACTCTTTCAATGGCAGTGAATGGCTGTTTTTGTTTTGAAGTCCATAAAAGTCTATCCATCATAAAAGTAATCCACACGGCTCCGGGGGGTTAATAAAGGCACTATTATAAATAAAAGCATTTGTGTAAGAAAAATATCCATATTTAAAACTTTACAAACTGTGATCTCAAACTTCCGCTTACTGTCGTACACGCGTTCACGATAAACTGGTGTTCCAATGGGGTATCGTAGGCGTATCATAGGTTCCGGTGAAGAACAATGGAAGTGCAGAGGAAAGAGCAAAAACAAAACTTGGTTCTCGTGAGAACTGGCATATTCTCACCGGAGCGTCCTACGTCATATGTTGGAACGCCAGTCTCTCGTGAACGTGTGTATGACAGTTAGCGGAAGTTAGAGATTACAGTTTGTAAAGTTTCAAATTTGGATATTTTTCTTACACGAATGCTTCGATTCAGAAGGCCTTTATTAACCCCCCAGAGCCATTTGGATTACTTTTATGATGGATAGATGCACTTTTATGGACTTAAAAACAGAAACATACATTCACTGCCATTATAAAGCTTGGAAGAGCCAGAACTTTTTAATATAACTCTGATTGTATTCGTCTGAAAGAAGAATGCCATATACACCTAGGATGACTTGAGGGTGAGTAGATCACGGGCTAATTTTCATTTTTGGGTGAACTATCCCTTTAAACTTACGGACCTGTTGCTATGACAACCAAGAAGTCCAAGATGAGCAAAAGATGACCAAACAATCCAAGATCATGCCAAATCGTCAACATTAAAATCCAGCTAACTGAGTTATTGACAAACCAAGAATGGTTCCTGTTTTCGTCCAATAGTGTCAGTGCATTCAAGATAATAATTTAGCTGAATATTACAGAATATTATAGCTGAATTGCAGAGCTGGTGCATACATATCCACGTTGCTATGATCAGATGTTTTCTTAACTGCTATTTTCTCACCTGCTGTTGTTTTAGCTGTGTGTTTATTTTGTTATTGAGACAAAAGAGCGCATCACATATGTACATATCCACCTAAACAACGCTCACAGTTTAGGCACTAGACAAGGAAGTGTTAAAAATCAGCTATTGCAATGACTTGGAAAAAGACTGGGGATATTTTCCAGCAAATGTTTCAAGAGGGACATTCGCCTTGCCCCAAGCCACATTGCTGATTGGTGAGCGCTCAGCCTCCCCCTGCTGTTATTTCACTTGCACGGGTCGGTTGAGGTTAATGAATAAGCACAGACATTTTCCTGAGGGCAGCACACACTTCTCTAATGGACCTAAACAACTACACCAAACTTCACAGCGGTGTAAGTTACAAGTAATATCTCTTACTTCCCAATGCTCTTGACGGTCCGACCCTCCCTCAGCTCCTCCCACACAGAGCCCTGTGAATAGCATTAAAAATGTATCACTTTCTAACACGACCAGGCTCTCAGAGCTTCTGCGGTCTTAATATAAGCTCCAGCAGGCGGTGGATATTTGCAGGCAGCTGATTGGGATGGAATTTGAATTGGACCGTCTCAGGCAGCATTGCAGGTTTGGAGCTGTAATGGTACACTCTCGATTTGCCTGAGCAATCTTTCATTAGTGTTTGGACGCAAGTGAAGACGAATTTTAGCCTCCCAGAACCCCTCCTGTCCACTTTTCATTTTGACTGCTGAGCCATGGATGTTCACATGGCTTCAGAGAGAATAAATACAAGCCGTTTATATTCGTAAGCAAAGAACAACACAGCAGTATTTTAAAGGAGGAAAAGTATTTGGGGGGGGATATCTATTACATTTTAATGTGCAAAATGAAATGGAAAAGCTGTCTTGTCCTTTTATTAGATCTTGCTAAGTGTGACTTTGATAAAGTCTAGCATCGGCCCTTTGGAGGCTGCTGCTGAGATGCCTTTAGTTATCACTCTAAATCTTTACTATCTATCAGTCTAACCACAGACGCTGAGCTAATTATACTGTTGCCTGTTAGCAGGTGAAGTATCAGACTAAAGATGCAGTCTTGCTCTTAATAAGAAAATTTGAGCTTTGGCTGACCTTTTGATTCTGGCTTGACATACTGTAATATGTATTCAATGTGTATGTATGTATGTGTATGTTATTATTAGAAAATTTGGGAGGAATTGTCATACAGATTTCATACAAATTGCAGTTGAATGATTTTGCCTTGATTGATTTCATTTACAGTGGGAGCCATATCATATAGTAAAATTTGAGTTAATTTACCATTATAGTTACATTTTATTATGATGGTCCACTTTAGACATTCTACTAACTATAAGTAACTTTGCAACTATATGTCAACTAACTCTCATTAGAATATTAGTAGACTGTCAAGGTGCTGGGCAATGTTGCCGTCAACGGGTAACCAGGTGAGACAGGGCAAATAATTAGGGCAATGGACTAGTTTTCTTAAGGTGATGATATACGGGGCAATTTTTTTTTGCCCAAGCAACATTGCCCGGCAACATTGCCAAAAAAGTTGCCCCATGTGTCATCACCTTCAGGTTAGGGTAAAATGTTAGGGTTCAGGTTAGCACTATAAATTACTTTAAGTCAGTAGCATGTCTGATATTAAGATATTAAGTCTTCTATAATGAGAGTTAGTTGACATGTAGTTGCAAAGTTACTTATAGTTAGTAGAATAGTGTTACCATTATTATTTATTTATTCATTTACAGGAGTAATTCAGAATTCATGTATTGCATCAGTATTGCCCAAAAGCCAAGTCAAAAATTACACTATGCACACAAAATAGATCCCCTTTATGGCTTTAAGAACAGATTGCACAAGGGTAGATATCAGAATTAAATAAAACATAATAAAACATAGAATTATAATATTTAGCATTGTTATGCATATTTTTGCATACATAGTTTTGGTCACACTTTAGATTAGAGTCCAATTCTCATTATTAACTAACTATTAACTATAAATTTTGCATCTATAAACCCCTAATTACTGTTTATTAATAGATAGTATGGTAGTTGTTAAGTATTAGGAGGTAGAATGTGGTCATGCAGAATAAGGCATTAATATGTGCTTTAAAGTACTAATAAACAGCGTTTTTATACATTATATACATTTATTTGGCCACACATTAGATTAGGGTCAATTCTAATTATTAGCTAACTATTAATAACTACAACTTTTGCCTTTATAAACAAATAATTACTGCTTATTAATAGTTAGTAAGGTTGTTGTTAAGTTTAGGTATTGGGTAGGATTAAAGGATGTAGAATATGGCCATGCAGAATAAGGCATTAATATGTGCTTTATAAGTACTAATAAACAGCCAATATCCTAGTAATATGCATGCTAATAAGCAACTAGTTAATACTGAGAATTGTACCCTAAAGTGTTAGCATAATTTTTATACATTATATACATTTAAATATTTACATATTTATATTTGAGTGTTTTATATATATATATTTGATTGTTTTTGGGCCATTGTCTTAGTTCCGTTTATCATTTCACACTGTCGTTTTATAATTATAATTGTCATATACTGTAAGGGCAACAATAAAATAATGTTATGCAGTAGTAATCTATTTATGTCCTGAATTCTCTTCAATTATAACAAATGATTTTAAAGAGGTCCAACCTATAATAGACAAAAATATGATGCAAATTTTAAAACAAAGCGCAACTGGGTTCTTTTTTATACTTTTGAGTGAGCTTGGCATGAACCAATGCCGAAGTATACTTTATGCATTCTTTAGGAGCTCCCTTGAATGTGGTTTACTTTAACTGTATAGTGCAGGTTGTTGTCTGAGTTCATCTGGAGTGCTGGCTGCTTACGTAATGCACTACTGCACAAGCAAAAATAAAAATACAAAGGGCATTTTATGGCATTTTATTCACTTAAAATTCCATTTGGATGGTAACGTGATTGAAATTTGAAGTGCACAATAATTTCAAATAATTAGTGTCCTGCATGTATTCATCATGGATTAGGAAATCTCAAGCATTGCAATAAGTTCAACTAAAAGATTTCCATCTTACTTTCATTAACTGTGGGAAACGTTAATAATCAATGCAAGTACATTTTCATACTGAACAGTATTGACAGGAAATCGATTGATCATATTAAAATAAATAACTTTAGTCAATATTTGTATGAGCTATACATTCTTTGCTGCTTATTTAAGAGTTGAATTAGCTACATTGCCATTCAAAAGTTTTTGATCTGTAAGATTTTTAATGTTTTTAGAAGAAGACTCTTATACTCACCAAGGCCGAATTTATTTTGAATTAAATTCTATTTGAATATATTTTAAAATGTAATTTATTTCTGTGATGCAAAGCTGAATTTTCAGCATCATTACTCCAGTCACATGATCCTTCAGAAATTGTTCTAATATGCTGATATGCTGCTCAAGAAACATTTATGAATATTATCAATGTTGAAAACAGTTGTGTAAATTTTTAGGATTCTTTGATGAATAGAAAGTTCAAAAGAACAGATTTTATCTGAAATAGAAAGCTTTTGCAACATTGTACTACTGTTCAAAATTTGAGCTCAGTAAGACTAATTTGTTTTGGGGAAATAACTTAAAGAAATTAATACATTTATTCAGCAAGGATGCATTAAATTGATCAAAAGTGACAGTAAAGACATGTATAATGTTACAAAAGATTATATTTAAAATAAATTCTGTTCTTTTGAACTTCATCAAAGAATCCTGGAAAAAAGAAAAAAAAGTACACCACTGTTTTCAACATTGATAATAATCATAAATGTTTCTTGAGCATCAAATCATCATATTAGAATGATTTCTGAAGGATCATGTGACACTGAAGATGGGAGTAATGATGCTAAAATTACAGCTTTGAATCACAGAAATAAATTTACATTTCAAAATATATTCAAATAGAAAACAGTTATTTTACATTTTAATAATATGTCACAATATTACTGTTGTTTTTTTGTTTGTTTTTAATAAAATAAATGCACACTTGGTGAGCATAAGAGACTTCTTCTAAAAACATATATAAAAAATATATTGATCAAAAACTTTTGAATGGCAGTGTAAATGCAAGGTTCAACTATTTGTGTACCACATATGTGAGTGGCTGTTAAGTGGCTGCAAAAATGTATTTCTTTATTGATGACCATTAAGCCATGTTTTATCAGTGTCTGATTCTTGATTATTTTTAAAGTATTAATTTGACTTGATGTATTTGACTGCCCAGCCAAACAAGAGCCACTGAAATGGTTTGGAAAGGTAACAGATAACTTTGTTCAGGCATTATTGACCTACTTGGTTGTTACATATCAGATTGGTTTCTTATGAACTTCCTTTTATGTTCACATAGATAGCTGTGAATGTAGATAGTGGACACAGAGTAGGCTCATTAGGTTTTGTGACAGACTTTTCATCAAATGTTATTTACCTCTAAATGGTTGCATCATTAACAGGGTCAGGGTTTCTGTGTTTAGAGAGTTTTAATGGCTGTTTATGGGGTGGTGGATGTCATCATTAATGTTCCTGCTCTCGGTCAGTTGCGGGTGATTTAATTAGTGTGTCTATGGTGATTCTGGGCAGAGAGCTTGCATATTAATGCTCTCATCGATGGACACACACAGCTCTGCGAGGAAACATAATGGTGCAGGGGCTAAATGTGGCCATGCAGGGTTGATTGCCGCTAATTTGTTTCTCCTCTATTGTGATGGCTGCACTGACAAAAAAACATAAGACACGACACAATGTCTGTCCACGACGTGGTCACTTGACAAACAGGATATACTTTGATCACTTCCTTTGCTTTTGTGGCAACTGTTGTGAGACAGGAAACGTGTCCGTGAATTTCTCAGCTATTATGAGTTCTGTCTCATCTAACCTATCAAGATGCCCACTGCAATTTACATCTTCTTCTTAGCAACCTAACACCCACCTCCTTTGGATAACATTAGAGGGTTGTAAAATTGTACATGCGTGCATTCTGCTATGCCACTGTCAATACATGTTAGCTAGATAACAATAGGACTCAAGCCATTAGTGTCTCTAAGGACTATTTTTTAAATCGCATTTCAAAGCACATGCACTTTATTACAGCGATGTTGAAGAGAAGGGATATCCCTCAGCGGCACAATGGGATATAAATGCATGATGAATCCCTTCGCCTGCATGTGACAAAATCCTGTTGTTAGACTACAAAACTTTCGGCACTGATTTAATTTGCCAAGACATAAGACCTGTGTTGGACTGGATTGCATAATGATGTTTATGCAATTTGCCACGCGAGCGTGAATGGCTGGTTGTAGCAAGGGGGAGCTAATAAATTTAAAAGATTGCTCTTTAAATGTTGGGTGGACGCTGAGCATGAAATCCCACCGATGAATTGTTCATGACGTGGTTCGATAATGTGGAGGCGAGGCATGGAAGAAGCAGGGAGACCCAAAGTGCTCCTGCAGGAATACAGATGAATGAGCGGTAGAGCACAAGACTGTCACAGGGTTCAGAGCAGACTTTAGCTTCAGCTAATTTCCCCCTATCTTCTTTTGCTCTCTTTTTCATGCAAAAACTTGTTATATACCATTCCAGGATCACATATGCTTATTTCAAAATCCCCAGAATCAATAGCTTAAGACTTAACATAAGGCTTAATATAAAGTCCACTTGATTCAAAAGGCATGATGTAACATTCATTCTCAAAAGGGTGTATATAAATTGTTTATTGGTTAGTTCTATTTAGTTGGCCTTGATTGTGATCTAGTGTGTTCGTTTACTAATCGGTTGTAATTCGCTTTGTCTTCCAATGCATATAAATGTTTTACCCAGGGTCTAAAACTAACTTTTTGCCACACCTGTCAATGGCCGGTGACATAAGAACCGTTTTTTTTTTTCATGGCCGGTAACATTTTACATTTTGCAAACAACAGGCAGTTATGACACAAAATTTGTAGATACTAGTGAACATTATACCAATTTTGATACCACAGCTAAAACTAGCCTAACTAATATAAATTTAAAACATTATTAAAGACAAATAAACAGTCAGTAATAGCACAAACAAATACAACAGAACAAAGGTACAAATAAAATAAACCAAAAATAATCAAATATAAAATAGTCTTCACTGTACAGTGCATCCAGAAAGTATTCACAGCGCTTCACTTTTTCCACATTTTGTTATGTTACAGCCTTATTCCAAAATGGATTAAATTAATTATTTTCCTCAAAATTCTACAAACAATACCCCAGGGCTGCCCCAAGCCTTTATGGGGCCCTAAGCGGATTTTTATTTGGGGGCCCCTCAGGGTCGATTGACTATTGACTATTGTCAATAATACGATTGACTATTGTACGATTGTACATCAGTCGTCACTATTGTATGATTGTACATCACATACATCAGTTTTATTCGTTATAGCTGTGTTGCTTACATCATGTCTGCCAGTCATGTTTTTACCCTTCTACGGTTTTTAATTGTAACAGTAGCAAACCCATAAGAGTGGTCAGGTGCTAATTCAAAGTCTTACAGTACTACAGTTCAGACTGGGAGATGTACTTTTTTTTTTTTTTTTTTTTTAAGAAGTTTCTTATGCTGAATATGCACACTTTTCCCCAGGATTCTTTGATAAATAGAAGGTTCAAAAGAACAGAATTTATCTGAAATAGAAAGCTTTCAAAGAATCCTAAAATGAACTGTTTTCAACACTGATAATGATCATAAATGTTTCTTGAGCATCAAATCATCATATTAGAATGATTTCTCAAGGATCATGTGACACTGAAGACTGGAGTAGTGATGATAAATTCAGCTTTGATCACAGGAATAAATTACACTTTACTATATATTCACATAGAGAACAGCTGTTTTACACTGGAATAATATTTCACAATATAGGCCTAACTGTTTTACTGTATTTTTGATCAAATAAATGCAGCCTTGGTGAGCATAAGAGACTTCTTTTTAAAAGCAAGAAATGTTGATTTCTTTCAAACATTAAACATAGATTTTATTTTGACGGAAACACGCAGGAAGACCTTAGTGCTACTTTTTGTTGACAACAACAGATTTATAAATTATTATCATTATGAATTTGGGAAGATGTTTGACGCATGTTGCATTCCCAAATGTTAATTGTAAGCGACTTTTAATCATAAACATATCTCCACCTTGGAATTATAAGATTCTGTCTGCATCCTGACTGGTTTTGAGATATTGAGCTTTAAAGTTTTTTGCATTCCATTTGACAGTGTAGAAAGAACCTTTTTATTTTCTAAATACAAAGTTCCAAAATGTACACAACTTAAAAAGCTTCACAAACTGTAAAGAATAAGAGTATGTGAATAACTCAATTTTGACAAATATCAGATATAACCTTACATTCCAAGGGGATGATATAGCACTTGCAGAAAAACATTTATTGAGAAATGGAAAGCTATGATGTACTCCTTCCAAAACATACAGCATGTCAGATAAGGTATTCACATTAAACCATATAACATTCTCAAATCTCTACATTCATAAAAAGGTTACCGAGCAACTGACCAGTAGCAGTTTCAGCAATATTTTTTTTTTCTCCCACTTTGGACTTTGAACCCTGCAGCTCAACAAGCTAATAGTGTACGGCCGATGGCGCCGCAAGCTCGTGCAGCGCTGTCAGAATCAATCCGTGCATATATTAGAAAACGTAACATTTTGCAGTTTATTTAGTAATTGTTTAAGGCTATTTCGCGATTTCAATTATCATACAATAACATGCAGCAAGAAGTCATTTCATGTGCTCTTGGGGGCCCCCTGGTGGCCACTAAGCAGCCACTTAGTTTGCTTATGCCTTGGGCCGGCTCTGCAATTTATTTAAAAAAAAAAAAGTATTGAGCAAAGGCTGTGAATACTTATATGTACATACTTATGTTTTTTTTATTTATTTTTTTTTATAAATTTGCAAAGATTTCAAACAAACTTCTTTCACGTTGTCATTATGGGGTATTGTTTGTAGAATTTTGAGGAAAATAATGCATTTAAGCCATTTTGGAATAAGGCTGTAACAACAAAATGTGGTAAAAGTGAAGTGCTGTGAATACTTTCCGGATGCACTGTATAAATGAACATAGATTAATCCTCTTTAAAGTAAAAAAAAGTTATTCAGACCACAGCCATGAGTGATTTTTCAACAGGATTATTAGGCTGCTGTCACTTTAAGACCTGCACAAATCAAATATTGCCTATACTGATACTGTACACATGCAACTATTTACATTCACTTAAGACATCATCGGCTATGTTTACTAAGATACTTTGTTTGAATTTGTTCTTTCAAGTGCAAGAAGACACGAAAGAGAGCTCAATTCAGTATTCGCATGCTGTCGCATGCAGTATTGGCACGGATGTTTGTGCACAGAAAACTTCCCACAGCACGAGAAACGTATTGAGTTCCCTTTCTCGTCTTCTTCAGCTTGAATATTTTAATTGGCAAAGCTTAAACTTTCATGACGATGCAGTACTGGCCCGTCAACTGTTCCAAGCGTCATTCATATTCTCATAACATTGCATTGTTAGAATTCATAAAATTGTTACCGGCCAACTGCCGATTGACACCATTTCATATACTCGCCAACGCAGTTTTTATTTTTTTTTACTCGCATTTGGCGCTTGGCGAGTGTTCATTTTAGGCCCTGGTTTTACCACTTGTATTGACTTTGTCTTAACCATTTATTTGACGCACCATAAACACCTTTTATTTTATCACATGTATATTTTATACAACTATTCAACAAAACTGATCTGATCTTCAATATTGGACTCAGAGCCTCATGTTTCTTTGAATTTGTTTCAATTATAAAAAAAAATTCCCGACTAGGCAATTTATTCATTTTAAATTGACATACCCAACTTCCATAATATATTATTTATATATTTTTAGCTCGGAGCAAGTTTCACTGTTTTTTCTATCATTCTCTCCTATGTTATAACTATCTTTTTTCAGTATCAGCCCAATATTTCCTTGTCATCAGCTGTTCATTTGTAAATTATGAGGTTGCCTATGAGTCTGGCAGTCTTCGGGAGTTTGCAGTTGCTTATGAAGTTTTTGGGAGTTTGGACACAGTTTTGTTGATCATGGTGGCTTGTAGTGTAGATTGGGTACAGATGGCTTTTAAAAGTGATATGGCAAGTTATTGAGAACATTATTGTTATTCCTAATTTTCATTAAACATACTGGTCATAGCATACATTTCTTTCAAAGTTGTATGAGGTGGCAGATTCACTAAAATACAGTAGGTATTGGATCTAGATCTGGGCTACATTTCTCAAAAGCATCGTAAGCCTAAGTAGATTGTAGAACCATTGGCACCAATGGTCTCAACTTGGCTTTTGAGAAATGGAGCCCTGGCTTGTTGCTGCACAAATTAAGCGTCTGTTTTCTACTCTGATTTCCTTCTAGCTTGCCCTTCTGCAAGTATTATGCCTCCAAATATATATTTATCATTTATACATTTATTTTTACCTAGTTTGCCCCTTTTTTCCTCGTCTTTTCTTCTTTTGGCATGGGCACATCTGTGTGTGTGTAGAGCAATTAATGAGTTAGTGTGACATTTGATGCAGGTGCTTGTCCTTATCCTAACTCTAATGAGCGGACATCCTCTGTCGGAGACAGGCCCATGACCCGCTCACCCGACTGCACCCCACAGCTGCCAGAGTACACCAGATGACGATTACCAAACAGGAGTTTAGGTGGAATAACATTAACCATGCTTCCTCCCTGACTTTGCAAAGTAAGGTGTGAGAGAGGAAGAGTGAAAACATGTGGATGGTGATGCTCAACCATAATGATATTGGCAGACAGCAGGGAGAGATCTGTAAATCTTATATGGAAGAGCATCTAAACATTCTGTGTCCAGATCCAAACACTAAGCTCATTAACTTTATTGCACATTATCATAGCACAGCAACAATATCTGTCTAATTTGTATCATTGCTGTAAATTGAAAGCAATTACAAACTGTAAATGTAATTTTCCAGCTGTGAAATAGGACATTGGATGATGAACTGTGACTTACGTGAGTAATGAAATATTCATGGTACTTAGCGGT
Source organism: Paracanthobrama guichenoti (assembly GCA_018749465.1). Lineage (NCBI taxonomy): Eukaryota > Metazoa > Chordata > Actinopteri > Cypriniformes > Gobionidae > Paracanthobrama > Paracanthobrama guichenoti. Next base: position 40,736,466 of record CM031948.1, on the reverse strand, counting down.
TATTTCCCATATCGCATTCAAAGTTGATAGCAATGTGTTCTTTATAATTAATCAAACATATCCAATCAAAGTTATAGGTTACAGGTACGAAGTATTGCTCCTGTGCCTAACAAATGCTTAAAGGTGCTCTAAGCGATCCTGGGTGGAGTAACTTCTTGTTGGTGTTCGAAGTGTTGTCGAACAAAAGAGGAGCTAGCTAGACCCTCCCTCCTCCTCCTCCTCCCCCTCCCCTCCTTGCTTCCTGAAACAGCCCTTCTGCCGCCGGAGTTCTCGCCACCTTTTGAAGGCTTTCCCGATGTAAATTTGGGACTTTGTGCGTTCCTTCTCTTTTTTCCCTTTTCGTTGCAAGTTGTTCATCAGAACGTCGTCTCTTTGGTCATGTGTCGGCCATAACAAAACCATATAATTCAAACTTCCCACTTTATGCTTCTCTTTTCTACACCCCCCCCCTTCATGTGCACGCGCACTAACCCCAAACCTCCACCCCCAAATCATTCTTGTCAGTTATTGGCTGGAGCACTGTTTATTATGTTTCGTTGTCCAGACTTTGTCCAAGTTTGTTTTTGTTGCCTTTTGTAGAGCTGGTGCTGACTACAGAGACCGCGTTTTTTTTTTTTTTACAGTGTGTCCGGGGGACAGGCAGCTAGCGGATAGCGAGGAGATGTTTGCTGTTTGTGACAAAAAATGTTTTGGCCTAAAAATCGCGTGACATCGCTTATAGCACCTTTAATGTTTAGCAGCGCATATACTGTACTTAGCCAATGACATGGTCTTTGTTTTAAAATCAAAGCATTCAATGTAAAGTCTAGTCAAAACTTTAAAAATTAAGAAAGCAACAGATTGAGGAGATTCCCCCCTTCTATTATGTAAAGTGCTCTGAGTACCCAGAAAAGCACTATATAAATGTAACAAATTATGAATTAATTAGATTTAAATAAGCAGTTCAACTAAAATATATATTTTAAATCTGTTAAAGGGATAGTTCACCAAAAAAAATTAAATTATCCCATGATTTACTCACCCTCAAGTCATCCTAGGTGTATATGACGTTCTTCTTTCAAATTAATACAATCAGAGTTATATTAAAAAGTCCTGGCTCTTCCAAGCTTTATAATGGCAGCGAATTGCTGTTTTTGTTTTGAAGTCCATAAAAGTGCATCTATCCATCATAAAAGAAAACCACACGGCTCCAGGGGGTTAATAAAGGCCTTCTGAAGTGATGCAATGTGTTTGTGTTAGAAAAATATCCATATTTAAAAGTTTACAAACTGTAATCTCTAACTTCGCTAACCAAGTTTTGTTTTGCTCTATCCTCTGCACTTCCGTGTTCGTCACCAGAACTTACAGGCTACACCTACGTTCTACATCATACACTGGAATGCCAGTCTGTCGTGAACGCACGTTAGCGGAAGTTAGAGATTACAGTTTGTAAAGTTTTAAATATTTTTCTTACACAAATGCATCGCTTTGCTTTAGAAGGCCTTTATTAACCCCCCGGAGCCGTGTGGAGCAGTTTTATGATGGATATATGCAAAGCATTCAAAACAGAAACAGCCATTCACTGCCATTATAAAGCTTGGAAGAGCCAGGACATTTTTTAATATAACTCTGATTGTGTTCGTCTGGGATGACTTGAGGGTGAGTAAATCATGGGCTAATTTTCATTTTTGGGTGAACTATATTTATAGAAGAATGTCTAAGCTGCTTTTATACATATAATTCTGTACACATAAAACATTGGTGTTATCCTTTTCTTGTTGCATGACCCATGAACAGTTGCATATATAGTCCTTGAGCACTGGAAAAGCGCTATATGAAACTTCATAATTTTATACTATTTATATAACTATAAACGTATTATTATTTTTAATGAAAGTGAATGGTGACTACACTGTAAAAAATATTGTTGGTTTAACTTTAAAAAAGTAAGTAACCTGGTTGCCTTAAAATGTTGAGTTAATTGGAATTAAAAATTTGAGTTAATACAATGAAGGAAATGGGTTTAATAAATAGAAACTCAAAATATTATTGTATCTGAACCACATACATTTTAACCACATTCATTTTTTTTTTTTGTGATAAATCATGAAAATTTGGCATGTTTCACTGCATTATAACAAATAAAACACAATTACACAATATGCTTACAAAATCTTTTAATACTATATGAATAATGGGTGATGTCAATTCTCAAAAATGTTCATTGTATTAACTCAAATTTTTATTTTCAATGAACTCAAAATTTTAAGGCAACCAGGTAACTTACTTTTTAAATATTTTTCTTTACAGTGTACAGCTGAATGTTTCAAGCTAAATTTTCAAGGTGTAGGACCTTGCAGCAAATCAGGCAGGGATGACGTGAACTATGCCGAAACATCGCAAAGAGGAGAATTCCACGAGAGGCCAGAGTCAACACTGACCACACTCTTAAGAAAAATGGTTCTAAACAGTACCAAATTAGGGTTCTTTGGCTTGTAACAATAGCAGAACCCTTTTTGGTGCTAAATAGAACCCTTTTTATAGACCATTTCATCAGACGCACACGTGTTGCCACGGTTACGCGCCTAGCCCGAAGTTAACTTCCGGTCTGTGTTTATTTATCGGTCTGGCTAATGGATAGTCTGGCGCACTACTCAGTAGAAACACATTTTTTTACATACTATTCTTGGATAACATGATATAAATATTAACGATCAAGCAGAGAGCATATGACACCAGCACAAAAACAGTGTGCGACTCACCAAAAAGCCTTGAAAGCATCATAAATATCCAGTCTGACTGCATACGAGAGCAGTGTCTAATGTAATTTAGACTGTCTGACAGTGTCTGTCTGTCTAATGTAATTTTCTTATTATTTATTTTGCTTGTTATCAGAAATAATGTACTCTAGAGGTAACTTATTCTGGCTGTTTACACTTGGCATTAACATGCGATCACCGTGATCCGGTCAAGCAGATCGGCTCATCAGTCAATCAGGACACAGCGCGTGTACATTTGTTCACATCAAGTTGTCGCCATCTGGATAAATGAATGGATTTATGTTGAATATTTAAATTAGGTATATAGGCCTTTATCACAGAGTGTAAAACAACTTTTGCTTTATCCTCTATTAATGGCAGTGCCCAGAGAGCACGGGATTTCTGTGATGCATTCATATACAATCAATCTCAAATAGGGAACTTTATCTACAAGTTTAAGTTTCCCAACATTAATCTTATATTATGAAACAAAGAAACACGTTATTCCGACGCATTGCATGATTGAAAGGTGAGCGCGCAAGCATTTATATAGGATACTGTTCAGAAAACGGCATTACACGGTCTTTAAAGGGTTCGTTCACCCACAAATTTAAATTCCGTCATTAATTCCTCACTCTCATGACGTTCCAAACCCGTCAGACCTTCGGAATACAAATTAAGATATTTTTCTTCCTCTCTAAGGTCTTACGGGTTGGGATTGACATGAGGGTGAGTAATTATTGACAGGCTTTTCAGTTCTGGGGGAACTAACCCTTTAAGGGAGGTGTTTCCCCCACTCTATATTGCAGACAGAATTTGGAGATTATTTATAATAAACATGCTGAAAAAAAACACAAAAAAACAAACAAACATATAAATTAAGATAATGTTGCACAATTCAAATTAAAGATGATAACGCATAAGAAAGATAATGCAGCCTCTGTTGTTATTGATTCATTGCGGACATCTACCGGAAGTTAAGTTTGGGCCACAAAAGCGTGTATGTGCAGTAACGTTTGTTTATGTTGTTGCCGTTGAAACCGTCTATAAGGTTCCATAAAGAACGTCTCGGTTACGTATGTAACCCTCGTTCCCTGAAGGAGGGAACGGAGATGCCACGTCGGAGTACCGACGAATAGGAATCTCGCTCGCGAGAGCCAATCTACTTCGAGTGTAACTAAAACGAGCCAATGCACATTGGCATGCAATGATTGCACCAGGTGCTCATGCCACGCTGTGCGGGTATAAATGAGACACAGGTGATTGCATCAAATTAGCCTTTTGCTGAGGAGCCGAGTAGGTAGGCAGGCACCCCAGCAGGGTACAGAGGACATGGCGACGGGACGTGGCGTCTCCGTTCCCTCCTTCAGGGAACGAGGGTTACATACGTAACCGAGACGTTCCCATTCAGTCGGTCACTCGGCGCCACGTCGGAGTACCGACGAATAGGAATCCCTACCAAAGTGCCATGGCCTCTGCCCCTTCCAGTGCCCAGTGTGAGCCACCTGAGCTCTCTTACCTGATGAGACGGGGCTCACACCAGGAAGTCCATCACTGCTGTTCCGCATGACCCTGTTCAGTGATTATTGGATGACACTGGGAAAGCGTGCCCTAGAAAAGGGGCCGCTGCGGAGCCCACATCGTACCCCGGAGGAGTTATGTGGAGTACAAAGCTGAGCCGTAGCCCGCAAGGGAGGAGGGGGCTCAGTCCCGGTGACGGGAAGGCTCTCCCAAGGGAAAGACACGGGCTTCCCGTAGGAGCGACCGTGGAAGAAATATGGGATCCCCGCAGGGTCACTCATATAAGCCCAGCCCATTACCGGTTCTCAAGGATTCAGCGGCAAGGGGCCTGATGCCCGACGTTCCGTGGCGTCCGGCACCGAGGAGATGGAGGACTCACAGAGTTTGCTTCTGGAGAATAAGAGCGCGGGCGCAGCAAGCCGACAAGAGCCGGGCCTCTCAGTGCTTCTACCCGTTTGAGGTGAGAACACAGGAGGAGACCGGCTCTACACGTAGGCTATAGAATCTAGCGAGCGTGTTGGGTGTCGCCCAGCCCGCAGCTCTACAGATGTCTGACAGCGAGGCGCCACGTGCCAGCGCCCAGGAGGATGCAACACTTCTGGTAGAGTGTGCTCGCACTTGAGCGGACAGGGCACACCTTGTGCTTGGTAAGCCAAGGTGATGGCATCCACTATCCAGTGGGCCATCCTCTGCTTGGAGACAGCCTTTCCTTCTGCTGGCCTCCGTGACAGACAAAGAGCTGATCTGAGGTTCTGAAGCTTTGAGTTCTATCCACGTAGATCCGCAGAGCGCGGACGGGACAGAGCAAAGCTAGGGCTGGGTCTGCCTCCTCCGGGGCAGCGCTTGCAGGTTCACCACCTGGTCCCTGAAGGGAGTGGTAGGAACCTTGGGCACATAGCCAGGCCGGGGCCTTAGTACCACGTGGGTATTACCCGGCCCGAACTCTAGGCACGATTAAATCGACCGAAAATGCCTGCAGGTCCCCTACCCTCTTGATGGAGGCCAATGCAGCCAACAGCAAAGTCTTCATAGACAGAATCTTTAGCTCTGCTGACTGCAAAGGCTCGAATGGGGCATTCTGGAGTGCTCGGAGCACCAGAGCAAGATCCCAAGAGGGTATGGAGGGGGGTCGAGGAGGATTTAACCGTCTCGCCCCCCTAAGGAACCTGACGACCAGGTCGTGCTTCCCAACCGACTTACCTTCTACGTGGTCGTGATAGGCGGATATAGCAGCAACATAGACCTTGAGGGTGGAGGGTGACAGCCTACGCTCCAACCCTTGTTGCAGGAAGGAAAGCACAGACGCGATCGAACATCTTCGGGGGTCCTCTCGGCGAGAAGAACACCACTCGACACGAACAGGTTCCACTTCGAGGCGTAAGCCTGTCTTGTAGACGGTGCACGTGCCGAAGTGATGGTGTTAACTACCTCTTGGGGTAAGTCACCTAGAACCTCCGCGTCCGTCCGGGGCCAGACATGAAGCTTCCACAGGTCTGGACGCGGGTGCCACAGGTGCCCGTCTCTGAGTCAGAAGGTCCTTCCTCAGAGGAATCGGCCAAGGAGGGGCTGTCGCGAGGAGCATAAGTTCTGGGAACCAGGTCCGGTTGGGCCAGTGCGGCGCCACCAACAGGAGCTGCTCCTCGTCCTCCCTGACCTTGCACAGTGTCTGTGCAAGTAGGCTCACTGGGGGAAACGCATATTTGCGCAGCCCCTGGGGCCAGCTGTGCGCAAGGGCATCCGTGCCGAGTGTACCCTCGGTCAGCGAATAGAACCACTGGCAGTGGGGCGTTTCTGGGGAAGCAAACAGGTCGACCTGTGCCACCCCGAACTGTCTCCCGATCAGCTGAACCACCTGGGGTGGAGTCGCCACTCCTGGGGCGCAGCTCGTGAGAGCTCGTCGGCCACACGGTTGCGCACACCAGGGACATGAATGGCCTGAAGCGACCTCAGACACTTCTGACTCCAGAGGAGGAGATGGCGGGCGAGTTGCGACATGCGCGGGAGCGCAGACCACCTTGTCGGTTGATATACGCAACAGCCGCAGTGTTGTCCGTGTGGACCAGTACATCTTTGCCCGTAACCGCCCTTTGAGGCGGCTCAGAGCAAGATGTACTGCTAGCAACTTCGAGGCAATTGATGTGCCAATGCAGGTGCGGGCCCGTCAAACCCCTGACACTGCATGCCCGTTGTACGTGGCTCCCCAGCCCATGGCGGAGGCATCCGTGAAAACCACAGTATGCCTGGACACCTGTTCCAGGGGCACTCCAGCCCGAAGGAACGAAGGGTCTGACCACGGACTGAAGGACTGGCGACAGGCGGTGTGATGCTCACCCGGTGAGTGCCGCGTTGCCACGCCCATCTCGGGACTCGGCCGTGTAGCCAATGCTGAAGCGGTCTCATATGAAGCAGGCCGAGCGGCGTTACTGCCGCGCGGCTGCCATATGCCCCAGGAGCCTCTGAAACCGTTTCAGTGGAACCGCCATCCTGCCCTGAAACGTGTTCAGGCAGTTCAGCATCGACTGGACATGCTCCTCTGTGAGGCGCGCTGCCTGCTCGACCGAATCCAACTCCATACCGAGAAAGAGATCCTCTGCCCGGGGGCGAGTTTGCTCCTTTCCCAGTTGACCCGAAGACCCAACTGGCTGAGGTGTCTGAGCACCAGGTCCCTGTGTTCGCACAACTGATCCCAGGACTGTGCTAGAAAGAGCCAGTCGCCGAGATAGTTGAGGATGCGAACGCCCGTTCTCTCATGGGCACGAGGCCCCCTCCGTGACTTTCGTAAAGACATGGGGGGACAGGGCCAGCCCGAAGGGCAGGACTTTGTACTGATATGCTCAACCTCGAACGCAAAAGCGCAGAAATGGCCTGCGTCGAGGAAGGATCGAGACATGAAAGTACACGTCCTTCAGGTCGACCGCTGCAAACCAATCTTGGGGACGGATGCATTCGAAAATGCGCTTCTGCGTGGCGTCTTGAACGGTAGCTTGTGGAGGCTCGATTCAGGACTCGCAGGTCCAAGATTGGCCGTAACCCACCGGCTTTCTTGGGTACAATGAAGTACGGGCTGTAGAGGCCGGTCTTCATATCGGCTGGAGGGACCGGCTCTATCGCGTCCTTCGCCAGCAGGACAGCGATCTCCACACACAGGACATGGGCATCTGCAGCATTCACCGAAGTGAAGCGGATGCCCCTGATCCTGGGGAGCGCCAGGCGAACTGAATCGCGTGAGCGAGCCTGATGGTCCGAATGAGCCAGCGAGACGGACCGAGGAGCACTAGCCAGGCTCCCAGGGACCGTATAAGCAGGACCATAGGGACCACCGGCGTACCCACCGTGGGGCAGCGAGGTGGAATGCAGATACCGGACTGGGGCGGCTGTCTCGTGGAGGCGGCCCGCAGCGAGGTGAGAGTGTGCCGTGCAACACTTACCTGACTCCACAGGTGGGCAGCAGGAACATGAGGGGGTTGTCCACTGCTGCCCGCTGGCGAAGAGGGAGGATGAGTGTGGTCCGGCGTTTGACCAGCCACAACTCTCCGAGCCCCCTGCGGACCCGGAGATGGAAGGAACTGCTCTTGTTGAGAATTTGGGTACCGCTGGGGCTGAGCCCAGCGGCGGAACAGAGACAAAATGGAACACAAGATTCTCCTCCCGGCCCTCCACCGGGGGATGGAGGGGTGTGGTCACCATCTCCAGAAGAGCAGTCCTCCTCACCTCCGGGTCGCCCGTCTCGTGGCAGCCTGCCCTTGGCCTTGCCTCCCCTCTTGGCAGGCGTCTGGACGGGTAGGGCGGCCTGCTTGCGCCCGGCTCCACAACGCCGCTGGGTGGAGGCTGCTGCGCGCGGCGCGGGCGGAGGCAGGCGCGAGCGGCGCCCCTCGGCGACGAGCAGGCTGAGGCGCTGCCGGGCGGCGGGTGGAGACAGCAGCTGACCGCCGAGGCAGAATGTGACTGACCGCCTCAGTCTGCTTCTGTGCGGCCAAGAACTGATGGGCGAAGTTCTGGGCGCGCGCGCGAAGAGGCCAGTCTGGGAGACGGGGAGTTAAGGAACCTGACTTTGTCGGTCTCCTCATGTCCGCCAGACACAGCCAGAGGTGGCGTTCCTGGACCACCATAGTGGACATCGCGACGACCCACGGCCCGCGCCGTAACCTTCGCCGCAAGAAGCGCGAGGTCCGTTGCGGTTCTCAGTTCCTGGAGAACTGCGGGATCGTGACCACCCTCGTGCAAGGTCTTCAGAGCCGGGCCTGATGGACCTGCAACAACGCCGTGGCGTGTAAAGCGGAGCCTGCCTCTCCACAAGCCAGGTAGGCCTTCCCGATCAGATCGGATGAGTACCTACAGGCCCCGGAGGGAAGACACGGGTTCCCCCTGGAAGTGGAGTTAGGGCACAGTTGCATAGCAACGGCCCGTTCCACGGGGAACCTGCGTGTATCCCTTTGCAGGTCCGCCATCGAGGGTGGTGAGGAGGAGGATCCACTAGGCCGGTTTCGGGCAGTAAAGGTGCCGTCCACGACCTTGTGAGCTCCTCGTGCACCTCCGGGAAAAAAGGCCGGGGTGGGGCGCTGAGAACCAGCACGGGCCACCCCGAGAAACCAATCATCCAGCCTTGAGGATTCGGGACACGGTGGAGGGTCCCACACGAGCCCGACTCTCTCGGCGGCCCGGGCAAGCATAGCCATCATCTCCAGATCAGTATCGGGCACAGTGGGTCTACCGGAGGAGCCCCTGCGCCGACACATCCTCTCCAGAGAGTTCTGACCCTCCCTCCGATGCAGTGATGGACATCTGGTCCTCAAGGGGAGCCCCAAAGGATACGGATGGTGCACATCTCGTGGATGGCCCACCGCGTTCCAATGGCAGCTCTACTGGCTGCGGAGTGCGAGAGGGATGAGGGTTCCCCGGGGGTTGGTTCCCTGGGGGAAACACACTCACCGTAACCCTCAAATCAGCCGGCCTACTGCCTGAAGTAACTCTCTGAGGAGAGTTAGATCGCGGCAGAGGCACAGAGGCTCCGCCCCTTGCGAGACGGAGCCGCGATCGCAACTCCGAGATGGTCATGTTCCCGCGGTGAGAACATGATTCATCCACCAGCGCTGCCTCAGCGTGCTGAACGCCCAAACACGAGATACAGCGCTGATGACCATCCTCGGTGACAGGAAACCACCGCATCCAGAAACACACAGATAGAATGTCATCTTGAAAAAGACGCAAGCTCTATCTGTGTAAGCTCTTTCAGAAGGACGCTCTCTCCTTGGTGCTGAAGCACGCAGGGGAGGGGCGCGCGACACCGTCAGGGGTAGTGCAGCCTGACGTGCGCGCTCTCTCTCACACGGCGCTCTCTACCAGCCGTGGGAACGGCTTTTTAGCGCTCTCCACCTAGCGCACCGAACCGGCTGTGAGAACAGCCTTTGTGATCGTTCTGTTCAAACAACAAAGAGAGATGATCGGAAAACCACACGACCCGCTGCTGTGCCGTCACACCAACACCGAATGAAGAGATCGCTTCCGAAGGCGGCTTCCGTCTTCAGTCAGGACTGCGGGTAAGGAGTGATATCTGTAGTAACCATCTACCACTCGGCTCGAAGCAAAATGCTAATTTGATGCAATCACCTGTGTCTCATTTATACCCGCACAGCGTGGCATGAGCACCTGGTGCAATCATTGCATGCCAATGTGCATTGGCTCGTTTTAGTTACACTCGAAGTAGATTGGCTCTCGCGAGCGAGATTCCTATTCGTCGGTACTCCGACGTGGCGTCGAGAGTGACCGACTGAATGGGAACCATGCTTTAACGGCGTTAGGACCTTATGGTGTTATAAATAACCTTTTCAACAATAGTTTATTTTCATTAATGTTAATATGTTAATATCTTCATATTATTAATATTAGGATTATTAATATTATTTGTATATATTATTTATTAATATTGTATATAGTAATATATATAAAAAAATGTTTGTCCCTTATCTGCCCTAATGTCTTGTTGCCTCTATTTCCGTTTTACAATTTTTTTAAACAGCATTATTAATATTGTTGTGTCAATTAGGAACTTTTTTTTTCATTGACATGTCAAATTGTAGCAAAAATGACAGTGCTCTAACAACGTCTCGGTTACGTATGGTAACCCTCGTTCCCTGAAGGAGGAACGGAGACGTACGTCGGACGCCACCGACTGAAAGGGAACAGTTGTTAGCTGAATACATTAATAAATAACAATTGACATTGAACATGAGCTAAATGTAATGAAGACCAAGTTCCAGTGAAATATCTTCACAATCCTCTATTTACGTCTTTCATTATGTGTATTCTAAGTGGCAGTTTCTCTCTACAGATGATGAGGTTATGTTACATGACAGCAACTGAAATACACAATTGAGTTTAGAGTTACAGTGCGTCTCTTCCATTTGATTATGCAAAAACAAGTATGTGAGCCCTTTTGTTAAAAGGAAGAAAAAGTGATAGAAAGTCATAGGATAGCATTATTTTTGTGAGTAAATAAGTAATAATTAAAAAAATCTAACAATATGGATAATAAATTCAATATCTCTGTTATTTATAGATAAGATGAGTATGTGTAGCTGAACAGAGCTGCTCACACTTCCATGCTCTGTTAAACTAAAAAGAGAAAAAGACATGATTGGTAGGAAACTAGTAACAATTTTTAAAGTTATAATTTATTGACATTTTAAGAAAGAAATCATTTACCTGTTGAGAGTGTGTTGACGTCTGTGTAGTTGTATAGCTGACTTCCAGAAAATCAATAATGAGAAGGCTTTGACATTTAAAGATATGAAAAACAAAAATGCGTGAATAAAGAACCCTTTCAGCATATAAAGGGTTCATCAGGATGATATGGTTCTAAATAGAACTGTTACTATGTGTAAAGAACCTTTAAAGAACCATTTTATTTTTTTGAGTGTATGATGTCAACTTTAGGCAGGTTTCTTTTTTTTCATTTTTTTTTCATTTGTCTTATGCGAAAATTCAGCTTTGCTAACACAAGAATAAATTACATTTAAAAATATATTAAAATATAAAAGAGTTATTTTAAATTGTAATAATATTTCATAATATTTCTGTTTCTTTTTCTGTATTTTTGATCAAATAAATGCAACCTTGGTGAGCATAAGAGACTTAAAGTGCCCCTATTATGCTATTTTAAAGTTTCCTAATTTAGTTTTGGAGGTTTCCAACAACAGGTTTACATGCATCAAAGATCAAAAAACATTTGTTTTTCTCATAATATACATTGCACATCACCACAATGTTCAGTGATTCTCAAACGACTCGATGGATGAATCACTAAATCCCTCTAAATCCCTCCTTTCCACAAGCTACTCTGGTCTGATTGGTCAGATGGCCCAGTCTGTTGTGATTGGTCTACCGCATACAGCATGTGTTTCGGAAACAAATGGCCTTTACCATAACTGAACTCCAGGAACAATGACGTCGATTTTACACTAATCCCAGCGAGAGTCCGATTCGATGATGAAACATTGGAAGAACTAGTTATTCAACCTGAACCTTGAGCAGGACGTTTCTCAGTGATGCTACTCAGTTTGAGGTACATTATGAGATGTTTCAACTGTAATTTCTCACCATCGCCATTAACAAGTGTGCGTCGATCAACAAACCTGTGTGTGTGTTTCTAATTTACTGCGGTGCACATGCGGGAAATGTATTAATATACATTAGCCGAGAACTAATGTGAATGACTGATGTAACTAGGGCTGCACAATATATCAAAATACTCAAAATATCGTAAATGTACATATCGCAATATGCATATCACAACGGAACGCAATATCTGAATGATTTTAATAGGCTACTTCAACATTGTGAAAAGTGTATGTTTTACATGAGCACATGACTGTTACTTATGTGACTTGCTTGACGTTAAAAAGAGTTATTAAAACGCAATAGCTCGCGAAAAACAACTCCTTGCAGTCTCGCGCTTGACACACACACACCGAAACGTGCGCACAAGCTCTGAAAGCGTGTGATCCCTTCAGTTCTGTTTTGTGCCTGGTTACACATTCGAACTGTCAAATACACACACGGTTATGTCAAAATGGCTGTCTTGATGAGTATTCATGTAAACACAGTCGGTTATGCTGTAAGTGAATGATATCAGTTGGGGAAAGAAACCGAATGCATGTCTATAGGATCCGTGCATTAGGTCTTAAAGTGACAGCCTGCTAATACAGTAAACCTGCCGCTGTCTGTCAAACAACAAAAGAGAGAGAAAATCACTCTTGGCTGAATAACCTTTGTAGCTTTATTATGTATCAGTGTATATTTAATTAATGTGAAGACTACTGTTTTTAGTGCTTGTATTTAATAACAAAGTTAAATTAAAATGACAAAAATAATCGTCCACCCCTAGTTCAGGCGTCTTTGTTTACCTGGATGTTCTTGATGTTAAGTTTTAGGTTGATATAACTATATATATTACCAAGTCAAGCAAATAGTTTTTAGTATTTAAATATGCTTTACATTTTTGTTTGTTTACACTGATGTTAAAATTATATTGTCAGATTTGTGACACTCATTTTTCCTACTCATTTTGTAGAGATGCTTTCTTTTCCCAGAACGAATGTGAAACACATAAATGGTATCATTCTCAGTTTTTAAATATTTTTAAATATAATTTAAATAGATTTTACACACTTAAAGCAATATTGCATCGCATATCGAATATCGCATTATTAAACAAGGTATTGCATATCACATTTTTCTTCAATATCGCACAGCCCTAGATGTAACAATAAAGTTTACGAAAACAAATCTTTTATCTTTATCTTTACTCAAAGTAGTAAGAAAACAGTTTTAGGTAATACTGCAGCCCACAGCTGATTTACAGTAGTATTTCAGTAAGACAGTAATAACGTGAGTTAGCTAGTTAGCCAGAGACCTACACAATATGAAACACAATAAACACACTGTAGAGCACAGCGGCTTCTCGACATGATGCTACCCAGTAACCGCTGCAGTGTTTGAGGTGGTTCAAGTTCTCCCTGGCATCTGCGCGCGCATTAAGTGGACGGACAATATGCTAATGTTTCGTCTTGATGTCACAAGGAAACGGCTTTCGTTTAATTGACCCGGAGTCGACTCTTACTTTTGAGAGACAATAACTTTTATATACGATGCACTTTCAGATTTAAAACTTTGCAGGGTGTTTTCATTCACTTAGAACTATGTTACACACTACATGAAAGGTAATTTTCTGACTCAACATTTTGAATCAGTGTACATTATATCAAATCTACGAATTAATAAATTATGTTTAGTAAGCTGCATAGATAACATTTGGTAGAATTGCTACATGCAAAATTCTCGTCTTAGATGATGTTTTCAACTGCTTATGATTAATTGCATAAATCACCCACGATACACCTTGAAGTCCACACACAATTTAAATGTATCCTCTTCGTAAATCAGGGCCCTAATGTGGTACTGTCTGCACTACTTCTAGACAGCATGTAAGATATCAAGGCATATGACACTGTTAATTCTTGCACAGATGGAAATCTTTATTTTGATGCACACTCAGTGAAGAAGGCATTTAGGAAATGAGAGGGGAGATTGAAAATGTCATGCTCATATTTAAGTGTAAGCACACCTGAGGGGGTTGTGCCCACTCGAGCGCAGTTGGACTGACAGAAGTGGTCAAAGTTTGGCTAAGGCAACACGATTAAAAAAAGTGTTTTTGTGATACTCTTCTCCATTGCAGTTGTTATAGTCTTCAAAGACTGACGAAATATGCAAATTAAAGCAACCTATTTTTTTTTTCTTCCTGAATCATGTGATGCCTAATGCATTTAATCAACGTTCTTTTATGATTTTCTATTTAATATTTTATTTAAAAAAATAAATCTGGCAGTTAAATATTGTGGTGGCTTTCAGTTCATGTTTCTATGCCATGAAAATTAAAAATCATGACAACAAATTTAAATGTTTCACAGAGTTGTCAGAGTCGTAAAACGTTACCTTGGCTGACACTATAAGCTGCTATCAGAATGATATGATGTTGATCATACTTGACTCACTGTCTTTTTGTCATTTTGTTGTTTTTGTGAAGAATGAACCCCTCCTTCATCTCTTCAGCTACAGAAAATGCTTTCATAATGGAGGGTTGTCAGACCAAGCTTTCACTCATATTGAAATTGTCACAGTTCCTTTCCTTTGCCCCCCCAAACTTTCCACTTCATCTCTCAGAAGACACGAGTGCTTTTCAGCCACACTTAATGTCAATCAAGCTAATGTTTAAAACTGTAGATTATTGTGATAAACTGCTCAAAAAGGAAATCCTTCAAAAGAGATTGCAAATGGATTCGGGGAGAGAAGATTATGCAATGTGAAGACATCACAAAGTTTATGACCTCTTGGTGCACAGACAGTTCATTTGTTAAACTCATTGTCAAACATAAAGTTGCTTTCACGCAAGATGCATGAACGGCTGGAGAGTGAAACCATTCCTAATATTAGTAAAAAGAAATAAAATAACTTAATTGAAACATTTTTGTTTTATGGCAATGAGTCTCATGTCATCTTTCTTTCTCTCTCACTCTCTCTCTTCCTCTCTCTCTCTGCAGTTAAACCGACAGTCATTGATGTTGATATCTTCGTAAATAGTATTGGACCTGTGTCATCAATAAATATGGTGAGTGAATGCATGTCCCTAAAGCTGTGCTATTTTTGGTCATTATGAAGGTCGTTTTGATGATTTTAAAGGGATAGTTCACCCCCAAAATTTAATTCTGTCATTATTTACTCACCCATCTCTTATATTATATTATATTATATTATATTATATTATATTATATTATATTATATTATATATATTATATTATATTATATTTAGTGCTGTCAAATCGATTAATTGCATCCAAAATAAAAGTTTATGTTTGTATGTGTGTGTACTGTGTATAATTATGATGTATATTTGAATACACACACATACATGTATATATTTAAGAAATATTTGCATATATATATATATATATATGTATATGTATATGTATATGTATGTATGTGTGTGTGTGTGTGTGTGTATGTATATATATATATATATATATATATATATATATATATATATATATATATATATATATATATATATATATATATATATATATAAATATATAAAAATTATATATACATGCATATGGTGGTAATTATATATACATAATAATTATACACAGTACACACGCATATAATATGTAAACACAAACTTTTATTTGTCACAAATTTGACAGCACTATTATATTATATTATATTATATTATATTATATTATATTATATTATATTATATTATATTATATTATATATAATTCTGTCGAACACAAACAGAATTTTTGAAGAACCTGCAGCTATTTTCCATAAAACAGCCTAAATAATGAGAGAATTTTCATTTTGGTGTGAACTTTTATTCCTTTAGTGTCTCCTTTTCTCTATTTCTCAGTCACTTTCACATTCTCTCTTTCACACATTCAACAGTTACAGTTCAGTCCCATAGGTGACACATGGCTGTAGGTTTGAGTTGAAAGCAGGGCCACTAGCTATCCCTCTGAGATGTGAGTCCAATGCTTAAGCTTCATCTCCCCTGAGGTACGGAAAAGCTTCAGGGGAAAGACAGAGGAAGAAAACGTATAAGACAGAAAGAAAATATAAAGACTTAAACTGAGACATAGGAAGCAGCAGTGGATAAGAATATCTCAGTTTTTTGGCACAGTAGTTGCCACTTGATATAATAGTTCATCATAAAAATTCATCGACTGGATCTACTGTTATAAAAAATTAAATAAAGCAGCCGGTTGTTCCATATGTATCTAAATGTGGACGACGGTGACAGATCTCTTCAAATGGATGTTAAATTCCTCTGGAGTTCAACTCTGTCTTTGGCTCCCAATACATGAGATTCATCTTTGAAAATCTGAGTGTGTATTCACTTCCAATTATTTTAGTCCAGGGCTCTGAGAGTGAGAGAGATTGGTTGGATAACAAATAGTGCCCAAACAAGCACCTGAAGAAACATCAGCTATCGATCAATGCCACCTAACAGTGTGTTAAGGGCTGTTTTAAAGCCTTAAGGGAGATGTTTCTTAGAATTCACAGCAGACAAGAATATTCAGACAAGAATAATGTTGAAAGTTTTCAAGGTCTTAATGTTACATTTAAGTTTGGAACACTGACATATTCTTTAGACTTGCATGTGAATGGAACAGAGGTTGTGACCTCCGTAACGAACGCAGTCATGCATATTCACATGATTTATTTGCATATTCAGCCAAAAGAAGAAACAAAAATGTTTAATTTTTCAAAGGAATTTCACGGCTGTATGAATGGGAGTCAATTAACATGAAATAACTATCTTCCTATCTTTTTTGTTTTCCTAACATTTTTGTTTATTGCATGAGTTTTACGAGTTGTCAGAATGCAAAGGGAGTGCGAGAAACATTTAAATATGCTTACATTAATATATTATCTCATGCTCTGCGACACCGTGTCTCTCCATCTCCCAATATCTCATTTATTGTCGGTGACAATTTCATTCTCTTGGAATGCCGCACACACAAGATTGTCTGGCAGGTTATTTGCACATCTGTGATAGGACTAGCTCAGCCAGCAAAGCGAATTGCATTTTTTTCTGTTGCTGGCCTGTACACCATCCAAAAATGTCTTACACAACAAAAAGTGGAGAATGATAATATATTGTTGAAGTATATATTAAAGGCAGTATATGTTTGTTGCCTGTTTGTCATACTTGTAGTGGAGATCTTAATGAGATCTTATAATGTTTAGGACTAAAAACACCCTCACCAAGGCATCCGTACTCCTGTCATGCTTCATTCCTGCTGTTTATGCTTTCCTTTGCTGGGCCACTGCTGTATTAGATAGTGTGGAAACTCTAGAAAATGAATAAACACCTACGCAGAAGTCACAGCAGTGATTCCAGTGGGAGGGTTTTGGTTGTGCTGTGGAACTGAATCGCTAAATGCACTTCAAGTGCGTCATCATGCTGCATGGGTCGAGTGTGACGTACAGGGACATAGCAACCATTGTAGGCAACATCAATTGGCAACCTTCCACAACAGTTTTTAGATTTTTGGGGTAAAATAATAATTATATTTAAAAAGGAAAAAAACTAATTGTAGTCAGCCACGTAAAACTGAATAAAGACCAAGCCATTGCCAACAGGTTGCACAGAAAGTTGCTTTAACTAATGTGCAAGTAAGGAATTAGTCATAAATGATTCAGCAAATAATTTGTCTGTCGGCTGAACATTATTTCACCTATTCATGAGCAGTGTTGGGGGTAACGCATTACAAGTAGCGCGAGTAGTTACTAGTAAGTAACTAGTGAAGTAACGCATTACTCTATTTAAATTTACAAACCCGATTCCAAAAAAGTTGGGACACTGTACAAATTGTGAATAAAAAGGAATGCAATAATTTACAAATCTCATAAACTTATATTTTATTCACAATAGAATATAGATAACATATCAAATGTTGAAAGTGAGAAATTTTGAAATGTCATGCCAAATATTGGCTCATTTTGGATTTCATGAGAGCTACACATTCCAAAAAAGTTGGGACAGGTAGCAATAAGAGGCCGGAAAAGTTAAATGTACGTATAAGGAACAGCTGGAGGACCAATTTGCAACTTATTAGGTCAATTGGCAACATGATTGGGTACAAAAAGAGCCTCTCAGAGTGGCAGTGTCTCTCAGAAGTCAAGATGGGCAGAGGATCACCAATTCCCCCAATGCTGCATCACATACAGTAATGCTACTGTAATGGAAATCACAACATGGGCTCAGGAATACTTCCAGAAAACTAAAACTCTATAGGTCAAAAAAGAAGCCATATCTAAACATGATCCAGAAGCGCAGGCGTTTTCTCTGGGCCAAGGCTCATTTAAAATGGACTGTGGCAAAGTGGAAAACTGTTCTGTAGTCAGACCAATCAAAATTTGAAGTTCTTTTTGGAAAACTGGGACGCCATGTCATCTGGACTAAAGAGGACAAGGGCAACCCAAGTTGTTATCAGCGCTCAGTTCAGAAGCCTGCATCTCTGATGGGATGGGGTTGCATGAGTGCGTGTGGCATGGGCAGCTTACACATCTGGAAAGGCACCATCAATGCTGAAAGGTATATCCAAGTTCTAGAACAACATATGCTCCCATCCAGACGTCGTCTCTTTCAGGAAGACCTTGCATTTTCCAACATGACAATGCCAGACCACATGCTGCATCAATTACAACATCATGGCTGCGTTAGAAGAAGGATCCGGGTACTGAAATGGCCAACCTGCAGTCCAGATCTTTCACCCATAGAAAACATTTGGCACATCATAAAGAGGAAGATGTGACAAAGAAGACCTAAGACAGTTGAGCAACTAGAAGCCTGTATTAGACAAGAATGGGACAACATTCCTATTCCTAAACTTGAGTAACTTGTCTCCTCAGTCCCCAGACGTTTGCAGACTGTTATAAAAAGAAGAGGGGATGCCACACAGTGGGAAACATGGCCTTGTCCCAACTTTGTTGAGATGTGTTGATGCCATGAAATTTAAAATCAACTTATTTTTCCCTTAAAATGATACATTTCCTCAGTTTAAACATTTGATATGTCATCTATGTTGTATTCTGAAAAAAAATATTGAAATTTAAAACTTCCACATCATTGCATTCTGTTTTTATTCACAATTTGTACAGTGTCCCAACTTTTTTGAAATCGGGTTTGTACAACAAAATATCAGATTTATATTTTCAAATAAGTAACGGAAGTTACTTTGGTTTCCATGTATTGACTAACAGCTCTCCCGTCACCATGTTGAGAGAAATCGGGAGTAAGTGCAGAGGCGTTGTGTGAGCTGTGCAAACATGATGCTTATTGTAGACTAAATGTTAGCATGAATTTACTCATCCCACTTGCACGAAAAACTAATTCAGTATTCCTCAAAATGAATATAAAACATTATGCAAACCTGTAATAATTAAATGTTAAATAACACAAACATGGAAAATGTATTAAATCTCACTTTATTTACCAATGTATTTGCTGCTGACCTTAATGATCCAATTCAACCATACGAATAAGCAAAATGACTTTAGTTAAACATCACATTTGTGCTTTTTTTTTTTTATTGAAGAGAGGTGACTTTTCTTCTCCTGCAATCCAGAATGGCAGCATAGCCATTTATATAATTTATTAATAATTATGTAAATGAAAATATAAATTATGTTACCTATATTGTATTAATATTTATTATTAAATAGCATTACAGACACACACACACAAAACAAATATATATATATATATATATATATATATATATATATATATATATGTATATATATATGTATGTATATGTATGTGTATATATATATATATATATATATATATATATATATATATATATATATAATGTCTGTTTTGTTTAGTATTTTCATAAGAGCAGTCTTACATAAGTTAAATAATGTCTTAAATGAACTTGAGTTGTGAGAAAATATGCGTGTGACTGTGTCAGATCTGCGTCATGTTCAGCAGTGACAGATCTTAAAGTGACTGTAGCAGTAATGATGTCTGTCATTAATGTTCATCAAAGAACAAAGGGAACAGAGAAAATTGTAGCTTTAATAAAGATGAATTTATATTTCATTTATTATTTATGCAGTTAAGACTGTAAAGTGATAACTTTATTCAATTTCTATATATTGATTATATATGAAGGCCGCAGGTATAAATATGACATTAGAATTGGTTTATGTGAAGATAGTTTTAAGTTCAATTAAAATAAAAGTTATTTTTTCAAAGCCTAATACATGTTGAAATTGATGTAGCTTTGATGTAATTGATCAATGTAATTGATGTAGTGTTGAATGTCTTTCATCAATGTTTTTAAAGATATTTCATAGAGACATCAGTGCCAGTATTTGTATTGGCCTTCATTAATAAAAAGATGACTTTACAAACAATATTTAAAGTATATATAAATTAAGTTGTTAAAATGTGTGATTTTAATTAGTACATTTTTTTAATCGATTGACAGCACTAGTATATATATATATATATATATATATATATGTTAATATATATGTTAATGTTTTAATGCCGTTTTTAAAGACTTATTATTTATCAATATTTATATTAGTGAATATATAAGAATTATTTTAACTGTGATTAATTACACTTATGGCGTAGTACACTCTTTAACTTGTAACTGATGTAAATATTTTGTGTACTCTGCTTTACTCATCCTTGTAATTATCTTTAATGGCATACATAATTTATGGACATTAATAAATACAAAACTATTATCAGCTAACAACCAAACAAGCTTTACTTGTAATGGACAAGAAATACTGTGTGTAATTTACCTGCAATTAAATCAAGCCATTATTATTCAAGTTCACGCTGTGATGGTAGATTAGCGAAATAATAAGCTTAATAATTGGTATGCAGAATGTGCCAAAACCATTTTCAAACAGGGACAAACTCTCTCGTTATCTCTTGTTTGTGGAACCAGAATTCCTGCTGGGCTGTTCCATAATTGTGGTAGCCACACATTTAATATGCCATTGATTGCTGTCTTAAAAGAGGTCTATATTTGTGCTTGTTGTTATTCTGATTCTGAAAAACTAAAGAAACGTTTAATACAGGAAAGCAAATGTACAGGTGTCTGTGGAAAGAGCTTGCACAGGTGCAGATCTGTTCAATGCTTCATCCATCTTCTCCTCCACCACTCCAGTAGCACAACATTTAGACATAATAAATTAAAGGCCTAGGAGAAAATTGAGGATAGACAGGATCAATTTCCCCCAACGCAGCAGGTCGCTTTTAGCTGCACCTAATTCTTCATGTGCCATTTAAAATCCCAAGGATTATAGGTAACAATTATATGAAAGAATGTAGGGATTAGTTAGTTCAGCAGATTATCAGCATCACAAAACACAGTTAATACCCTGCAGAGACAGGGAAAGGTCCTGTCTCTCTGTGCTCGGCATCCTTGTCCAGCTCACAACTCCCTGCAGAAAAGGTGAAAAGGTTTAAGCGCGGTTCTCAAGCTTCAGTCCTTTTCTGGTTGACTGTGAGCCTGGCCACACCTGATTGCCCTCAGACCTTGGCTCTTTCAACTGCGTATCGATCTCACCCTCAGCTTGCACTTCCTTCCTGCTCAACTGTTACGGATTGCAATCATTTCCCGGGGAGAGACAATGGCTTGTTGCATTTATTTTTATTTGTTGATTTTGATTGATTATTGCAGAGTTTTTTTGAGTGTATCGTTTTATTCTGAAACGTGACGTGATGGAGATTTTTCTTTGGTAATGTCATGGTTTACCCACTAGGTGCCTGTATGGCTTTTTTATAATGAGTGTGTAACGCGTTCACGTGTATAGGGAAGAAGGAGGCGGGAACCGGCGAACATTTTAAAAACTTTAATCAAAAATAAAACAAACCATAACGTCGGCGGCAGCCCCTCACGGACGACTGCCGCCTAAAAACAAAACAAAACACAAAACACAATAATGGCGGCAGCCCCTCACGGCCGACTGCTGCCTACATACAAAACAAAACCAAACCAAACATAAACTCCAGGCCTGGTCCTCTCTCGTCTTGCCATGTCGTCGCTCCTCCTTTTATACTCCCGTCACTCTCACGGTCCCCCGCCTCGCCACATACCCCCAACACCCTTCGCAGGCCGGGGGGCACTCCCGAGACTGAGCTCTACTCCCCCCCTCCGGGGCTGATCACGGCGGCCGCGACACCTGGGGGTAAAACAGAGGCGAGAGAAACGGAGTGGGGAGCATGAGGAGCGACAGAACGAGAGAGGGGAGAGAGGAAAAAAATAAAAAAATAATCTGCTCCGGTTCCCGCACACACTGTCGCTCGGTCCTCAGCCCGCCGAGAGGCTCTTCCTCACGGTGCCATGCGATGGCACTGGACGCCAGTGGACAGCTCGATCCTCCTCCGCCCCTGGCGGCCGGCGGTGGCTCCTCCTACTGAGGGAGCCGGCAGCGAGCCCCGCGCCCCCTGCTCCTCCCTATGCGGCGGACGGCAGCAGGCTTCGGCCGGCGACTCCTCCGCTCCCTCGCGGACGGCAACCACCCCACCTCGGCCCAGGGGCACGGCAGCGAGTTCTCCGTCTCACCCCGATCTTCACTTGCTCCAGCACCACCGCCTCGGGCAGCCACTCGCGCCTTCCTTCATCCACGCTGCCCGAACTCCTCAGCACCGCGATCCCCAGCAGCGAGGGCTCTCCGACAGCACGCCCCTCCTTCCTCCCGGTTTCGCACCAATGTAACGCGCTCACGTGTATAGGGAAGAAGGAGGCGGAACCGCGAACATTTTAAAAACTTTAATCAAAAATAAAACAAACCATAACGTCGGCGGCAGCCCCTCACGGACGACTGCCTCCTAAAAACAAAACAAAACAAAAAAAACAATAATGGCGGCAGCCCCTCACAGCCGACTGCCGCCTACATACAAAACAAAACCAAACATAAACTCCAGGCCTGGTCCTCTCTCGTCTTGCCATGTCGTCGCTCCTCCTTTTATACTCCCGTCACTCCTCCATGAGGCGAGGCCGGTGTGACGCACAGCTGACGCTCATTAACATTCGCCACCGGCCTGCTCTCACGGTCCCCCGCCTCGCCACAGTGTCTTCTAGTCTGGTTGCTCATGAGTATTGCAGGTCCTGACTGCTTACTTATTTTTAGGTTTTGCATTTGAATAAATATTTAGACATGATCAAACACTAGATTTTTTTAAATGTGAAATTCAAGAAAGTTAGAGGGCCCTATTTTAATGGTCTGAGCATGATCTAAAGCGCGCATGGCGCAGGTGCACTTAGGCATGTCTGAATCCACTTTTGCTAGTTTAACCACGGAGAAAATGGTCACCGCGTCAGGCGCATCATTCAGAAGGGTTGTGCCTAGTCTCTTAATGAGTCTTGGGTGTGTTTTGAGCATAATATATAATAAACCAACCAGAGTCTCATCTCCCATTCCCTTTAAAAGCCAGTTGCACTTTCACCATGGCGGATTCACTATTTACATGGCGGAATTTGCAAGCGGAAAGACTGAATGCTTATGCAGAGAGGAATCCTTTTATTTTTAATATTTAAAAATGTTTGTTTGCTGCTGTGCATCCCTGTGTGTGTGTAACAAGCAGAGTGTAAGTGCATAGGCGCATATTTATAACGCGCATGGCTCTTTAAATAACACAAAAAATACTGTGCTATTGACTTTAGACCAGGTTTCAGGTAGTCAATGGCTCAGTTATTTTCAGTTGCCTCAAAATAGCAACGCACCAACAATGCACCTGAACACACCTCATTTTCAGACCGTGCCACCCATGAGCGAACAGATGGTTGTGAGTACATTTGCTATTTAAACAGTTTGGGCGCTGGAAGTGAAAATGATAACCGCGTCGGACTGAAAGTAGCAAAAAAAACTTGCGCTGGATGTATGATAGGGCCCAATACCTTACATCCTAATATTTTTTTAATGATACTCGTATAAGAACACACAAGTGAATATTAAAGAATGCAACCAAATACTGCTTTTAACCCAAGAAAAGTTTTAAATAGTGCTAAAAAAGGCAACGATTTTTTCCCCATATATGTACAATAGGCTATATGCATATGGATTGTTACTGAATTAAGTTTGAAATCGATATTTGTGTCAATCACAACACACTGGTCCAGCCGACCAATCACATTGGGCTTTTTCGGCAGGCGTTGCTTTATAGAGTCAGGGGTTAAACAGAGTGTTACTGAAAGACTGGGAAGAGAGGAGCTGCACTAATGTAAAATATGTGAAAAATAAGGTGTTTTTAGAACCATTCAAACATGAAGATCCCCTAATGTAATTCTACATTTGCTTTCATGCTTTCTGAACTGCAGAACTGTGATGAACTGCAGAACACTGTTGTCAGTACCTCAGTATGTTTAATACTGGTATCGTACCAACACTTTTTTATACTATAGCATGAAACCCTACCTGTGGGGGAAATTGAAATCAGTTCATCAGTCCACTGCCATTACAAAACTGGCAGCATTTCTGTCTTCTGAATTCAAACATATCAAGACCTGTCAAATCTGTATGTATCAGTCAGTGGTGTTTACATACTGAGACTATATTTTGATAACGCATGCACTGTGGTGCAGATACATCTAAATCAAATTTTCACTTGGTTTGGTTGCACTGATAAGGCCGGGGAGAGCTCATTTCATGATGTAACTTGGCTGTCACTTGTCATTCACTCCGAGGCTCTGAATGAATGGCACATTTTGCACTGCAGCTCATGTGTTTGCTTTAAGAAGAAGAAATACTTTATTATTTGGTTTAAATGTGCTGCTACAGTTTCTCTGAGTATTGATCAGATCTATTTTTGTGCATCAATCTTGACAAACTGTGTCGGTGGAAAGGGCATCAATATCAGAGTTCATGCAAAGGTTCAAGTTTAGTTTGTTAGTATGACTTGACCCAGTTTGTCCCTGCAGGTAGATGTTATGTAACCACAGCATCTGGCAACCCCTAGAAATTGTCCCTAGAATGAAATGGTCTGTTTTTGCCTTATTTGGAAGGGTCATGAATATTAATGTAGAGCTCTGCTCTGATTGGCTCATTTCAGCAGCTCACACAAGTGCAGTTATTCACCAAACACAATCGCAAACAGCACAAGCGACAGAACACAGACCGACTGAATGACACTTTAAGCAGAAAATCTCAAAAGGAGATGCTGAAATGCAGCTTACTTGTTTATTGGTGTTTTCCGATCATCCGCAAACACGAGAAAGAGAGTTTGCGTGCACGTGGTTGCACATGTTTAAGTAAAGCTCCGGATATAATACGTGTTCCTTTAAAAGAAAAGCTCTGATTGGGGGATTTAAATTAACTAGAACTTCTGTTGATTCGGTGCAGGTCCACGTTAAAACTGCCTGGCCTTGAACATGGGCTGGTTATATGCAAAATTAATGATCCTGACTGTTACGTCACAGTCGGTGTTATGTTGGAAATCGCCCCGTTTTTCAAATGATGAAAATTACATATGAAGGAGGAAACAGTGGTGTTTGAGACTTATGGTATGTTAGTTCCATGTACTGAACTCTTATTAAACTATGCCAAGGTAAATACAGTTTTCCATTCTAGGGCACCTTTAACTAGCACAGTACGATGCATCATTGGAGAAATGAGCTAGTCACGACTGTTTCCTAAAACCATAACATTGTTGCACCTGAATTGTTTGAACCACAATGGTTCAACAATATAGGACTTGTGTTGATGATGTCACACGCAGGTGGTAGAGTAATAACTTCTACTAATTATTCTCCCGGTTTTTGCAAGGTGGGATGTCTGGGAATGTCACAGAATGTAATAATAATAATTATTATTATAATACAGTTTATTAATACACACAGAATATCAAAAGTCTTCATTACAACCTGCAAAAATAAAAGTTTCTAACTTGAAGAAATTATAAAAGGAATATTTTACAATTGCACAGTACAATGTAAAGTAATAATAATAATTTATTAAAACATTATTTTTAAGGAATATCACAAGTTTTTAACTAAGGCCCTGTTTACACTAGTGTGTTTCCGTTTTAAAACGGTGTTTTAAAATGAAAGCGATCCTCGTTTATACTGGCGTTTCCACTGTGTTTCAGAATCGATCTCCATCCACATTACATGACCGAAAACGCATGTCACATGATCGTTCATGTACACTGGGCAGCTGCAGCATTATAAAATACAGCGTTTAACTGCACAACGGCTGCTAAAAAGGACCACAAAGCATGCAGTTCCGTCTCCATGTTATTGTTTACACGGTCGTCAAGGCTGGTATTTTACAGAAGAGAGATGGCTCAGGGCTGTGTTTCCCAAAAGCATTGTAACAATAGCTACGATCAACTTAGGCGTACAATGCTTTTGGGAAACGCAGCCCTGGTCTGTTATTGTTGTGTTCAGGTAGCGTAATGTGGGCAGTCACGCCATCATTTTCAAGTCTCCATTTTGGTTCCGTTCACACTGAAACACAACCCCAGAGTTTTTAAACTAAAACGGGGCGTTTTTGAAAGTCCGGAGTAGTGTAGACAACAGGCGTAACAATAGCAAAAGTTATGCGTTTAAAAAAAAATAAATCACTATAAACTTATATAATGGTCCAGTCATGAAAAGAAAAGAAAAAAATAGTGTAAGGGAGACCGGGGATGGTTGTAACACTTTTTGTTTGAGCATCCATAACTCAGTGGTTGTTTGTGCTAGAAGTCTCAAATGTATACATTGTAGCCACATTTGTCTGCTACAAATATAGCTCACTTGCATAAACTATGATGGAAACGCATTCACTGAATAAATCCCTCGATACGCAGCAAAAAAAAAACTCAATAAAGGATGTGATTAATAACTGGACTCATTGGAATCATCATAGGGGTTGGTCATAACATTTTTAACCCTCTATGGTCCGGTGAGGGTGGTCATAGTCTATTTTAGTTTATTTTCAATAAAATGAAACACCAATTTATTGTTCAAACCTATCTCAGGGAAGAAGAACTCAAATACTATTGGTCACATGACCCACAGGGGTCCATTTTGTGTCCTGTTTCAGCACATGTGCACAGGTCACATGGCTCCATATTTTCTCCAATGAAAAGTACATTTTTCACTAATTTCTGTCCAGTTAATCACCAACAGAAAATATGAGTCACCTTCACTGGTACGTAAAGAAGTATTTTCAAGAACTTTACGTATTACGTATCATCAAATGCTTTAGAGTAAATAACAAAAAACTGTGTGTTGCCTCAAGGCAACATTGTACCATAATGGAATCGCATAAGGCCATACCAGACACACTAGGTTGGATACAAATATAGTATATTTGTAAGGAAAAGAGTTATAATAATCTAAATATATCTGCATTTTTGTAATGCACGTATAAGAATAGTAATTCACATACTATAACTGCACATAATGATCTGCACATTTTCTATAGCACTTAAAAAAGGTATAAAACGCAACTGCCAGTTGATGAGGGTGAGGATGAGGTGTCATGTGATGAGGAAGATGAGGTCATAGTGACAATCCGGCAGGGAGAGAGTGAGGGTGAGATCGAAGATGGAAATGAGGATGAAGATGGATATGATAACTTGATGTGATGTTTTGATAGTGCTTGTTTTCCACAATGGTACAATGTTGCCTGAGAGCAACAGCTGAATTTGAAATTATACTTTTTATTAAATATGAAATTTGTAATACATTATGAACTGGATAAATGTGTTTGTTCAGGTGTCTGGTTTAAGACATTGATGTTTTCAATAAATATATTTATTTTTTTCTACATGAAAATGTCAAATGTTTCAATTTGTCCTTTGTGGTACAATGTTGCCTTGAGGCAACACACTTTTAAAAATTAAAAAAATAATGAAAATTTGTATTGCTATTGTTATAGTGTCCTATTTTAAGCAGGAAAACACCACAAATAATTTTGTCCTCATTGAAATCATATTGCGTACCATAGAGGGTAAACTGTTACAACTATCCCACCCAAACAACCATAACAAGGCTAACTGTTTTAGCATGTGGGTTTGAAGTTAGCATAAATACAAAGCATCAAAGAAATAGCTACTTCAGGTCTTGTAAGTTACAATTCAATGATTGCTAGGCAAAAAATAATCGTGATGACAAATTGTACTTTCTTGCCTGAAAATCATAAAATCTACAAATTTGCTCACAGTCACATGCAATTTCTCATGTGAGCTCAAAAAGAAGATGGGAGTGTATGATATTGATGACATTACCACAGCTCTTTTCTGACCTGTCAAACTTACAGTGTTACAACACTCCCCAGTCTCCCCTTATATACCGTGAAACCACCAGAATCTTTAAAAATACAGCGATACAGATTTTTTTGGGTTATACCGCCCAGAGCATGTCCATGTCATACTAACAAGAAACTATGCTTCAAACCACAGGTCGAGAGTACACTATATAAATATATACCACACAAATGTGTGATGTTGTATGTGAATATTTGCTGGAACTACGGTTTCAGAAAACACAGAACAATTGAACTATGCTAGTAACAACTTAGTTGTGTTTTGGGAAATGCACCCCAGTGTAGGACATGGGTCTGTGCACGTTCTTGTGGTGCCAAAACAAACAGGCAGATTTCAAATGGGAAGAAGTTTCTCCCTCAGGCTGGAGTGCAGGAATACTAAGGAGGTATTGAATAAGGAAAGCAGCCATCAGCCAACATCTGCTTGTCAGCTTGAAGTCAGCGGTCATTTCATTCACAGAGCGATTCAAGCTTGTCCTTAGCCAATGACTACCCGAGGGTGTGCAGGCTTATTGGAAGGGTAAGAAATGGCCGGCATGAGATGATCAAATTATTCAGAGGGCTCCTGTTAAGAGGCAATGTGTGGTTTTCTGAACGGCAGCACAGGAGGCTTGAATAGATTTGCACTGAAAATAATACTGTGGTTTGCTTATGTTAATACTGCGGTATGATATGATACTGCAAAATTGCTTTAGAAATATGAATACTCCTAATAGCTGACCATGATTATCAAAGCTGCATTGAGTGCCGCTTGATTTTTGTCCACATGAGAAATCAGCTTTGCTCATCAATCTAATTGTGTGAAGCTGAAATAGCCAACTTCATAGTATTCACTGCAGAAAACGGGTCTCAAGCGCCATATAATTTGATTTTAATGGCTCTATAGAACATGAGTCAGCTAGCAGCCAGACACTGAATAGGGCTGATAAATTAGCATTAATCATCCCTGTTCCTCATGTCCCTTGTGTCCCTAAACCGCAACTGATAGTATAATTGTAATTAATGGAGCTTTAAGATCTACATAAAAATGTGAGATCATTCTACTTATCATCTTGATCTGTTACTTGCCGCACAGCTAAAAGCGTTGACAACATGATGCAGTTGATGTCGAGATGGACCCGCATTAGCTTGGCTGATGTGTCGAGCTAATGTCAAGCCCTGCATGAAAATCAATGATCCCGTGTGAAAGCCGAGATATGATTGATAGCATCAAACTGAGCATCATCCTTCAGCTTCCTCTGTCGGTGGTCTACAGTTTACAGAATCAGGCAGGTAGGTGCTATCTCAGAAAAATGACAGGTGTCGTTGTAGTCTGTCAAGAGGAGACATATTTCTCCGTGGTACAATAGTTGTCTTTAAGGTGATTTATCAAATGGAGGAAATGTGGGGAGTTAGCATTATTTACTCTCTTACTGGGAACATATATGGAAATACGATGATGTTTTAGTTTATTTTTTTAGATTTTTGGATTTCCTCTTTCTTTATAGTTGTTTTTATATAAATATATTTGTATGTTCATTTACATTTTCGGGTAAACTATTCCTTTAAAATCTTTGTCTTTGTCGTTCTTAATTGTTATTGATATTTAGACTTATTATTTTTATAAAATTTTTACTAATCTCTTATCTTTGTAATTAATGTTTGTTTATTTAAATGTTTTTATTCAAACATTTTAATTTATTTGTGTGTATATATATATATATATATATATATATATATATATATATATATATATATATATATATATATATATATATATATATATATATATATATATTATGAACACCTGTTCAATTTCTTATTAATGCAATTATCTAATCAACCAATCACATGGCAGTTGCTTCAATGCATTTAGGGGTGTGGTCCTGGTCAAAACAATCTCCTGAACTCCAAACTGAATGTCAGAATGGGAAAGAAAGGTGATTTAAGCAATTTTGAGTGTGGCATAGTTGTTGGTGCCAGACGGGCCGGTCTGAGTATTTCACAATCTGCTCAGTTACTGGGATTTTCACGCACAACCATTTCTAGGGTTTACAAAGAATGGTGTGAAAAGGAAAAACATCCAGTATCTGGCAGTCCTGTGGGCGAAAATGCCTTGTTGATGCTAGAGGTCAGAGGAGAATGGGCCGACTGATTCAAGCTGATAGAAGAGCAACTTTGACTGAAATAACCACTCATTACAACCGAGGTATGCAGCAAAGCATTTGTGAAGCCACAACATGCACAACCTTGAGGCGGATGGGCTACAACAGCAGAAGACCCCACCGGGTACCACTCATCTCCACTACAAATAGCAAAAGAGGCTACAATTTGCACGAGCTCATCAAAATTGGACAGTTGAAGACTGGAAAAATGTTGCCCGGTCTGATGAGTCTCGATTTCTGTTGAGACATTCAGATGGTAGAGTCAGAATTTGGCGTAAACAGAATGAGAACATGGATCCATCATGCCTTGTTACCACTGTGCAGGCTGGTGGTGGTGGTGGTGGTGGTGTAATGGTGTGGGGGATGTTTTCTTGGCACACTTTAGGCCCCTTAGTGCCAATTGGGCATTGTTTAAATGCCACGGCCTACCTGAGCATTGTTTCTGACCATGTCCATCCCTTTATGACCACCATGTACCCATTCTCTGATGGCTACTTCCAGCAGGATAATGCACCATGTCACAAAGCTTGAATCATTTCAAATTGGTTTCTTGAACATGACCATGAGTTCACTGTACTAAAATGGCCCCAACAGTCACCAGATCTCAACCCAATAGAGCATCTTTGGGATGTGGTGGATATATATATACAAATGTGTGGTGGATATATATATACAAATAAATTAAAAATGTTATGTACCTGGATGATTCACAGCTGTTTTTTTTTTTGTTTTTTTTTGTTCTTTTTCTGATGGTTGTTCTTGAGTCCCTTGTTTGTCCTGAGCAGTTGAACTGCCCAATGTTCTTCAGAAAAATCCTCCAGGATATTTGGACCCTCTCCAGCAATGACTGCACGATTTTAAGATCCATCTTTTCACACTGAGGACGATTGAGGGACTCAAACACAACTATTAAAAAAGTTTCAAACATTCACTGATGCTCCAGAAGGAAACGCAATGCATTAAGGGGGGTGAAAACTTCTTGAATTTGAAAAACAAGGTAAATCGTGCTTAATTTGTCTTCCAGGAAACATGCAAGTATCTTCTGTTGCTTCTGAAGGGCAGTACTAAATGGGGGAAAAAAAGATATTTAAGTAAAATAAGAAAAATTTTGACATCTTCATCCTGCTCCTTATGCATCGTGTTTCCTGCTGGAGCGTCAGTGAATGTTTGAGACCCTCAATCGTCCTAA
>CM031948.1:40562527-40702527 GCA_018749465.1 Paracanthobrama guichenoti | reverse complement strand
CAAATAGGACATTATTTGAAGAGACAGCCATTTGTTGTGGTGTCCGAAACCACAGTGGACGTTATTGAGTGCACTCATTCAATCCCACATTGCACCACAAAAACGAGTGTACAGCCGATGTACACAGAGCGGCTGTCCGACTTCACTCACTCCTTCAAGTGAACAATATAAGTGGATAACGCAGGGAATAGTGAATGCAATTTCGGATTCAGCCTTGCGATCTCAGCTGTGCTCACAACAGTGCAACAGGGAAAAGGGACCCCTCTCAGTGTCGCGCTGCGCTGCGTTCCGAACGTTGTTTAAGCGACATATACCGGTATTGCAGTATAATTAAAATTCATATAACAAAAATAAATACCGGTATTCGGTATGAACCGGTATACCGCCCAGCACTACTACAAAAAGGTTCCATTTGTTAACCTTATAGGTAGTTAACATGAACTAACAATGAAAAATATTTTTCAATTAATACTAAAATACTAATGCATTTGATAATCTTTTGGTTAATGGTAATGGTAAAACAATAAGTAAAATGTACTTATTTTTCTTTTGCATGTTTTTGCACGTATATTTTTTAAAAGTAAATTTCACTTATGGAATTAAGTGAACTCTACTTAACTAAGTTAAGTAAAATGAACAAAGAAAATAAGTAATTTTAACCATTAAAAGGTTGAGCAATTTCTACTTGAAGTTTCCTTTCCAATACTTTTTATACAATATAACACTGAATTAAACCACACTTTTAAAGTGTATGCTTTACTTAGAAAGTAAAAATAAAGTAAATATTGTGTAGATACCATATCTACATAATAGTAAACTCAATATCAGATCTCAATACTTGGTGCACAGTACACAGTGACGGTAACATTCAATGGATCATTTTTGAGTATGAATTTTTAGAAAATGTAGAAAATGAACTCCAAATGTCACAAAATGACAAGTTACTAAACCTAACAACTAAACCTGAAACAATGTAAATAGAGCTGGAAAACAGCGCCAGTGCATGATGGGAACACCAGTATCAGAAGAGTTGAGTAGTTTTACTTAATTTTATAATGTTGATATTTATGCTTTAATTTCTACAAGCTTGAATTGAGTTGTTTTAATTCTTGCCTGAACTAACTTTTTCATGTAGAAATTACATTTGTGTTTTCTTCACCACAGAATCATTTTTATCAGTAAAATCAAAAGTTGTAACTGTTAATATTATTTAATAGACCTGAGCTAACATGAACTATAACAACTATAACGTTAACAAAGATACTTTAACAAATGTATTTCTCATTGTTAGTTAGTGTATGCATTAACGTCAAACTAATTAGACCTTATATACAGTGTTACTGATATACTTTTACCCTATAGCAGGTCATGTTGCTGTTGCTTCTGTTGTTGTTTAGGGCAAAACATTTTTTTTTTTTTTTACAGAGAAGATAGCTTTTATCGCATTGTTTAATCTCATCGCATCTGGTTAGGAACCATTTTCCTGCTTTTAAAATCAAATAGGTCGATTAGTAAGGTTGTTCCAGGATCAATAAGAATTCAGGAACATGTCCTACTTAGGTAAGTTACATTAAGCAGGTCTCTTTGGACCAGTGTGTTGAGGTTATATGTGAGCACACAAAAACAGCATTTTACACTTATCTTGTCCTTTAAACATTTACAAGCTTAAGTCGAATTAGTCAATGCTTTATAAATATTTCAAGTTTTTCAAAACAACAGTCAGCCAGTTCCTCATCAGCATCACTTTTATCATACACATCAACAGCTGTACCACACATAAAAACACATTAAAATGCTTTTAATAGAGCCACATAAACTGTTAATGGGTTAAGCAGGCCCGCAAATATGCAATTTTGTCTTATGAGTGGTTATTTTCTTAATGAAAGCCTCAGAGAGAACATCATATTATCAGCTTTCCAGGTACAGCTATAATCAGCAGTGCAAATACATTAGTGCAAAACTAATGCTGAATAGAGAATAATAACAGGAGAAAAAAAGTTTAGGCAAGAAGTGGTTTCTTAAATATTTATCTTGCCCATAGACATCATAGTACCAGAGTATGCATAGTACCTGATCGGAAATGGCGCCGCTGTGTTTGGTCGCCGTTCAGGTCGCTCCGCGAAGACTGTGCTTTTATTTACTATTTTACTTTCTTTTACTCTCAGTTTTTACAAACTTATCATCTGCATTGATCTACTACGACAGCAAAACTCTTTTGGACATTGGTTACCTCTACACTGGACTGTTTCAGGACACTTTCGCCGATCCTCTGTGGCCATCTGAGATTCTTATAACGCCGAGTTGAACAATGGACAGAGCCAGCGGCGTAGAACAAAGAAACACCGTGGGAAACGTGCTGGTATCCGTAACAGACTGAGGAAAAGGGCATTCAGACCTCCTCTCCCGAGCATTCTTCTAGCAAATGTTCAATCCTTGGATAATAAGATGGACGATCTTAGAGCCAGGATAAGTTTTCAACGGGACATGAGAGACTGTAATATCTACTGTTTGTCCGAAACATGGCTCACGCCCGCGGTCCCGGACACAGCTGTGACACCGCCGGAGAACTTCTCTGTTTTTCGGATGGACAGAACAGCCGAGGCCGTAAATCCAAAGGCGGTGGAGTGTGTTTCATGATCAACAAGAAATGGTGCGATCCCAGGAACATCACCATTCTCTCGCGGTCCTGCTCGCCTCATCTGGAACATTTAACAATCATTTGCCGCCCATTCTCTGCCGAGGAGTTTTCTGCGGTTGTCGCGACCGCCGTTTACATTCCACCGCAGGCAGACACAGCGCTGGCTTTATCTGGCCTTCATGATGTTGCCAGCGGCGTCATAAACCAACATCCCGACGCGGCATTCATTGTCGCGGCGATTTTAACAAAGCAAACCTAAAGAAAGTCCTGCCAAACTTTCATCAGCACGTCTCCTGCCCCACACGAGGAGCAAACACACTGGATCACTGCTACTCTCCGTTTAAGAACGCCTATAAAGCGCGGTCACTTCCAGCGTTTGGCAAATCGGATCATGCCGCCATTTTCCTCACTCCCGAATACAAACAAAAGCTCCTCCAGGAACCCCCGGTGAGGCGGGAAGTTAAGCGTTGGTCACCCCACTCAGAGACCGCGCTACAGGCAGCTCTGGGCGATGTGGATTGGGACATGTTCCGAGCGAGTTCAGCTGACGTAAACGAGTTCACAGACGTGGCGCTTTGCTTCATCAACACGCTTACAGAGCAAGCCACGCAAACAATAACAATAACGTCCTTCTCAAATCAGAAACCGTGGGTGGACAATTCAATCCGCGCGGCAGTGAACGCACGCACTGCTGCTTACAACGCCGGTCTCCATTCAGGGAATATGAATGAATACAGATCGTCCTGCTATGCTCTCAGACGAGCAGTTAAAGCCGCAAAACTCCGTTATAAAGACCGAGTGGAGTCTCATTTCCAACTCAACGACTCGTGGCGCATGTGGCAAGGTCTGAGGTCCATCTGCTCCTTTGGATCTAAATCCTCTGCAGAGGCAAGCGTTGATCCGTTGCTCGTGAACGAGTTAAACTCTTTCTATGCTCGCTTTGACTGTAACCGCGTAACGCGACTCCGCCAAGTGGCGCGTTAGAGGAAATTACTCAGAGCAGCAACAATCACGTGATCTCTGTCTCGGAGGATGAAGTTCGAGAGCACTCAAGCGTGTGGACGTCAGGAAAGCTGCCGGGCGGATGGTATTTCAGGTCGTGTTCTGCGGTCCTGTGCTGATCAGCTCACCGGGTTGTTTACATCTATCTTTAATGAGTCCTCGCTACATCTGTGGTCCCCACCTCCTTCAAAAAATCCACCATCATCCCTGTCCCTAAGAACAGTAAACCCTCTTGCCTAAATGACTATCGTCCAGTGGCTCTCACGTCTATAGTCATGAAGGTCTTTGAGAGACTCATTAAAAACACCATTTGCGCCTTCATTCCTGACACTTTGGACCCTCTTCAGTTTGCCTATCGTCCCAATAGATCGACTGAAGATGCCATCTCTCATGTCCTCCACTCCTCCCTCACTCACATCGACAGCAAAAGTGGGAACTACGTAAGACTGCTATTTATTGACTATAGCTCAGCCTTTAACACCATAGTTCCCACCAAGCTAACCTCCAAACTCCTGGATCTCGGCCTGAATCCTTCTCTCTGCTTCTCCAAACTCCTTCTCTCTCGGCCTGGATTGAGGACTTCCTCACTGGCAGGCCTCAGGTGGTGAGAATAGGCCAGTCCACCTCCACCTCCATCACCCTGAGTGTGGGAGCTCCACAGGGCTGTGTCCTGAGCCCCCTGCTCTACTCTCTCTACACGCATGACTGTTTGTCCACACACAGCTCCACCTCTATCATCAAATTTGCTGATGATACTGTTGTCCTGGGCCTCATTTCCAACAACAATGAGACGGCATACTTGGACGAGGTGGAGCATCTAACATCATGGTGCCAGGACAACTGTCTCTCTCTGAATGTTGGCAAGACCAAAGAAATGATTGTGGACTTCAGGAAGAGACAGCAACGGACATACTCCCCCTCATGATCAGCGGGTCACCAGTAGAGAGAGTGAGCAGCTTCAAGTACCTGGGAGTAAACATCTCAGAGGACCTGACCTGGACTGCTCACATTCAGACACAGGTGAAAAAGCCAGGCAAAGACTGTACCACCTGCGCCAGCTGAGGAAATTCAGGGTTTCACCAGCTATCCTGAAAACTTTCTATTTAGGGGCGATAGAAAGTGTTTTAACTCAGTGCATCACAGCGTGGTATGGGAACAGCACCAGTCATGACCGCAAAGCCCTGCAAAGAGTAGTGCGCTTATCCGAGCGTATCTCAGGGTCAGCTCTCCCGTCTCTGCAGGACGTCTACACCAAACGCTGCAAAGGTAGAGCTACCAAGATCATCAAGGACTCTAATCACCCTGCAAACCCTCATTTCACGCTGCTACCATCTGGTAAGCGCTTCCAAGCCTGATGGCCAAAACTGAGAGACTCAGGAGGAGCTTCTTCCCAGGCCATCAGACTCCTGAACTTAACATCACGTGACTTCACGTCCAGGATAAACATCGATACACTGACATTGCACTGCACTTTCTGTTCTCGTTGTTACTGTGTAACAACCTGTCATAAACCTGTTTGCACATTATACTCTTATACATTTGTTAACCACATGTTTATAAGTCTACAGTTTACTCACTGCACAGTTTACTTCACTTATTTTATTCCACTTTATCCTTATTTGTTACCTTTTTTTTTTCTCTTGACTTGATTATTTATAATTCTACAGATATAGACATTATATATATATATATATATATAGATAGTACTTTTTTTTATATCCTATTTCTATTATAATTTCTTCCTTGTGTTTTTAACTGTGAATTTGCACTGTCCATGGAGCGGACCTGTTTACATTTCACTGCCGGTTGTATATTCTGTATATAACTGTGTATGTGACAAATAAAACTCTTGAATCTTGAATCTCTTGCAATGAACAGAGTACCTCTTCGCTCCACTTTGACTGCCATTTATGTGTGCGTGCGTGTGTGTGTGTTGAACCATGCTTCAAATGGACAGCTAAGACTTTTATATTGTTAAAAAAGACAGCAGAACTTTTCAACATAAGAAATGTTTCCTGAGCAACAAATCAGCAAACTGCTGGAAGGACTGCTGTGAATTCAGGAATAAATTATGTTAAAGGATCAATATGTAAGATTTTTGGATTAAAATATCCAAAAACCACTAGAACAATGTTATTTATTTTATTTTTTTTTGTGTGTGTGTGTAATTACATTATCCCAAATGTTTCCAAGAATGTTTAAATCCAGAGAAATAAGCGATTTTAACCAGGATGCGGACTGTGTCCATGCGTCGCCTATCAATGACATCATACCCGCGTTACCCTCGATTTCTAATTTATTTTGTAGAAACTATGGAAACACCAAAGACTCTTTAATATATTATGTGTTTTATTAGACAGGCGAGCAACTGTTTGGATACATTCATCAACAGAAAACTAATCATTGTTATGTAGCTCAACACAGTTAGTCTTACTGTTTAAATCTCGTTTTCTTGATTTACCGTTAGTAACATGTTTAACCATGCCTAATATCGCTCTAGCTCGCTACAGTGTGAACAAGTGTCACAGTGTGAAACATAACTTTCAACACACTCAAATGTGTGTAATATGATAAAACAGTGATGCGCTACCCCACATACACATGAGCGGAAGAAGCGGAAGCGGTTGTCTGCGGCATAATAAAAGCCCTGCCAAATTAAGACGTCATCAAGATATGCCTTTGTTTTGAATAAGCGACCTCTAGCGCCGGAAAATTACATATTGTGGCTTTAAAGTATATTAAGATCAAATAAATGCTGCCTTGGTGGACGTCTTTGAAAGACTTTTAAAAAAATTGTACCGCTGGCAAACTTTTGAGTAGTGTGTACTGGTTTGACCAACATTATGAGGACGCAAAGTCCTTATATTGTAGTGTGTTTTCAGATTTCAGGCCACGCCCCCTACATTATGAGAACAATCAGATGTTCTTGTAATTCAAAACGCAAAATAAACATACTAAACGATTTTTATA
Organism: Paracanthobrama guichenoti; assembly: GCA_018749465.1. Taxonomy (NCBI): domain Eukaryota; kingdom Metazoa; phylum Chordata; class Actinopteri; order Cypriniformes; family Gobionidae; genus Paracanthobrama; species Paracanthobrama guichenoti. The sequence continues at coordinate 40,695,917 of CM031948.1, read as the reverse complement.
AAAAATTGTAAAAATGCAGAAAGATTTCTGTGGTGGGTAGGTTTAGGTGTATGGAATGTCCCCATAAGGAATGGAATATCCCTGTAAACCTCATGTGTGTACCTTTCATTTTTGATCATTGTCTTTTTAACAACATTGAAAAATTTCCATTATGGAATTTTCATTATTAAACATCAATGTTCATACTCCCTGAAAAAAAAACTGTCCTTGCTCCAGGCACAATCCGCTTCCACTCCGTAGCGCTCACAAACTCATCATAAATGGTATAGTTCAGGAGCAGCGCTTTTTCTTCTTTTGCCATTCTCAAGGTTTTTGCTCATCCTTTTTTATGTCATTTTTTTTCTAATTGTTTTGCTTTTAGAATGAGTCACCCCCAAACTGTCACCACAGTGTTCCAGTCGTGCTGTGATAATCACTAGATTCTGTGTGTGAGGAGGAGATGGGGGAGAACTAGAGGCTAAGACTGAAGCTCTGAACTCAGATAATGGAGGATGGGTTTACTCACTACTTCAGAATGAGACAGGGCAGATTGAAGTGGACACCATTGACAGAGATTTGGAACAGAAACCGGAGAGGCATTCTGCCAGAAAATGTCACCTTGAAGACAAAGGGCCATTTGCGATCAGGAGTGCACTGTGTTGCGTAGATTAATGGAGTGAAGACAAGCAAGGCAGACAACAAACCACTTTGCTTGTCTCATTCCTGCACTGCTTCTTGAAAGGCTAAAGGAGACTTTAGACTGCCAACACTCTCAAGGCCATAACTGAAAGGATCATGGGCGATTTTGTCAGTGTCTGAGACTGTTTCGCAGTGTTTTCGAGTCTGTACTTTGGTTTTGCTTTAGCTTTAGAGAGAAACTGAGCAGAAAGCATGAGAACCTAAATAAATAACCCATGACTGAGTTTTTAGGTTTGCACTGATATCCATTTCTGGGGAGTTAATTGAGAAAAACTATAAATACATATACTACTATCAATGTTGGGAAGATTACTTTGAAATGTACTGTAATAGGTTACATATTACAAGTTACCGTAATAAGTAGTGTAACTATATCAATTACTTTATTAAAGTAATGTAACTGATTACAACTGATTACTTTTTGATGACTTTTCTAAATTTCTAAGGAATGTTTTCAACTGTTAATCATTTTCAAACATTTAAACCAGGCAGGTTAACCTTAAAGTAGTTCTCAACACAGATTTTCAAAATCCTTCATCACTTGAATTAAGATTATAATAATTTAATTTTAAAGCACAGCCTCCACAAAACCAGACTTTAGCAACTATTTTTACTTTGAGATCTTTCTGAGGTTAAATACAGATTTCTGTATAAAATGATTTTTAAATGCCCAGATAAAATATATTTTTATCACTCGCCATGGTGGCAGCTCTCAGACAGGTTGTAGCCTAAAGCTTTCAGCGGCAATGTGGATTGATGTAATTGGCGGACATGGTGCGCTATGTCAAATAAAAGAACCAATCAAAAGCATCAGAATAGCATCGCTTTACTAAACAGTCTTTAAATGGCAGGAGGCATCGTGCACATCAAAAACAGGCAAAGCAACAAATTAATATTCAACATATCCTAATTTTTTACAGAAAATATTCAGTAAAAATACCCCCTTTGTAATCATTAACATTTTTATAAGTAACTGTAATTTAATTAACGTAACGGATTACAGTTACATTTATTTTGTGATAAAATTACGTAATGGTGTTACATATAACTAGTTACTCCCCAACACTGACTGCTATAGTTAAGGGGTATTCAAGCTTTTGAATTCCAACAACCCCTTAAATATGATGCTCTTGTGAGTTCCTAAAATATAAAGAGACATATGTTTGTTTGTATTTTTACAAAATAAATTATATTATTTAATGGAATGCCAGCATGGGAACTCAGATTACCAAGATTATTTTTGTGTTTTGTCAGTGTCATGTGATGTACAGAAACATATCACGGTAACACTTTAGAATAATGGTCATTAGTTAACATTAGTTAATGTATTAACTAACGTGAACTAACCATGAGCAGTTCATTTGTTACTGTATTTGTTCATCTTTGTTAACGTTAGTTCAGCTGTTCATGTTAGTTCACAGTGCATTAACTAATGTTAACAAGATTTTAATAATGTATTAGTAAATGTTGAAATTAACATTAACAAAGATAACTAAATGCTTTATAAGTGCCGTTCATTATTAGTTCATGTTAACTAATGACCATTATTCTAAAGTGTTATCCATATCACAGATCACAGATATAACACATAAAAAGCACACTGACTATCTTGGTATGTTTGTTGTGCTCTTTTATTTTCGAATATTTGTTATATCTTTTCAACCCATTCAATATTATGATGCTTCTATGTCATTACTGAGACTGACATCTTCACACAATATGTTCAATTGCTTCAAAGAGAAGATACTTTTTTTCTGAGATAATACCAACCTCCTACTCATTGTCTCCCAAAGAAAAAGATATTAATTTTCTTTGCCCCCCAAAACATAGATGATTACACATAAATACACTAACTGCCATCTGCTTATCATAATCATTATTGCTAGAAAATTGTATTTTCTCATGAGATTCCAGCTGAATGTCATCGGGGTCAGTATATTTTAATTATGATTAAATGCATACTAGAACTTTTATTGTGAGGTGCTCTGAATCTCTTATTTGGTTCTGTTAAGCACACACACACACACACACACACACATTCTTATTATATATATATATATATATATATATATATATATATATATATATATATATATATATATATATATATATATATATATATATATATTGTGTTTGTGTGTGTGTGAATTTTCTTTCAGCAAGCGAATTTGTTCAACTTTTTTGAACAAATTGTTTAGTGAATGATTCAATGACTCGATTCAAATCTCTGTTTCTCTACAAATTGACTGAATTTATGATTCAGTGGCTCACTAATTAAAGGTGCTGTATGTAAGTCTTTGACTTTACTAAAGCATAAAAATAGCATCATATGTTTGCAGAAGTTTAGGAAACATGCTGAGTTCACATACTCGTTTCTCTGAAAAACAATGCCGCAGCCAGTTATTTTACTTAATTATTTAAATGTGTGTTCCGTGTCAGAATGTCTGTTTTTGTTTTGGTCTTTGTGAAACTGCATGTTGCCAGTTTACCCAATAGTATTTCAACACGCCAGGTTGCCAGTTGGCGGAAAACTTTAAAGGACTTTAAAATGCGGATAAATCAACTCATCGACTTATGTAAGTCTCCTCGCCTTCCATTGTCAATTGCTCTCGTTCCTGTTGCGTGTCCTTAAACTGGCAACCCCCATGAGCGTTGAGTCTGAGGAGGAGGGGGCGAGGCAAACTATATTTTTAATTTGGACTGCAGTACCCATTTCAACCACTAGCTCTCATTCTTACATACAGCACCTTTAAGATACACTAGTTTAATTCCCAAATGAATCAGTGTTTGAGTTGTTTGAGTAAGTTATATATAAAGATAGTTGTATCCACCTACTGGTGAAACTATATAATCTACAGAAAGAGTCACAGAAAATTCATATGTAGCTAAATCTACCTTAATGTAACTAACATAACTCATTTTAATATTTAAAATTGCAGCTGCATGTCATCTTGAAATGCGGAAATTTGAGATTGTATTAGATACATTACAGCCACAATCAATTTCATAAAGTAACTGGGATTTCACCAGGAAATTTTCAAAAATTATGTAGATTAATTGAAAATACTGATGTGTTAGGAAGTAAATATTGGCTTCCTGTTTGCTATACTTCACAGATAGACACAGCAGAAAAGCATACTACTTAAGCGATTCCCAAAGGTATGCAGTGCATTCATCCAGAACTAAAACGCATATCAGACCAACTGGTCATTTAGGTCCTGACCGACAGACCAGTAGGGAGTTGACCTGAGCAGTGATGTATGTCATAGTCCAGTGGCCAGTGTCTCCTTTTCTACCTCCAGTGGGTGAACTCTGTAACCCTTAACGTTTGCATGCTGGATGCTTCATAACAATACATGGGAACAGATTGTAGCTGTTACATAGAAATCATCTTTTGCCTTTGACACAACTGCTGGCTGAGAGGCTGAGAAGTGATTTGCTTTTCTATTATGCCTAATATCTAGCAGAGAAGTGCCGCTATTTATGGTCTCAAACTCTTTCCCAGTCCTATGGAGCTCTTGTGTTCTGCACGGGTGCATGCTCACACACATAGACACAGAAAATTATTTTTGTTCTGTTTCTGTGTTGCCTACAAAAATGCTGTTGAACATTTTCACTGTTATTGCCCATAAAAAAAAAAAAAAAAAGATCCAGATTATTTATACTTTCAGTATTGAGGCGTGTTGTCACTTAGGCCCTGTCCACATGAACACGGTTATTTTCAAAACCGCAGCTTTTTCTATGCAGTTTGGCCGTTTGTCCACGCACAAGCGCAGTATCCGGACACTGAAACCAAACTTTTTTGAAAACTCCTGCCAGGGTGAAGATTTTTAGAAACTCCGGTTGTAGTGTTGTCATGTGGACAGTGAAACCGGAGATTTTGGCTTGTTACGTCAGAACCGCAACCGGCAATAACCTTTTTTTCCAGGCTTCTGATTGGCCAACATGGCTACGGTTAGGGTTATATTGCCACCCGTTGGTTTGGCATGCTCTTGACAGCGCTTCATAGCGTTTTTATGCGTGTTCATGCGGACACTTTTTTTGTTTTTTTTTTTATGCTAGAGGTCAGAGGAGAATGGGCCGATTGATTCAAGCTGATAGAAGAGCAACTTTGACTGAAATAACCACTCGTTACAACCTTGCACAACCTTGAGGTGGATGGGTACAACAGCAGAAGGTACCACTCATCTCCACTACAAATAGGAAAAAGAGGCTACAATTTGCACGAGCTCACCAAAATTGGACAGTTGAAGACATGTTAAAATGTTGCAAATGGAAAAATGTTGCCTGGTCTGATGAGTCTCGATTTCTGTTGAGACATTCAGATGGTAGAGTCAGAATTTGGCGTAAACAGAATGAGAACATGGATCCATCATGCCTTGTTACCACTGTGCAGGCTGGTGGTGGTGGTGTAATGGTGTGGGGGATGTTTTCTTGGCACACTTTAGGCAATAGTGCCAATTGGGCATCGTTTAAATGCCACAGCCTACCTGAGCATTGTTTCTGACCATGTCCATCCCTTTATGACCACCATGTACCCATTCTCTGATGGCTACTTCCAGCAGGATAATGCACCATGTCACAAAGCTCGAATCATTTCAAATAGGTTTCTTGAACATGACAATGAGTTCACTGTACTAAAATGGCCCCCACAGTCACCAGATCTCAACCCAATAGAGCTTCTTTGGGATGTGGTGGAACGGGAGCTTCGCGCCCTGGATGTGCATCCCACAAATCTCCATCAACTGCAAGATGCTATCCTATCAATATGGGCCAACATTTCTAAAGAATGCTTTCAGCACCTTGTTGAATCAATGCCATGTAGAATTAAGGCAGTTCTGAAGGTGAAAGGGGGTCAAACACAGTATTAGTATGGTGTTCCTAATAATCCTTTAGGTGAGTGTAGAAATATCAAACTATTAATTTAACAACTGTCATAATTAAAAGTTGCATAAAAGTATAACATTTAAAACACTTGTGACAACCATTATATTTTATATTATATTATTAAACCTTTGTCTGACTATATCTTATATATTTATTGTTTTCCCAACAGCTATAGTAAAAATAAGATTACATTGGAACTTTTGTTTCGAGGAAAAAATTCTAATTCGGAAAACATTTTCTAATCATACTTTTGATTTAAAACCTTATATTTGCTGAAATATAGCCCTTGCGGCTAACTTGCCTTGGCCTCTGCTATACATAAAAACTAATATACTGTATCGTCGCTGTCGGACGGAAACCTCAGATATCCAAAAACGCTACATTTCAGGAAATGAAAAAAAAAAAAAAAAAAAACACTGTATTTTTTAAATAATTAAACACTGTGTTGTCAAAGGCTGCGTTTACACTTGGCATTAACATGCAACCTGTATCCAGATGTTGTCCACATATACATTGAAAAGACAAGTGTAAACACTCGTGTCCTGGTCCAGAGGTAATCGAGGACGAATTGTGATCGTATCTCAGTGTAATGTAAATGCAATCCAGCCATTGTACAGTTGATATTGTGGCTTCATACAGTTAAATATATTCTGCACATAAATCATTCAACAGGTCCTGGAGGGCAAACAGAAGTTTTTTCCCCTTTACATGCAGTAATGACTTTAGAACATGATACGCTGAATGAATGCATTACCAATAGCAAACTCATTCATGCATGCATTAATAGCTAATTGACCATAATATTAGCATTTAAAACATGCATGTATCAGAAAATTATGTGCAACTAAAAAAACAATTCAATATTTTCAGGATGGATTATGCAATGCTTAAAAAAAAAAAAAAAAACTTTACATAGAATACCACACAATAACAAAACAAAAAAATGCTGTCAAAAGAGGGAATGTGTTTACTCAGAAATAATCAGATGTCCAGATTATGCTGTTACAAAAAACAACATGGAACTGAGGTGAACTCAATAATTCAAAGCAAATAAAAGATGCACTGCGTAGAAGAAATATACAGGCCTTGTCAAAAATTAATTCCCTTTCCCATTATTAACCATGATAATTAGCTAATTAATGCTGGAGAAGTTGCTCCCCAAACCTCCCACACACAAGGAACATGCAGCAGGCATCGTTCATCCCCTGAGAAGCCAGTGTGAGGGAGGTACACCATTCCCATACTCCTTCCCTCTTTCATTGCCTAGAGTAAGAGGAGGATGTGAAAGGCCTTCCACAGGATGAAGAAAAGAGAACATACTGCTTTCAGTGTGTTAACCAGGAGCGATGCTGATATCTCTTGACGTTTGCTAACCAGGGGTTCGGATCACATGCATTTGCTGCACTAGAGCAACACCTACGCCTTCTGTGTTGTTCGGGCCGTGACAGTTTGGGGTGGGGGGGAGGATGTTACTGAGGAGAGGGGTAGAACTATTTCATCTAAGCTCAAAGAAAAGGTACAATCTTGTTGCATCAGCCATGTAATTTATTTAGATCTCAGTTTTATACAGAACAGTCAGCCTCCCTGATTAAATAGTGATAGGTTTGTGATGTGTTGAGGAAGAATGCTTAAACTAGAGTTGGTCGCCAGAAAAACATACTAGTTCACCCTATTTATGTTAAAAATTACAATTGTTTAATTTCTTTTTCCTATAATGATATATATTAATACATAATTATATGAAAAAGAAATTTAAACGATGGTCATTTTTAAAGGCACAATATGTAATTTTTGCCACTAGAGGTCGCTTATTCAAAACAAAGGCATAGCTTGATGAAGCCGTGATTTCGCGGAATCATGGGAGTTGTTGTTTTTACCTCTACAGCTGGTGGAAAAGAATCTGATGGGACTGGGGCAGAAATCATATTCATGTATGAGCTAATGTATTAAAGATTTAATAACGTTACTGTAGTATAAGGCAGGGTGGGGCTGAAAGCCGCTGGAGCGGAACAAGGCCGCTGAAGCGATTGCTAATGAAAATCAAACACGACACACGGCTTGAGAGCAGTGGAGCTTTTATTATGCCGCAGGCGACCACTTCCGCTTCTTCCGGTCATGCATACGCAAGGTAACGCATTGTTGTTTTATCATATTAGATACATTTGAGCATGTTGAAAGTTGTTATAATGCTACTATGTGTGTTTGCTCGCAGCTAATATGAAACACTTGTTGCACACTGAAAAAACGAGAAGAAAACAAGATTTAACCCTTAAGTGCGTACCTCGGGTCATTAGCGACCCGGGACGTCATTCACTACCCTCCTCCCCATTCATTTTTTAAAGCTAGACATCAACCTTCTTAGTATTCCTCAATCAATCCATTATAAACAATATTTAAAAAATTATAGTTGAATGCTTGTCTTTCCTCTAGTTTTTTGTAAAAAATTGTATAGGGTCGCTAACGACCTGAGGTGTGTAAGATTGTATGTATATTTTTTTCTGCACAACAATACATGAATCTATAATGACAAAATAAATGCAATTTACCTTTATTCCACAAGGTGGCTATGTCTGATACACAATGATGAAGTGACATTTGACTCATAGTTACCTCAGACAGAAAACGAAACAATAATAAGTATAATCTGCAAAACTTTGAGAGATTTATTGCAGAGCAAGTACTGAACACAATCAAATATTAGTGTCACTGTCACTTGATGATGGATCTGGTCAAGAAGCGGTCAGTGATCAAAATATTGATTTTTGAAGCGTTGAAAATGAGTTTTGAGAATATGTGTGAGATCGCGAATATGAGCCAGATGCTGAATATGCTGGCAAATGAGCTCTGATAGTATAAAACATCTGCTCAAACTGAACCCTTCCAAGCTCCAAAAAGTAACGAAATATGCTCTATTTTATTACCACATCCCAAAGATGCTCTATTGGGTTGAGATCTGGTGACTGTGGGAGCCATTTTAGTACAGTGAACTCATTGTCATGTTCAAGAAACCAATTTGAAATGATTCGAGCTTTGTGACATGGTGCATTATCCTGCTGGAAGTAGCCATCAGAGAATGGGTACATGGTGGTCATAAAGGGATGGACATGGTCAGAAACAATGCTCAGGTAGGCCGTGGCATTTAAACGATGCCCAATTGGCACTAAGGGGCCTAAAGTGTGCCAAGAAAACATCCCCCACACCATTAAACCACCACCACCAGCCTGCACAGTGGTAACAAGGCATGATGGATCCATGTTCTCATTCTGTTTACGTCAAATTCTGACTCTACCATCTGAATGTCTCAGCAGAAATCGAGACTCATCAGACCAGGCAACATTTTTCAACTGTCCTGGAATTGGTCTTCAACTGTCCAATTTTGGTGAGCTTGTGCAAATTGTAGCCTCTTTTTCCTATTTGTAGTGGAGATGAGTGGTACCCAGTGGGGTCTTCAGCTGTTGTAGCCCATCCGCCTCAAGGTTGTGCGTGTTGTGGCTTCACAAATGCTTTGCTGCATACCTCCGTTGTAACGAGTTGCTCTTCTGTTAGCTTGAATCAGTCGGCCCATTCTCCTCTGACCTCTAGCATCTACAAGGCATTTTCGCCCACAGGACTGCCGCATACTGGATGTTTTTCCCTTTTCACACCATTCTTTGTAAACCCTAGAAATGGTTGTGCGTGAAAATCCCAGTAACTGAGCAGATTGTGAAATACTCAGACCGGCCCGTCTGGCACCAACAACCATGCCACGCTCAAAATTGCTTAAATCACCTTTCTTTCCCATTCTGACATTCAGTTTGGAGTTCAGGAGATTGTCTTGACCAGGACCACACCCCTAAATGCATTGAAGCAACTGCCATGTGATTGGTTGATTAGATAATTGCATTCATGAGAAATTGAACAGGTGTTCCTAATAATCCTTTAGGTGAGTGTATATATATATATATATATATATATATATATATATATATATATATATATATATATATATATTCTGATGGACACATGGGCTCACTATTATGACAAATGCTGACGCACCGCTCTTTCTCCATTTCCATGGATATCAGTTAATTTTAGAAGAAGCTTGAGGGAGCACATTAAGGGCAAGTATAAAAGCATCAGCCGAGCTTATCAGCTTCTTACATGTCTCATTCTTTCTTTTCCCTTCTGTCAGAGCATAATAGTGATTTTAATGCAATTATTCAAATAACAAGAGCTGAAAGTCTCTCGCCACATTGGAGTGATGTGACCATAGAGTGCACCTGAAGTCATAAGAGCTCATCTTACATGACTGACTGATGTGAGTTGAATTAGACATGACATCATGACACTGTACCTGAGTATGATGCTAAATAACTAGAGAACAAATCAGATGAGTCAGAGTAAAAAATGCACTTTGTGCCCTTAGCTCTTTGTGCACTCAAGGATGCAAACTACGGTCACTTTTAAAATGAATAGTAATTGAAAATATGGACTTATACACTGATAAAAATTTTCTACATGAACATAATTTTCTTTTTTTTTTTTTTTTAATTGTCATTTAAATATGCCTTTATACAATTGGGGTCTATTTAAAAAAAAATTAAATTAAAAACTTATAAAAGTGTAAAAAATATATAAGGGACAGACTACTGAGGCCTGTGAAGTTAATCCATTTCTAAATGGGCAATCTCTTTGGGATACTGCTGCTAATCAGGACCCCAACAGGAAGTAAACAGAGAACAGGAAAACATTTTCAAGCCTGTAATTTAAAACGGTTTTTACCTCCCATTCTTAATTAAATGTGCAATGTTTATGTAAAAATACCTCCATGTTCATGTATTTAGTCTTACAAAGTGATGCTTAATTAATAAGAATAAAATAAGTTAAAAGCTTTACCTGTGTGTGTGGATGCTTGCATATGGGAGTCTTAACTGTTGGAAACAAAGTGTCAAAATAGATGAATATCTTGAAGTGGCCTGCGGTATGACTGGATAAACTACATCCAAAACTTTAAACAGCATTTATCAAAGTGTAATTTTATTACTGGGTATTTTAATGACCTCATATTTGTTGAGATTCATCATGGGATATTTGCACTTTTATGAATTCATTTGTCACACTGCAGGACCATTTAAAAGAACTAATGAAGGCAAACAATGATATTAACATGCATTTGGCAACTACCCATTGTGATTTTACATAATTCATTGATTTATGATTTTAGCATCCTTATACAAACTAGCGATAATGGCAGGGATCCCTATTCTCTACTTGTGATTTCAATCACTTTTGATGCTAGAAGGAAGTTGAATAGAAGGAAGGCATATGTAATTTAAATGGAAAATATAATGAGCATGCTAACGTTTTATTGTCAGTATTACGACAGAATATTAAACATTGTCAGTTAAAGGCACAATATGTAAGATTGTTGTAATAAAATATCCCAAAAAACACATTTTTCATGCAGTGTACTTACATTATCCCAAAAGTTCCAATTTTAAATAATGGGTCGTCCTTTGTCATTGTCACCTATCAATGACGCATTATCCACGCTATCCTCGGTTTCCGCTTGTAGAAACCAAGGCAACACACGTGGACAAACGAGCAAGTGGTGGTTATACAGCATCTAGATAAACTTAAATGTAGATCAACTGAGGATAAAACAAGAATCAGTATCGGCGTGGCCTTTTTGAGATGGAGAGAGCTTTGTGATAAACTTGAACTTGACAGAGACTGCTCTCGCATGTGTTTTAATAGACAGGTAAGCAAATACATATTATTCATTGTAGTCATGTACAGATGATTTTAATAGATATGAATGAAGATACAGATATGACATGACATATTGGTCTTATTGGTTTATTTAAAGGAATTAAATGATTTAAGGATTAAAAGGGATTTAAGGAAATAAAGAAAAATAAGAATGGTAAAAGTTCCAGTTCTATTGAAGTAATCTATTTGGCAATAATATATATATATATATATTTTTTTTTTATTTTTTTTTTTAAATATGCACACATTCACTCTTATTTTCATCTGCCTAATTTGATTGGCCACCTCACTCATTCTGACAGTGACAAGTGCTGTTAGACTGCTGAGGCAGACCAAAAATTTTACATTTTACTTTTGTCATCCTAGCAACAAACAGAGCGGTGTGTAATGGAGTACAGCAGCGCAGAATCAGCAATATCAAATATTGGGGAGGAAAATTTGGCCATTTCTAATTATTCGGGGGGACTTGTCCCCTCAGTGTCTATGGTGGTTACGGCCCCGCTGGATAATGAAAACAACATCTCCCATCGTTCCACTCTCCATAGCATCATCAAGCTTCGCCTTGGTTATTGTTTTGAAAATGCGACATCTGGCAACGAAAACGTACATATTGTGCCTTTAATAGACAAATTTATGATAGCTTGTAAAAAATTGCTTCCATTGTAAGTTCTTTGTTTTTTTTTTTCTCTCTCTCTCTCTCTCTCTCTCTCTCTCTCTCTCTCTCTCTCTCTCTCAACTGCCTTTGCTTTAATAGAAATACAAACGTGGGCTGATATTTGCACCTGTACGATGACTCTAAACATGAGGAGCACTTAACAAAACACCATTATCATTCCATGAGCATATGAATGCACCTAGTACAACTCAAAAAGCCTTCAAAACTCATCATAATTCAGTTCCCTTCATTACACCGTAAACCATCCAATGATTATTGCAAACCAAGGTCAGTATATAATTACTTTTATTAATTAGCTGTGCTGCAGCTGTGTTTTCTGTTTTAAACCAACAGACGGTTTGATTCCCACTTACTCATCCATTGTTTGGCTGTTGCACTGACTGACAACAAAGCGATATGTGTCTTCACTAATACATGGATAAACCTAACCCTGCCTATAACGGATCCCTAAAATCAGAGGGAAATGATGGGTGGATAACACTGATTTAGAAACACTGTAAACTTGTTCCTCAAATCTGATTGGCTGATTGGAACATTGTTCCAGGATCAACAAAGACGCTGGTCCAGGAGCATGTCGTACTAGATAAAATCACGTTCACCATCTATATAGATGTCCCTGTTTTGAAAATGTATTGATCACTATGGGTGCTTTTCATCACTCTTTTGGTCTCTCTGCACTTCTTCATGTGACAAATTGGCCTGCTTATCACACAAGACATTTTCCCTTACGAATCAAATTGTCCATTATCTATCACCGGCCCCCGTCATCTCCCACGCATACACTGATGCAGAGACACCCTAGTCATGCACTACTACTTGCTATGTATACACGGTTAGCTCTACTACAGTTGGATGTTTTCAAATGAAATTGGGTTTTACGAAAGTGTGTATTGTGTATGTTTGTTTCATATAGTATTTGCATGTTCTTTTGCTGGATTACTACTCCAGTGTGATCAAATAGATCCAATTGCACTGACCTGCATAAAATTGAGGTTAGCCATACATTTCCATACACTGATTCAAAATACAGTTTTTAAGCACCCCTCCAAAAACGGTGCATTGTACAGTTAGTTCTGGTCCTCTTCCTACAGATTGTATTGTTTGTCTGTGTTTGCGGAGTGGAAGCAGAACAGGTTGTTTTGTGATTTTTGCTGTAGCAAGGTGTTTTAAATGTTTCCAAGGCTCGCTCCACATTTACATATACATTTATTAATTTAGCAGACACTTTTATACAAAGTGACTTACAAAGTAGAATAATAATGCATTAGCAATTAATCCATTGCAGACAAAACAAGTAGTGCTACCATACAAACTGACCGATATTTCTTAATTAAATCGACCACAGTGTCTGTTGTCTTGTTCACGTTGCGAAAGCAGAATAAAAAAAAAAGCCAAGAACGTGCCACAGTGCTTTATTGACAGATAAGCATGATTATAAATGTAATGATTATTAGTGCTGACTCGCTAATGATTGTATATGTAGTTGTATGTGGACAACAAAAAAAAGCATTAGCATTTCTATCTTTGCCGAATGTGGTCAGAACCTGTCCCTGGCAACCTTTGAATGTGGTTTTATTGATCCTATCCAACATTATTTTATTGTCGCTGGAATACTATTATACTTTTTATTAATATGTTGAATGTTTCTGTTTTCTTTTTCATTTGAAAGTTTTAGTAAAAATATATTTTTGTCATATACGGTATATAGAAAAATAAACTGTGTTTTAATTGGTCTGTTATGTATTAATCTTAACTAGGAATTGGGTAGCACTTTATTTTACAGTCCTGTTCCACATACTATGTGCTTATTATAGTGATTATAATAAGGTACTAGCCCTGAACCTACCCTTAAACCTGACCTTAACACATGGAGTTGCCTTATATTACCCAGTACTTTCTTAGGTAAGAACATAAATCTGTGTGCATGTACTGTAAAATAAAGTGCAACCAGGAATTAACTAGGAATTATGGTGTGTTGACCCAATAATTCTCATAAAAGAAATCTGTAATCCAGTAATCAGCATCACAGCTGTCTGACTGTTACATGCATATATATATATATTAGTGTTGTCAGTCGATAAACGCAATTAAAATCATTTATTATCATTTAGTTTTTAATATTTTTATATTATAATAATTTCACTTACTCTCTAAATTAATGTTGAAACAACTTAAAGACAGTATATATTTAATTTTTTGTTGTAATGGCATCTTTTTATGAATGAAGGCCAGTATCACTACTAATACTGATTGCCTACTGATGTCTCTATGAAATAGATTTTTATAAACATTAATGATAGCCATTTAACATTACAGTATAATTGAAAGCTATCAATTTCAACATTTATTAGGCTTAAAAACTTTCAGTTCAAGTGAACTTAAAACAAATGTTCACATAAGCCAATTATAATAAATGTCATATTTACCTGTGGCCTTTTCATACACAGAAATTGAATGAAGTTACAAACACCTTTCTTAACTGCATAAATTATAAATTAAATATCGATTAATCCTTATTAAAGCTACAATTTTCTCTGTTACCTTTGTTCTTTGATGAACATTAATGACAGACATCACAGCAACTGTTTTATTAGGCTGCTGTGACTGAGAGATCTGCCGCTGCCGAACTTGTCGCGGATCCGGCACGCTGTCACACGCATCTCATTTTCTCACAACTCTATAAGTTTGTTTAAGATGTTATTTAACTTATTTAAGACTGCGCTTGTGAGAATACTCAACAAAGCGGGCATCTTGGCATAATTCTGTGTGTTATTGTTTGTTCAAGCACAAAAGAGAACTCTATTCTGGTGCGTGTCTTTCTGTGCGGTGTGTGTGTGTGTGTGTGTGTGTGTGTGTGTGTGTGTGTCAGGACATTCATGAATGTTAATAAAGCATTTGCGTGATCATATAATGTAATGCTAGCCAAAGGATGACAGAAAAACGGATGCGGCGTTAATTGCGTTAAATATTTTTTACGCATTAAACTGAAAACATTCAGCGCATGCGTTAACACTAATTTTGACAGCACTGTTATATATTTTCATTATCGGTAACACTTTATTTTACAGTGTCCCTGTTACACATGTTGCATGTAGTTACTGTAGTAATAGCTATACATTATGCATAAGTACATGCAACTAACCTTCAACCAAACCATAATCCTGTAGTAAGTAGGCCTACATTATTATTATTATAGTAGTTATAGTAGTATAGTAGTTAATTATTATTACTCAGTACTTAAATGTATAATTACACTGTAACATGTACACCTTAAAATAAAGTGTAACCACATTATCTTATAATGAAGTTTTCCCAAACGCATTTACTTAAATTGTTTTTTTTTTTTAAATGCTGATATTGTCCATGAAACCTAGGATGTTGTCAAACTTTTCTAGTGCACTGCATGTAGACCACAAAAAAGCCCTTTTTAAGTTTTATGTGTTCTGAAAGTGCCTAGACAAACCAGGTGAGTTTGGTGGAAAATCACTGAAGTATGCTGAAGAAAGTAGGTCATTAATCTAGAACTGTACACACAAAATACAGGATATGAAATAGAGGCATCTCTCTCAGGGCAGCAGAGCTCACTTTATCTCAGGCGTGGGATTAATATATACACCTATGTCATACAGCAGCAAAGGATGCATACATTAACAAATTTTCACATCTGGCTATTTCAGTACATTTCGGGTTGAGAAGGTCATGAGTAGTGTTCCCATGTGGGTCCTTTCGGCAGGCTTGGGTGGATCTGGCTGATTCAGCAAGATTATCCCAGAAACTTTTTTCTTCATGAATAGCAGCAAAGTTAGTGAAGTCTGGGAGTTAGCCTGGAGTGTGACACAACGACAACAACTTGATAAAAGAAAAAGAAACATTTAGCAAAAGCACCACAAGTGCTTAAACGACAGCATAAGGGTAGCAAACATGATCAAATATGAAAAGGAAAACATCCCAGAGCTGTTGGTAAGTCCCAAAACTCTGTCTTACAAACAGAGTGTGAACGATAAGACAGTATTCCCTTTGATCTCGCCTTAAACGGGATCTGTTCAAATCCCTAACATTGCTGTTGTACAGACAATGCAATCAAGACACAGTTTTGCTGTTTGAAATTAGGCTCAGTTACAGTAGGACACGAGGCGTGATGACGTAGCACGTGGCAGGAGATCAAAGCAGGTTCCAAATTAAAGCTGCAAGTGTGCACCTGCCATTTGATATGGAGATGCAAATTCTGCACGAGTCTGATGAAGTAGCACAACAACGATGTAAGCAGTGATGTCATTGAGTGCGCTGAGCTCCTTACCTGTTCATTTGTTTGGCATAATGAGGTAGCTTGAAGTTGAACTTGATATTCATGCACAGAACATTTTTTTTTTTTTTTTTTTTAACTTGAGCCATTTAGGCCCAAATGAGTTGCAAATTGGTGACCCTTAGAGAATTGATTGACCTTCCATTTTAATTCATTTCCCACTCAAAGTCATGCAGCACATACAAATTATACCATACACATTATATCCATCAAATCTTTCTGTTATAGCCATTAAGTGTTTCCTGTTTTTTTTTAATCACTTCTTTGATTTATGATATTACAGTTGGTATGAGTTCAGCTTTTATTTACATGATGGCTATGTGATATATTTATATATTTAATACTCTCTACTTTATTCTAATTGGTCAATCATTACAATCTGTTTTGTTCTGTTTTATTCCAATTGGTTAGTCATTACAATCTGATTTGTTGCTGTAATCCAATTTCCTGCATAGGAACATACTGCAGTTCCATATTTATTTATTTTTCTCACATATTACATTATTTCTTATATCATTATTTCATGTCCGTTTCATAATATGTTCGGTATATAAGTTGCCGTTTAATAAATGGGGTATTTAAAAGTTGTTACTTATTATATACAGTCAAACCAAAAATTATTCAGAAACCAGATAAATTATATATATAATTATTATTTTTTTGCTAGTGGTTGCAGGACACTAGTTCATTTATGGAAGTGAGGATGGCAAAATAAAGTAAACTGTGACATATTATACTCAAAATTCTACCAGTAAAATTGATACAAATTTGAGACCAACATTATTCAGACACTTTGACCTGTTTTGCTTAAGTGTTTTTTCTTTCATTGCAAATGTGACTTTTTACACCACAGACTGAACAAAATGGCATTGCTTGGTAATTGGTTGACCAAAATGGGTATTATCTAATTGTGTACTTAATTTTAACAGCTGACAAGCTGATTGGTTGATTTTAGTCCATTATATACCTTTCTGTTAAAGTTATCTGACATTATCAAGATGAATCTGACACAATTTAACTAGACTGTACCAAGCTTTTTAAATCTTATTTACAAACCCGATTCCAGAAAGTTGGGACACTGTACAAATTGTGAATAAAAACAGAATGCGATGATGTGGAAGTTTAACATTTCAATATTTTATTCAGAATACAACATAGATGACATATCAAATGTTTAAAATGAGAAAATGTATCATTTTAAGGAGAAAATAAGTTGATTTTAAATTTCATGGCATCAACACGTCTCAAAAAAGTTGGGACAAGGCCATGTTTCCCACTGTGTGGCATCCCCTCTTCTTTTTATAACAGTCTGCAAACGTCTGGGGACTGAGGAGACAAGTTACTCAAGTTTAGGAATAGGAATGTTGTCCCATTCTTGTCTAATACAGGCTTCTAGTTGCTCAGCTGTCTTAGGTCTTCTTTGTCACATCTTCCTCTTTATGATGTGCCAAATGTTTTCTATGGGTGAAAGATCTGGACTGCAGGCTGGCCATTTCAGTACCCGGATCCTTCTTCTACACAGCCATGATGTTGTAATTGATGCAGTATGTGGTCTGGCATTGTCATGTTGGAAAATGCAAGGTCTTCCCTGAAAGAGACGACGTCTGGATGGGAGCATATGTTGTTCTAGAACTTGGATATACCTTTCAGCATTGATGGTGCCTTTCCAGATGTGTGAGCTGCCCATGCCACACGCACTCATGCAACCCCATACCATCAGAGATGCAGGCTTCTGAACTGAGCGCTGAGAACAACTTGGGTTGTCCTTGTCCTCTTTAGCCCGGATGACATGGCGTCCCAGTTTTCCAAAAAAGAACTTCAAATTTTGATTCGTCTGACCACAGAACAGTTTTCCACTTTGCCACAGTCCATTTTAAATGAGCCTTGGCCCAGAGAAAACGCCTGCGCTTCTGGATCATGTTTAGATATGGCTTCTTTTTTGACCTATAGAGTTTTAGCCGGCAACGGCGAATGGCACGGTGTTCACCGACAATGTTTTCTGGAAGTATTCCCGAGCCCATGTTGTGATTTCCATTACAGTAGCATTCCTGTATGTGATGCAGTGCCGTCTAAGGGCCCGAAGATCACGGGCATCCAGTATGGTTTTCCGGCCTTGACCCTTACGCACAGAGATTGTTCCAGATTCTCTGAATCTTTGGATGATATTATGCACTGTAGATGATGATAACTTTAAACTCTTTGCAATTTTTCTCTGAGAAACTCCTTTCTGATATTGCTCCACTATTTTTGGCCGCAGCATTGGGGGAATTGGTGATCCTCTGCCCATCTTGACTTCTGAGAGACACTGCCACTCTGAGAGGCTCTTTTTATACCCAATCATGTTGCTAATTGACCTAATAAGTTGCAAATTGGTCCTCCAGCTGTTCCTTATATGTACCTTTAACTTTTCCGGCCTCTTATTGCTACCTGTCCCAACTTTTTTGGAGTAGCTCTCATGAAATCCAAAATGAGCCAATATTTGGCATGACATTTCAAAATGTCTCACTTTCAATATTTGATATGTTATCTATATTCTATTGTGAATAAAATATAAGTTTATGAGATTGTAAATTATTGCATTACTTTTTTATTCACAATTTGGACAGTGTCCCAACTTTTTTGGAATCGGGTTTGTTCACAGGAAATAATTCCATCTTGCTGCTCCTGTAAAACTGTTGCTCCTGTAAAACTGTTGACTGTTGAATATACTTTATTGAACTGCTTTTAATGTTGCCAGACAGCAACTTGTTCTGAAGCCTCTCAAAATGATGTTTAGTAGTTAACAGGAAAACAGTATTTTATCTCAAGTTTCCATAAAAATATATGTATTCTATCTTTCTGTATGTAAACAATTTATCCGGTTTGTCTGTATCTTTTTAAATATTTATTCACATTTTTAACTTGAATTTACCCAGTTCTTACCATGACTATGAAGTTTAGACACTGACATGACATAAAACAACAAGAGCAAGTGTCATGTAAAATTCTCTGGGTACAAACGAAATTCGCTGGAATATTTTGAAGACCGAATGTGGCCCATTGGTCATGTGGATCTGTGCTCTCTGATTTTTACAACAGCAAATCTATTTGTGCATGTGCTGTTGCCTGGTTAACCTTGTGTGCCCCCAATTTCATTTGAGATTAAACACACTCAATTTTTGTGGTCACTGCCATTCTCCTATTTAATTTCCTCCTGAACAATGCGGTGAGGAGGGGGATGAGTGCCTTTCGTATGTAATCTGCCATTGCAGTAAATCAGTTTATTACAGGAAACTATCAAAGAGCACAGGACATAATGATGAGAAAGTAAGATGCAGGACCAGAACATTCCTCCGCGGATGAAATTCCTGTGCTTGTTCATTGCATTCTAAAAATGACAGAAGCTAATAAGGAATTTAATAATTACAGCACAGATGGACTGCTAACAAGGTATTCAGGCCATTCTCTAGCAACATTAGGATTTATTACATTTATTTATTTATTTAATTTTGTGTTCACCAAGATAGGCTAGATAAATGTGTCAGGGAGCAAAAGTAAACTAAAAAGTAAACTTTTTTTGTTGTGGTTCAAAATGAACAAAATTTAAATGAGTCAATCATTCTTCTTATCATCAATCCTTCTCCTGTCTTACCCTGATTCACTATGGCAAATTCACTATTTTAATTTAATTTGTTTATATTTTAGACTTGAGGGATGGTTTTCATGGGAAGTTGTGTGTATGCGTCACTTGCCCCTACGTGTCTCGTCATATATGTAAATAAAGAAAAGTTGCTCTGGTTGACGTGTGTATGGTGTGGGAGCAGCATAGGTTAGTTGTCACATTGAGCAAGAAAGATTGATGTGGAGCATGTTAAATCTCTAACCTCCGGAGAATCACCCATTTTTTATAAAACGCAGAACAGAGGAGAGAGTCTGCTGGCAAAAAGAGAATGTGACAGAGCTCGTAATAATACAAGAATCAACATTGGCTTGGCTGTTTGGGGATGGGTGTTTGGAGATGGGTGATTGTTCTGTTTGGAGATTTAAAATGTAGTAAAAGAGATGGGGAGATAGTGTTTTTATTACTCAACAGGTGAGTAAGATATTTTATTTGAACAGATAAATTGCCATATGTAGCTCTGTAACACAGTTCATTGAAAGGCCATTTCATTGGTTGTTGTAGCACTGTGCTGGAATTAATTTTTAAGGAAGTACTATTGGGTATTAACGGTAAAATATATATATATATATAATGTATATGTGTGTTACCTGGTTGCCTTAATTTTGAGTTCATTGAAATTAAAAATTTGAGTTAATACAATGGACATTTTTGAGAATTGACATCACCCTTTATTCAAATATTATTAAAAGATTTTGTAAGCATATTATGTATTTGTGTTTTATTTGTTATAATGCAGTGAAACATGCCAAATTGCGCTATTTTCATGATTTATCACAATTTTTTTTTTTATTTATGTGGTTCAGATACAATAATATTTTGAGTTTCTATTTATTAAACCCATTTCCTTCATTGTATTAACTCAAATTTTTAATTTCAATGAACTCAACATTTTAAGGCAACCAGGTTACTTTAAGTTAAACCAACAATATTTTTTTTTTTTACAGTGTAGCTATAGTAATGTCTTCAGCTTGTCAGCTTGAGATCCTTTCCATTTAAACTGGTTATATTTCTTAAGCCTCATAGTGAATGTTTTATGAGCAATAGGATAACCATATTCATCCGCACAGTCACGCAGAGCCAAAGCACAACCAAAACAATGTTCTTCTGCAAAATGCATTGTCTTGTTTTTTTAACCGCTAGAGGGCCTAAAGTTAAGTACCTTTAACTGCACATTTTAGTGTAGCTTGTTATCCAATAAGTTGCATGACAAAATGCTCCATCACTTTTTAATGTCAACCAGCATTGCACACACAACTGCATAGCCCAGTGACTCAAGGCACTTTTCAGACACTCTCTCCTAAACAGCCATCCCTGTAGCCCTGAGAGTCTGATTTATTCAAAATTATTCATTCATTTATATAAATTAAGCAATTCAAAACCAATTCACAAAATCATTCTCACTTCACGACATTTTAGGCGTTTTTAAGCAAAATCCCTATCTTTTTTTTTTTTTCAATCCCTGTTATATAAATTAGGCTGTATTTAATTTGTTGTTGAATTTAGCATACATGTACTGTATGTTTTGAGGTTTAATGCAGCCAGCAGTTACATTAACTTAATTTAAGAAACATTTTCATTTTTGTGCCACGGAAATACAGCTCTGATTAAATTATAAGAATATTTAAGATATTGGCCCTTTAAAGAGTTTCAGTGTTGTTATATGTTCATAACTTATAGTGTAGTTAACTATTTTGTTTCTTGACTGTTGTTAATTGCATTAAATTATGAGTAGCTTATAGTTTCAAAGTAGCTTTCCCGACATAATTACAGGCTGCATCATATATTATAATGACAGCGTAATCTATTGAGTTGTTTAATGATTTAATGGTCTGTTAATGATAAACCACCTCCAGAGTGTGGATATTTTTGCGTGTTCCTTTTGTGGTATTTGGGTGTCATTTATGATATGATCTTTTTAATTAAAGTGTGACTCTCTCACTTGAGGTTAGTGGTGATCTTTTTTACTTGTCTAACACTTTAATGGAAACATTTTAAAGACACTTCTTGCTTTAAGAATGCACAGATGAATAGAAAGCATAGACTAGCTTTATATAGACAATAGAATTATGTGTGTATCCCCTGCTGAACTGAACCAATGACCTTGGCGTTGCTATATATCCATAAGTTGTCACACAAGTGTCTGGCTTTTGCATGAATATAGTTGTAATTTATTAGAGGATTTCAATGGTAATACCGACGGACACCATAGAAAGTCCCACTATACATTATAATATACATTTTCAGCCATATTAGTATACTTATGACCCTAATTTTCTGACTTTTCTGTGTGTAACTTTTTATGTGCATAAAAACACATATTGCATTATGCCATTTATATTCCATTATATTTTTGCAGAGGATTGGTTTCTATATAAATGACTGAATTGCTCATGACGTCATAAAAAGTGAAGCCACCGCTTACCGCAATCCCTCACATTCTACTGAATTAATGGGAAATCTCCCTGTGCATTCTTACAACATCCTAAACATTTAAATGGTTAAAGTCTGGAATTACATTAGCGAATATCAGATCAGCTGACGGGCGAGACACCTCAACATAAAATGTCACAATGATTATCTGAAATCTGAATAGATTTATGCCTATTTAAGGCATGCGCATACAACTTAATTCGTCATGTACAGTTATTCACTGTGGTTATGTAATTATGTTGTGTTATACAATACTGTTTTTATTCGAAATGTGAAATGGCGCTGGCTGCGTATGGATTTAAAAACACAAAGCTTTTTTTCCAGCCATTTATACTGTCGCTCTGAGCAAGATGATACATGGTAAACCTTTTTAATATAATATAGTGCAATTTCTAATAGGGGATTGTATGTATTGTAATATTTAATGTACATTCAAATCAGTTTCTGCTAATAAGCCCGGATATATGTTGTTGGTTAATATTTCCTGCATAT
This sequence comes from Paracanthobrama guichenoti, assembly GCA_018749465.1. Classification (NCBI taxonomy): domain Eukaryota; kingdom Metazoa; phylum Chordata; class Actinopteri; order Cypriniformes; family Gobionidae; genus Paracanthobrama; species Paracanthobrama guichenoti. The sequence goes on along the minus strand of CM031948.1, from coordinate 40,673,039 downwards.
TTACGTACATAAAGAAATCTATTTTGTGTTGGTTCAGTTACCTGTGTCGGCAGTGTGAAGTAGAGTTTAAAGTATCGATTAATGTACATGCATCTTAAAAACTATTAATTTGCGTCTGATATGTCAATGTTTTGGCTGCAAATTAATGATGCCCTCTGCCGGTAGGGTCATAAGATGGCCACTCAAACACTTCAGGTGGCTTGACCTCCTGACGACAGTTTAGAATGCAATGAGAAATCCAGTCATTTGTGTAGATCAGGTCAGGATGCCTCATAAAAAGCAGGATTGTGATGTTAGGGCAAATGTGTTAACTCATTTATATGTGGCTTCAGGGAAGTTGTGATATTAACCGCACGGCACAGAGGTATGATACAGTTTGTGTATGTGAACACTGCAGGGTGAGCTTTAGCTATCTGAAAGATTAAGAAGAAAGCAGCATGGAATGTTTAGATCAAGTTCATGGCTTTGCCTCTAGCTTGGAGCCATAACCTATTTAGCTGTTTCAGTAAAGCTGGAAAACCCTGTAGTTTCCATCAATAAAATAACCCTGGGGTGTCTGTAATGAGGGCAGCAGCACATGCCTCCAGCTCTGCCAGCAAGCATATGCAACCCTCTTTCAGGGGCTGAGGTTGACCCCGCAGAATTCTGCGGCATAGTCATGAGCACTGCCAACATTTCTCCACAAGTCAGCGGCCCACTTAGCTGTCACTTGGTCTGGGTGGGCTAAGATGATCAGAGAAAAATGCCACTTTTCATACCTTTTGGGAAGGCTGTCTGCTGGAGACCATCACGGTCTCTATTTCTCTTTCGAGAGGGTGTGAAATGGAGGGTTTGAGTTTTGAAGTACTAGGTAAGAACCTGAGTTAGATGGTGAGTTTGAATTTGAAGAGAGATGAAATGATGGAAAGAAGAGCGTGGCGGAGAGAGAGAGAGAGAGAGGGGGAGGAACAAATATTACTCTGGGTGGAAAGGTGAGCGCTTGAGACGGGCATGGCCAGAGGAGAATGCGCCCTGGAGAATGTGAATGAGCCTGTGCAAGATAGGGGAGAAAGTTCGGGGAGGTGAGACAGGAAGGGAGTGGAATGAGAAGAGTGTACATGGAGGACAGAGGAAGGGGTGAGAAATGAGTTGGAGTAAAAAGCACTGTAAGCACTTTTTCGCTTCACTGGAAAGTACATGAATCTGAAAGGAGTTTTTTCCAAGAGGGAATTCCTACAGTGAAAACTGGCTTTTTCTTTGAGATCTATTCGCAGCTACTTTGTGTCTATTCCGAGTCTTAGGTAAAGCTATAGTTCACCTAAAAATGAAAATCCTGTCATTATTTACTCATTCTCGTGTCATTTTTGAAGAATATCCTGGACACAAATCAATATAATGAAATGTTTGATTTAATGAATGAGGACTGGGGCTTCCAAGCTCTAAAAGGACCACAAAAAAAAAAAAAAAAAAAAAAAAGCACCATAAAAGTGGTCCCTTTGAAGTCATACAATAGCTTTGTGTGACAAAAAAAAAGTAAAGAGAAAAGTAGCAATGTCCAATTCATGAACTAATTCCTCTTTTGAATGTGATCTTTTCAATGAATCCAGTTCACAAAACCAATCTAAATTCACAAATCAGACAGATCCTAATCTCAGCTTCTCACTGACATGAGAAATAACCTAAAATTCAGCATGTTCTTCACGCAAAAGCTATCTTATAACTTAAAGGCCTTGTAATAAGATTACAAGTCCGCATGAGTCATTTGTACCACTTTTATGATACTTTTATTGTGATTTTTATTTTATTTTATTATATATATATTTTTTTATCCTTTTTGAAGCTTGAAAGCTCGAGTTCCCAATTCATTGTAAAAGTTTCATATGAGAGTGAGCAAATGATGACAGGAGTTTCTTTGTTGGGTGAACTATACCTTTAAAACATGAACAGAAAAGAACAAGCTTGTTTCTGATATTCAGAATGTTCACAAGGTCATCCTACTTTCTTTTAATTGGATAAAAATCGAATGCAGAATCGTTCACAGACATTTCTTTAACTAGAGACTTTCACCGGGAGGTAAATTTCAATGAGTTTCAATGAGGATAAAAACAGCAAGCTCCATTATTAGGCCATAGGGGATGCTAAGTGTTAATTAGCATTGTCTCATGAGGATGGAAAGTGACTGTTTCTCTTTGAGAGGATAACATCTTTGAGGAACTCACTCCACATGATATAAATGGCAGTTATTAAAAAGGCACACTATAACACCAATCCAACACCAGTGCTGCTACTATAGCCTGACTAGAAATGTTATCCCTATCTATAGCCTGACTGGAAAAGATTTTCTATTGATTTTCCTGTTTTTTTACTCTCTGTGTCACTTTCATTAAAAAGAAGTCATTAAAAAATTTAATTAGGTTTAATAAATGTTTTAATGTGCCTACCAATAATGGTTTTGATGTGTTAGGAGTCAATAGAGTGGGTGCAGGTATGACATTATTTTGTAGGCCAAAACGCGGAAGCGAGTTAGCGTTTTAGCACTTCCGGTTCCCTCGTTCCAAAGTCAATGGATTTTTTTAATTGGGTTTTGGTTAAATGGCTGAAATAAGGTTTGTGATGAACACAAGCTCAAGACACTTTAACGTTTTATTCTACAACATAAAATACATTTTATCCCACTCGTGATTTTTTTAAAGCTGTTACGTGTCTTGAAAAGGATGGCTAAATGGGACTACAGAGGCTGATGATGAGATAAAACCTCATCACGCCGAAAAGGTAACCTCAGTCCATTTTTAAAGTGTCATCATGCTCATTGTGCGCTTAGAAACTATTCTAACTCAAATGTTCTAGGAAAATGTTCGTCGGAAAGAGTTGCCGGAAGCTTAGTGATGGTGGCATTGAAATTGCGGGACCGTAACTTTCCCTTTCCGTAAACCATAACTTTCAACACATTCAAATTTATCTAATATGATAAAACAGCGCTGTGTTACACCATATGCACATGACCGGAAGAAGCAGAAATGGTCATCTGCGGCATAATAAAAGCTCCACTGCTCTCGAGCCGTGTGTCGCTCTTGTCGTTCTGCTCCAATGGCTTTCAGCCCCACCCTGTTTCATACTACAGTAATGTTAATAAATCTTTAATACATTAGCTCACCCATGAATATGATTTCTCTCCGAGTCATATCGGATTCTTTTCCACTGGCTGTAGAGGTAAAGACAACAACTCCCTTGATTCCTCGAAATCAAGGCGTCATCAAGCTATGCCTTTGTTTGAAATAAGCGATCTCTATAGCGGCGAAAATGACATATTGTGCCTTTTAAAATTTCAACTTTTAAAAACACATCTGGACAGCCTGTGCTCTTTTCCATTTTGTTAGCATTTTTAATAGTACAAGCGCATTGCTTCATTTAGCTCACTCATCATTATCTGTTCCAGCCACAAGGTGGAGCTGTCCATAGACATAATAAATACATAGATGTCTATGTGACTATAAGTTGACAAGTTTCAATAACTGTTATTGATTCAAAGGGCTGATAATCTAATAATAAAGATGTTCAGCGAAATTGAAACCGTGCTTAACTGCACACACACACACACTTTCCATTGTCCATTGCAATTATTTTAAAAACATGCCTAGTCAAACTAACAAGCACAACTTATTACCTTAGCAAGCAAAAACCATTGCGCATTGTAATCCACACCAATGTTGCTGATGCTGTCAACACTGTAAGGAAATGTTACATTTTATATTAGTATTGGTTTCTCTGTGGTTTAAAGTTAACATTTTACAGGTTTGTTGACTCTGTAATATAAATGCGGTTCCTTGGAGTCCATGGTGTCCTCAGGAGACGTAGCACAGATCTGCAGCTCAGATGGAAACAGAACTTTTCCACTGACTAATCTAAAGAGTTTACTCAAGTCTCCTGAGAATACATTGTTATTTTCTTAACTCATTTCTGGGGTTCAGAAGTTGCTGCATAAATGAATACAAATATCTTTATGCTGTTTTTAATGGCAACTCTCTAATTTACTTTATATTACTAAGTTTGTAAGCTAAATGTTAGTAATAATTCTGTGGTCCGTTTTCAGAATTACAATTATATAAAATACCATAATATACTGTTAAAAAAACTAGGAGACATTTTGCTTAACTGCATCTTTATTAACATAAAGGAAGAACTCATTGAAGCTGTGCTGACAATTGCAGGAAGAAACTTTTGTGTAATTAGGTGGATAAAATGTATATTTAATTAAATGGGAAACTGTAGCACAAAAGTACAATTCCTTTCAGAGTTTGTGCTTTGAGAATGTATTCTTTATTCTTTCCTCTTTTTTGTATCAAGAAGAGTATTCCCTTTAACATAGCTTGCCATCACAGTGGATGAATGCCAGTCATGTTGAGTCTTTAGTTGGCTGTGAATTGAGATTGTTCTCTTAAAGCTCTGGTCTTTTGTAGATCTGCGTAAAGATAAAATAATGTCTCAGTACAGTACAGAATGCTGATTTTTGCCATGGGTGAACAAGCATCATTTAAAGGGTTAGTTCACCCAAAAACGAAAATTACCCCATAATTTACTCACTCTCAAGCCATCCTAGGTGTATATGATACAGAAGGTTGTTTATGGAAGATAGATATTTTACTTCATAACGTGTTAAATATGGATATTTTTCTTACAAAAGCCCATCGATTCACTTCAGAAGGCCTTTATTACCCCCGCCATTCTAATGCTGAATCATTTTCATTTTTGGGTGAACAATCCCTTTAACATTACATCGTGCAGATTGAATTTATAATACTGGATTTTTTGGTGAAATTTTAATTTGGAAGATAAAGTGCTTGTGAAATGTTTCATTACAGTAAACAGCAAATATTCATCCCTAGTCTTAAAGGTGCCCTAGAATGAAAAACTAAATTAACCTTGGCATAGTTGAATAACAAGAGTTCAGTACATGGACATCACATACAGTGAGTCTCAAACACCATTGCTTCCTCTTTCATATGTAAATCTCGTGAGTGAAAAACACCACAGAAAAATAGGCGAATCTCAACATAACACTGACTGTGACGCAACAGTCGGGATCATTAATATGTACGCCCCCAACATTTGCATATGCCAGGACATGTTCAAGGCCAGGCGGACGGAAGTTCTGCAGGTATTGTGAATAAACAAGTGTCAAGCGAGGATAGCAAAAATGGCAGATCATGGAAATAAATGTTATGTTCCAGGCTGTGCAGGGGATGTGAGGACTTTTCATACCCTTCCCACAGAACACAAAACTGTCAACAGGCATGGTTGATGTTTATCTATAACCGGATACTGCAACAATTTAATTTAAAGTTGTTCGTTTGCTCGGCCCATTTCACCTCGGACAGTTTTTCTAACCTGGCTGGGACAATATCAAACAGGCTTCGCTCAGCGTCTGATACTGGAGAAGCGGCAATTCCAACTATATTCCTGCAAGCAGTAAGTAGTGATTTTATCCACTTATTGACTGTCTAAACAATTTCTGATTAAATTGAAAGTTTCTTAGTGAGACAACGTTAACGATAATATCCCCTGTGTTGTCTAGATCCAACACAAGATGCTAGTACAGTAACAATAGGAAACTCCAAGTAGTACATATAACAGTATATCAAATGTCAAAAATACAAAATACAACGTAGATACATATGGCAATCCCTTTTGTCGGATAGAATTATAATTTAGCCTATATTTCATCAACACATAACTCAGGAGCTAACGATGTTAGTTTAGTTGCTTACAGATAGCTCACTTGATCCTTCTAGCTACCGTCACCTTCTCCACCACTTAAGTTGAAACGATAGTCATTTGACAAGGCATCTAGTCAATTTGTTAAAAAAACTGTACTGTACTGTACAAACAACATTTACTCACTACCCAGTTCGCTGTTTAGAGTTTGTGATTCAAAGTGAAGAATTATTGTAAAATCATACAGTGACGCATTACAATAATTAAAATATTTTTACAATGCTAAAAACAAAGTTGTGACTGCTGACGTTATGAGTTAACGTGTGAAATTAATGTTATATGCTAGTTCACATGTAGGCTGAAGTTACAGTACTGACGTTGCGTTTTGCAGGTTCTTACTGAAAATAAAGACTAAACTTACCACTCAGCGTCCATTTCTAATCTCAAAACAATTGGTTGTTCCTCAAAATCTGCATCTTCGTCAGAAACGGGATCAAACATATAAGGTTGGATGCATAATCTCCCCATTGTCATGACGGACAGTAGAGATGTGTTTCTGTCACTGAAATGAGCCGCACAGTGAAACAGCCAATCAGAGCAGAACACTACATTAACGTTCATGACCCTTCCAAATAAGGCAAAAACAGACCATTTCATTCTAGGGACAATTTCTAGGGTTGTAAATGGACCTGTAAAACCGTATCTGGACAATTTCAAGCCTTAAATAAGTCACACACCCTCTATGTAGATATCAGAGAACAATTTAAAATATTGTTTCAACTCATTCTAGGGCATTTAAATAAAGTCCATTATAATTAAATAAAATGGATAAATACATAGTTGCATTCAGGCGGTGGTTCAAAACTTTGACCCCTGACCCCTTTGATTCTACAACAATTTCATCAGTACTTGTTAGACTTTGCAGCAACATGCTCATTTGTTAATGAATGTAATTCAGTTGATAATTCTGCCTCTAACTGCACTTTTTGGTTATCTTAGCATCCTCAGTACATACTATTAATTACTGGGCATATGAAGGATGGTAACACAGACTAGCATTTCTCTGAATATCCTAATAAAATTTGTCAGGAAAGACTGAACTTTTTTTAACACTTTGGAACACCTCAGACCCGGGTTCCCTGCGGTGTATTTCCTGTGGGCCAATTCCCTGTGGTCGTGTCATGGCTAAATGCCATATTCATTTAATGCTGATCCATACCATCCCCCTGGACGTGAACGTTCCAGAGCTTGCATAACTCTGCCTTGGCCTGTTTTATCATTCATTCAACAGGCCTTTATTTATATATTCTCTTTCCCAGATGATAAATGGCACAAGGAATTTAATTAGAGCTATGGGAGGAGAAGGGGCCTGATGAATCTGATACTGTGTGGCTCTCACACACAAATCAAAGGTGAAAGTGTGTGTGCGTGGGACAGCGGAGCAGGGAGATGTCATTACCACAAATGGCGTGATGTGCCTGTCAGGCGTGGTGGAATTAACTCACTCATTCTGATCTCAACAGCTGAGGGAGCCACTCTGCTCAGGGAAATCACTAATCTGTATGCAGGTCATTTGTGGACACGACAGGAACCCGAGCAGAAAATGATTCCTTACTCACAAGAGCCTGGGCCAGACAATTTACTGTAATGAGTGATATTCCTACTAGTCCTTCAGAAATTTCATATGGCAATATTTACACTCTGAAATACTTTTTTTGAATGAAGCTTTATGAAGGCGAGTACACAGGTGCAAGAAATGTCCCTTGAGGTTACGACACTTTACTGGGTAAAAATAGATTCTTATTTGTGGAAAACCACCATCAAATTAGACGTTCTTGACAAAGCCTGGGTTCTTTTGCATAATAAGTAATACTGATGTAAACTATGGTAATTGCTTATTAGGTTTTATGAGACTACACAGAAATTAAGCCATTCTGATGCCCATTAAAACAAGAGTTCACAAATAAATGAAAGTTCTGTCATTATTTTCTCACCCTAATTTTTTTATTATTATTATTTATTTATTTATTTATTTGTATTTATTTATTTATTTATTTGATAGGGACAATGCTCATCAATCAACAGTCAGACACTGTAAATAAGCTAGAGTTAGCCCAGCAGGCAATTTTGTATTGGTTGCCCCTTGCCAGATTTTAAGGTGAAAAACATGGTTATTATTAACAAATTATCACAAATAAAAATTGTCAAATAAATTTCAATACAGTTGACCAAGTGAAACATCTCCATGAATAAGTAAGGATTAAAACACACACACACACACACACACAGTTCTTGAGAAAGAAAAAAAAAAAAAAAAAAATATATATATATTATATATTAAATATATATATATAATAAGCACTATAAAAGAGCCCCTTTGGTCACTATGAACTGTTGTTGTTTGGCAGAAAATAGCATAAATTATTAAAACGGTTTGTTCCACTGAATAAAATAGCAGCATATATTGTCAGGGTGAGTAAATAATAGCAGAATTTTAATTTTTGGGTGAATTATTCCTTGAAAGTGCATATATTTTGCATTGACCTTTAACAATAGTAGAACTATAGTAGTCATTTTTACTGAAATGCAATTGTACGCAATGGTTATTATCCTTTGAATCAACCTCTACATTGAAACCAGCAGCTAATGAATGTGACAATATACAACCACTGACTGTCAGGACCTCTACGGAAGGGGAAATTAGTTGTTTTATTTCTTATTCATTAAATAAGTGTTTCCATTGCAGTGAACCACAAAGCAGGTACCTTGTTTTTATATGCATTCTTTACCCTTCCCACAGCAGTCCCGACGGATTATCCAGACAAAAACAAGCCTGGTGAAATCAAACTATGGCAGACTGTTAATAACAAAATTATTTCAATGGAAATCCGCAAACTGCCAAGCCTGCTGAGTAAATGTTCGACCTAGTAAAGGCTTGCCTTGCGATAAGGACATCCGGTGGGACACAAACAGACCTGTTGCTACATTCCACCATTTATTTCTTAGTCCGTGGGAATTTTGCACTGGTATACATGCCTGTATACATTTTGCATACTTTTATTGTGTGTGTCGTGTTTACTAATGTTTTGCCGATGTAATTCCTTGTTTATCACAGCAGTAAAGAATCTTTGAATCTCCCCCGCATCGGCATCAGCTTTGTGATTTAGAGTGCAGACTCAATGCTGTAAAACATTCTCTTTTTTTTTTTCTTTCTTTTTTTCCTAGCGTTTGATGCTTGCCCGCAGCTTTGAAGCAGCACTCCAAAACCTAATTAATATAACAGATTGTCACAGCACACAGACTGTGACAGTCTGGAACTCTCAAACAACAAGAAATGTTTACACTCATTTTATTATATGGGATCATTCATAATCTTTCTGTTGAAAAGAACAAAATTAATTTTACTTTGTGGCTTATAAAATGGCAACCGATTCACTTTGGACTTCTTTGAACAAACACTCTCTCTCTATTGTCTGTACATTGTTTTTGTCCAGATGTAATGGAATCACCTCGCATTAGTTCTGTTTATTCTCAACACATTTTCACTTGGATGGCGATTAGACCTGAAGTGATGTTCTTTTCCACCTACCTCTGAACTCCCTTTAGCTTCTGGAACAAAAGGTCACAATTATGGCCTGACTGCTCTCATGCCCACTGACTTGTGATAAATGAGACTGGTATTATAATGAAGAGACCCACCTTTGGGGAGAGATGGCAAAAGGTCAAATGACTGTCAGGCCGGAGCAGGTACGTGGAGTTGGAGGGTGACAACCACCATTAATTATGAAGTGGGACAATCAATTTAGAGTCGTAATAAAAAAGCAAGTGCCAATATAACAGAGTTTTCAATTTTTATTTTATTTTTTTATGTCAAGAACCCCTAAAATGAATGATCCCCTCATAATACCCCTTCTTCCTAAAATATAATGGAATATACACTCACCTAAAGGATTATTAGGAACACCTGTTCAATTTCTCATTAATGCAATTATCTAAACAACCAATCACATGGCAGTTGCTTCAATGCATTTAGGGGTGTGGCCCTGGTCAAGACAATCTCCTGAACTCCAAACTGAACGTCAGAATGGGAAAGAAAGGTGATTTAAGCAATTTTGAGTGTGGCATGGTTGTTTCACAATCTGCTCAGTTACTGGGATTTTCACGCACAACCATTTCTAGGGTTTACAAAGAATGGTGTGAAAAGGGAAAAACATCCAGTATGCGGCAGTCCTGTGGGCGAAAATGCCTTGTTGATGCTAGAGTCAGAATTTGCCGTAAACAGAATGACAACATGGATCCATCATGCCTTGTTACCACTGTGCAGGCTGGTGGTGGTGGTGTAATGGTGTGGGGGATGTTTTCTTGGCACACTTTAGGCCCCTTAGTGCCAATTGGGCATCATTTAAATACCACGGCCTACCTGAGCATTGTTTCTGACCATGTCCATCCCTTTATGACCAATGTACCCATTCTCTGATGGCTACTTCCAGCAGGATAATGCACCATGTCACACAGCTCGAATCATTTCAAATTGGTTTCTTGAACATGACAATGAGTTCACTGTACTAAAATGGCCCCCACAGTCACCAGATCTCAACCCAATAGAGCATCTTTGGGATGTGGTGGAACAGAGCTGTGCCCTGGATGTGCATCCCACAAATCTCCATCAACTGCAAGATGCTATCCTATCAATATGGGCCAACATTTCTAAAGAATGCTTTCAGCACCTTGTTGAATCAATGCCACGTAGAATTAAGGCAGTTCTAAAGGCGAAAGGGGGTCAAACACAGTATTAGTATGGTGTTCCTAATAATCCTTTAGGTGAGTGTACAGTCATATTTTCCTGCAAAAATGTATATAAAAATAATAATAATTATAAGGCGTGTTGTTGGCAAAATAATTGGCTGTCCTGTCATTGTCCTACAGCCAAAACAGTTATTAACCCTCTGAGCCCTGAGCTGTTTTCTGGGCCCTGGAGGTGTTTTGACATGACCTGACATTTGTGCTTATTTCTGTATTTGTAGCATTTTCTTGGCTAAAGTCTGATTACACTGTATTCAGCACAAACTCTGCTACAATAATATGTGAGCAGCATGTATGTAAAAGTTTGTAAAAGACCCCTCCTCTAATCCTAATGGCCCTATATCAGCTGAATGACTGTGAGGGAGCTAGAACAAAGAATGTGAAGAGATTAAAATAATGGCTTTTTGAATTGTTTGCATTTATTTACAACACAGCATAACGAAGGACAAAAAGTGGGACAAAAATAAGGGATAATCGTGGTTATTTATAAGGGACACTCAAGATGTTTGTACTGTAGCTACCACTGTGTATGTAATTTCAGTGTCTACAGTTAAGTGTGTGTATAAAAGTCCTCAGATATAAACACATTTGTTTTGCTCAACCTATTAATGCACAATTTAATCCTAAAAAGAATTTTAACATCATAGAAATGAATGTCAATTGTTACACGCAAACCAACTAAAGTTTTTGTAGCATTATACACTACAGTTCAAAAGTTTGGGGTCAGTAAGAATTTGTTTAAAATTAATAGTTTTATTAATCATTTTTAAGAAATAGTTTTATTCAGCAAGAATGCATTACATGTGTCAAAAGTTACAAAAGCTTTTTATTTCAGATTAATGCTGTTTTGTTTGTTTTTTTACTTTCTATTCATCAAAGAATCCTGAAAAAATGTACATAACTGTTTTCAACATGGATTTCTCATTACAGTATCATCGTGAATGTCATAATGATTTATTTGGAATTTAATCTACAAATTCATACACAAACAGATGTTCCTGACACGTCTAACGTTGCTAAGCTTTTTCATCTCACTGTGCATAGACACGCCTGGGAAAAACGAGCGTGCCGCACCGCATGAGTATCACGAGGGCGTTGTTCTCTATTTTGTGCACGCTTGTCGCGTGTCTACATTTAAAATAACGAACTTGAGCGTGCAAAAGACACAACATATGCAGAGTTTAGCTCCAACCCCAATGAAACACAGCTGAATCAGCTAATCAAGGTCTTACTAGGCATACTAGAAACTTCCAGCAGGTGTGTTGAGGCAAGCTGGAGCTAAACTCTGCAGGACAGCAGCCCTCCAGGACCGAGTTTGGACAGCCCTGTTATAGAGCATAAAAATATCCCCATGTCGTATGTGTATCTTTATTTAGCATTGAAAGGTTGCCTACCAATTTCATATTTCAACATGTTTCCGTTGATTTCATTTTAGAGACAATTTTAATCTGGCAATAGTTCAACTAGTAGCATACAATGTGAAGTTTATGCACCAATAACGCGAGTGTGAGAAGAATAAGTGAGAAGAAATGTTTTACCTTAAAAATGTTCAAATTCCAAGGTAAACTCACAGCGTGTCTTCCGAACTTGATGAAAATCAGAAGAATGATGAAGCTGATTCTTTGTTTTCAGGTGATGGGGGCGTTTATAGTTTTACGTTCCTTCCATGTGGATTATTTGCATGTGAATCACGCTATATAATGAGGCTCAACTGTACCTCTCACTGTTTTCATACGGATTACATAAACAGAGAATATTTGTTTTGTATATAAATGACTTCATTTAAAAGTAGACATTCCAAGCTTTATAAAGCGATATCTGTCGTGTCTGTGTGGCAAGTTTATGTGTGGCAAGTATAAGCTTTGTAAAGACATATCGTTCATGTCTGCGAGGCCAAAAATTACGGAGTATTTTAAGTTGTTTTACACTGTCATGAGGAAAAATCCAGCAAAACGCGCAGGCGCGTTCTTCGGGTTCAGAGAGTTAACTATTCATTAAAGGGTTAGTTCAGGGACTGAAACAGAGGAGAAGAAATTATTGAATAAAGTCATTATTATGTGTGTTTTTTGTGCACAAAAAGTATTTTCGTCACTTCATAACATGTGACCGATGTAGTCACGTGAACTGTTTTAACGATGTCTTTACTACCTTTCTGGAGGGTCAGAAAACTCTCAGATTTCATCAAAAATATCTTAATTTGTGTTCCAAATATGAACAAATGTCTTACAGGTTTGGAACGACGTGAGAGTGAGTAATCAATGACAGAATTTTCATTTTTGGGTGAACTAACCCTTTTAGTTGGCAGTGTATCTTTTTCTACCAACTATTAGAGCAATGTTAGATTATATACACAAAGAGAACCATTTTACAGCACTTTTCACAATAAATATTCCAAACGTTCCAAATACTCCAGTGTTCCAAATCAGCTTTACAGAGAATATTGCCTTACAGCCCCCAGTGTGCAAGCTAAAGGAAACTAACATGATGAGAAACTCTCCAGAAAGATACAGCACAAATGCAAACCCTTCTTCAAAGTATGTGTACATTACAAGCACAAAGAAATTAACACTTAGAAACAAAAATAAGAAATGTTTGTTAATGGAATAAAATAATATTCTCATTATTATTTCCTTTAAACGCAGAGCGGCATATATGTAATAAAATATTAAATATCAACATATAAAAATGTTATTGTGAATAATTATTTGTTTATTGCACTTTTTATTACATGAACAGATGTCCACATTTGTCTTGCCCATGGATCATTTACTGAGTTAGCGTAAATCACATTGATCAGATCTGTGTGGAGGTTTGTGCAGACTTTAGTGGGGTCAGTGCACTTAAAGGCTGGCCGGTTGAAACGGCTGGAGTAAATTAGCTGGATGTTTATAGGGCTGGATTCAGACATCAAAGCTGGAATAGATAATGAGGCCATTAGTCTTCCTACCTCAAATCACTCCAAAGATGATAGGTCTTTTTCAAATTCACACACACAATAATGCGTAGGCACATATTTTGATTGGACTGCTTCCACAGAATAGTTCTAATCGTGGCAAATGTTTGAAATGGAAATTGATTTTGAGCTATTTATGCACCATTTCAGATGCAGTGACTCTTACACCTCAGAGACCCTGTCAAACTTCTGCATTGAAGTTCTGACATAAATTCTGCGTTAGGGATATATTTCAGTGAAACATTTTCAAATAAATAACATTCATTGGTGCTGATTAAATGCATATCCTCTATTGGTCTCTGGTAATAGAGGATAATCTATTATGTATTTTTCAGCTTTCATTCTGACAGTAAAAAGCAAAAAAATCATAAGATTCAATGTACCATAATTAATGTATTAATGGTATGATCTGATTTCAAAATTACCCCTTTTTGAAGGCTATTTCAGATTGTAATGGCAAAGAGCGTTTATGAAACAGCTGTTGAGCTTTCAACAAACTCCGGCCTCATTCGGTTTTTGTTTAATTGTTGCTGCCTATAGCCCCTTTTAGTTGTGTTAAAAGGATCCATCCTTTAAATGTCCTGCTCAGTAAATCAAGACCTCTTGCCCTCAAAACACACTACTAAAATATATGAAATATGAGATGGCTCTAACCCTGTGGTTTTAACAAATGTGTTTAGGCATTTTTCCTCACAGGTTGCATGGGTCAGATGCAATATTTAACCGTGTACACAAGTATCCTTTGTGGCTATCTATACATCTGCTGGGATGGTTTATAAAGCCTAAGAAATCCCTGAAAGTTTGTGGACCATGAGGTGTGATTATGTGTCTCTCCCCACATTCAATTCCTGTGGCTCCTACTGCCAGTTTCTACAGTGCCAGAACCTCATAATCCTTGTTAAAGTATCTCAAAGCTGACTCTGACTTCCATCCAAACCACAGTGGGATCTGTGGTGCTCCATCACTGAATACTGAATAATTCTGGCATTACTTTAAGGGCTAGTTCTATGAATTCACAGTGATATTGTGCTAAAGAATACCATTAAGGCCAGGATGTATTAGAATGGGTTACATTTTCAATATTCAATCAACAAGAATTGCACCATGTATTTATGGTTCAAAAGTGATCACTGTAAGAGTTTCAATATATAGGCTATTATTAAGCCAACATGTCATTCATCTCCCTTGATACATGGCTTTTTTATGTCTACAGGAGTACCAGATTGACATAATTTTTGCGCAGACGTGGACGGACAGCCGGCTCAGATATAACAGCACTATGAAAATATTGACTTTGAACAGTAATATGGTTGGACTCATTTGGCTACCAGACACGATCTTCAGAAATTCCAAGAGCGCAGATTCACATTGGATTACTACACCAAATCAGCTACTTAGAATATGGAATGATGGGAAAATACTTTACACTTTGAGGTAAGCCATTTATTTTATAATTATATTTGATAATGAAATGATGAATCAAGATTTTTTTTTTTACTAAAAAACTATCCAATAAATGAGAAAAAAAATAAACAAATATGGCTGGTTAGCAAGGTTGTTTATGTATAGGTCGTAAATATATAATTAAAATTTTAATATATACATTTTATTAAATACACAGATCAGGCATAACATTATGACAAGTGAAGTGAAAAACACTGATTATGTGTTACCTTTTATTGGGTGGGATATATTAGGCAGCAAGTGAACATCAAAGTTGATGTGTTAGAAGCAGGACAAATGGGCAAGCGTAAGGATTTGAGCGAGTTTGACAGGGCCAAATTGTGATGGCTAGACGACTGGGTCAGAGCATCTCCAAAACTGCAGCTCTTGTGGGGTGTTCCCGGTTTGCAGTGGTCAGTATCTATCAAAAGTGGTGCAAGGAAGGAACAGTGGTGAACCGGCGACAGGGTCATGGGCGGCCAAGGCTCATTGACGCACGTGGGGAGCGAAGGCTGGCATGGTGGTCTGATCAAACAGATGAGCTACTGCAGATCAAATTGCTCAAGAAGTTAATGCTGGTTCTGATAGAAAGGTGTCAGAATACACAGTGCATCACAGTTTGTTGTGTATGGGGCTGCATAGCCGCAGACCAGTCAGGGTGCCCATGCTGACCCCTGTCTACCGCTGAAAGTGCCAGCACTGGGCACTTGAGCATCAGAACTGGACCACGGCGCAATGGAAGAAGGTGGCCTGGTCTGGTGAATCATGTTTTCTTTTACATCACGTGGATGGCTGAGTGTGTGTGAGTCGCTTACCTGAGGAACACATGGCACCAGGATGCACTATGGGAAGAAGGCAAGCTGGCGGAGGCAGTGTGATGCTTTGGGCAATGTTCTGCTGGGAAACCTTGGGTCCTGCCATCCATATGGATGTTACTTTGACGCGTACCACCTACCTAAGCATTGTTGCAGACCATGTACACCCTTTCATGGAAACGGTATTCCCTGGTGGCTGTGGCCTCTTTCAGCAGGATAATGCGCCCTGCCACAAAGCAAAAATGGTTCAGGAATGGTTTGAGGAGCACAATGAGTTTGAGGTGTTGACTTGGCCTCCAAATTCCCCAGATCTCAATACAATCGAGCATCTGTGGGATGTGCTGAACAAACAAGTCCGATCCATGGAGGCCCCACCTCGCAACTTACAGGACTTAAAGAATATGCTGCTAACATCTTGGTGCCAGATACCACAGCACACCTTCAGGGGTCTAGTGGAGTCCATGCCTCGATGGGTCGGCAAAAAAACTGGGACCAACACAATGTTAGGATATAATATTATGCCTGATTGGTGTATATATTATGTAATTTATCAATTGCTTTATATAATTATGGCACTTGAGCACACAGAATGTGCACCATTTTTCTCTTAGAAATTTTAAATAAAAAGCATTTCCTTGACTCTGAAATATGAAACTCTTAACATGAACCGCTACATCAGTGACAGTGGGTCGCTGATTTTAAATGACTTTATTGAAAATATTTTTTATTCACTACTTTTCACCATTGCAACCTACTGTCGGCTGTGTCAATTCATATAGAATCACCCTGACATGGCCATCAGATGAAAGAAAGTAGATTTTTAAGACCCACAAGCTTTTGACAAGGTCATAACAGCACTGTATAAAATGTATGAAAGAGAAAACAGGATGTAAAAATAAGGTAGGCACGGCAGTAGGTCAGTAGTCAGTGTCAATAGTCTAATTTCATGTTTCTTGCACTTTCTTGAAGAAAGGTAAAGTACTTGAGTAATTCTGTGTAATACTTAAGTATTAT
This sequence comes from Paracanthobrama guichenoti, assembly GCA_018749465.1. Classification (NCBI taxonomy): domain Eukaryota; kingdom Metazoa; phylum Chordata; class Actinopteri; order Cypriniformes; family Gobionidae; genus Paracanthobrama; species Paracanthobrama guichenoti. Next base: position 40,656,320 of record CM031948.1, on the reverse strand, counting down.
TTTGTGAATTGTGTTTACTTTACTCAGTACTATTGACACTGAATATTTTAGGTTATATATAAAAAATAGCCTATATAATGTTAAATATATAAATTAATATAATTGTATCATTTTATATCTTGAAAGTTACACTTTGTTATAATGTCTAATGAATTGTAAGGGGTAAAAGTACGTGGTATCATGGATATTTCACCTACGTATGTCTACATATATCTAAAAAAAAAAAAAAAAATACCATTCTGGGTTAATACAGGTTACATTCTTTTGACAGGGCCTGTGGTTGATTACAAGAATTTTGACTTGTCCCTCAGTTCAGTTTGGAGAGAGAGAGAGAGAGAGAGAGAGAGAGAGAGAGAGAGAGAGAGAGAGAGAGAGAGAGAGAGAGAGAGAGAGAAATTGCACTTACAGTGGAGACCCAACAGGCAAGATAGCAGAAGGGATATGTCAAGATGTTTAATTTATTTTTTCAAGTGTTTAAACATAGCAACAAATCATTTTTTAAGTGTGTGATGATACAAGTTATATGACAGTGAATTTTAAGGTAATATATTTAGCTGGATGTTCTAAAGCCTCTGCATGATGTCCAATGCCTTTAATCAGTTACCCAGACTGTCCCTTTGCAGATGTCCCTATGACATTTTTAGGTGCCTCTATTTCATATTAGGTCATCTCTTTCACAGTCCTTGATGGAACATCAAGAGCTAGGATGAATTTAGGTCCATGGTCACAAATTTATGTCGCTTTCCAGAGGTAAAAAGTCACATAAGTCAGAAGTCACTGTCAAAAGCACTTTGTCAAAGAGTATTCTCTAAGACAGCAACACACAGTATTATATTTATATTTGATGGATTTGAGATGTCTGTGTTATGATTGGAACATTAAAGACCACTGGATATGTGACCAAATATCAACCAATCCTCTATTTTCAAAACTCTGTGACATCAGCCTGTCTTCTGAGTTAGAGCTCCACACTGCCTTTCTGGTCTGGTGTGACGCCAGTGTCTGTGATGTTGAGATGTGATGACACGCGTTCATATCCAACTAGCCCAGTTTGGTTCAGTGCTTGTATTTGTGACGGATCTATTCAGTAAGACTGTAGGATAGGTTTGACCAAAATTAGTAGTATAATAGTAATAATGTAAATAGATTATATGTGTTTAATTTATGTATCTATTATTACTTATAAGAATCTATTATAATACTTAAATTGTTGTACTTAATTCCGCCAATGACGGGGAAAGAGTTTTCAGACTTTCCGTGTTAGACGTGTTAGGGCGCTATGACGCATCTTCTGAAAGAGTACTGAATCTCCTGATCAAAGCACATGCGAAGAAGATGCAAAAACAAGCAATATCGTATGTAATCATATAATGTAAAATAATGTGATCATCAACATTAAGACAAGCCTTATATGTGCATATTGGCATATGAATCAAAAAAGCCTAAATGAAATGTCGACCCAGAATAAGCTATAGGACTGTGCAAGCATTAGGGGTGTTGATGGATTTTAATCATCGTTCTGAATCTTTGACAAAAACATGATTTTCTCAGCTTTTTGCTCAAAATGTTTTATGAATCTTACCCATATTCGAGTGTTGATAAAGTATGCATGAAGCTAGAATAAAAATGTTTTTGTTTGTTTGCTTAAAAGAAGAGGGTCTTTTCTTTCTTTTGATGTATTGCATGTTCAGATATTCATACAACAAAATATTCTGGGGGCATGACATTTTTATGAAATCGATCAAAAACGCTGGCAACTTTAAAAAAAAACTTTACCCAAAAATAAAAATTCTGTCATTAATTATTCACCTTCATGTCGTTCCAAACCCATAAGACTTTCGTTCATCTTCAGAACACAAATAAAGATATTTATTATAAAATCTGAGTGATTTCTGTCCCTTCATTGACAGCTACTCAACTGACATTTTGATGCTTCAAAAAGTTCATAAAGAGATCGTAAAGCTAATCCATATGAATTGAGCGGTTTAGTCCAAATATTTTGAAGAGACATGATCGATTTAATTCAGGCTTTAATTTACATATAAAGATTCATCAACTCACACATCAGTTATGGTAAATGGAAGCTCAAGCATTTTCATTTGATGTGCAAGAACCAATGAGATTCATTCTTATGTGTTATGCATCACATTTGCACTTCCGCAAGAACCAGTGAGATTCATTCTCGTGTGTTACACATCACGTTTGCGCTTCCGCAAGAACCAGTGAGATTCATTCTTGTGTGTTACGCATCACGTTTGCGCTTCCGCAAGAACCAGTGAGATTCATTCTCGTGTGTGACGCATCACGTTTGCGCTTCCTCAAGAACCAGTGAGATTCATTCTTGTGTGTTATACATCACGTTTGAGCTTCTGCAAGAACCAATGAGATTCATTCTCGTGTGTTACGCATCATGTTTGAGCTTCCACAAGAACCAATCAGCATCATTCTTCTGTTTATCATATAAAGTGATTGTGTTTTCAGAAAATTCATATTGGTTAGTTTTATGATACTTTGAAGCGTCAAAGTGTCAGTTGCGTAGCTGTCAACGGAGGGAATCATGCATTAAAATACCTTCATTTGTGTTCTGTCAGAAATCTTACAGGTTTGGAACAACAAGAGGGTGAGTAAATGATGACAGAATTTTCATTTTTGGGTGAAGTGTCCCTTTAAACGTGTGTGTGTGTGTGTGTGTGTGTGTGTGTGTGTGTGTGTGTGTGTATATATATATATATATATATTATGGACCTTTAAATAGAGCAATTGTTGAAAATTGTAAAAAAATCTAATAAAAAAAATGCAATAGTATTAAGAAGAACAATTACCATAAAAGGGCATATCTGATACCATGAAAGTGTTTTTTTTTAATACCAGAGAGAGAGAGAATGTGCTAACACCATTGTAGATATTACTAATGAGAGCAGTAATGTGAATTACAGTATATGCCTCTGGCACTTCTCGTTATAAATACATATGTATCATCACAGCAGACTGGGGTGCACATGAGAAAGCATCATTTGCTTATAGCAAACTAACACTGTTGCGAATGCAAGCAAATGGTGCACACATTTTCTTCAGTATCATCCCAGTGTCGGCTACACCAACAAAGCCCAAAGCTGCTAGTTAACAACAACAAGTTACAAAATGCATAAAATCCTTTTCTTTTTTTCTTTTTTCATTTGAATTGCAGTGTCAGGTAAAGGATTCCAACTTTGATTTGAAGAGAAAAGTGGAATTGTAAAAAATATGGGTCTGTCACATGAAACTTGTCTACTTTTGTCTTTTCATAAGTCAGAAACTGCTGCAGTTTTCCAAATATAGTCAGATGAGTGGGTGTCCACTGAAGACGTCTCTGCCCTAGTTATTCAAATTGGGACATCCAAACACACACTGCTACGCTGCTTGTCATGTCCTTTTCAAGCTGTCCCATCAGAAAAGCTCACCCCAATGAGAACAGCAGCAAGATCAAGACCTTGTCTGCTTAGGTACAATCATGATTTAAAGGCCATGTGTTCAAATAAATTTACTGAAAGAAAGTTGGCATTAACTTGGCAAAGAACAACTAAGCACTTTTTCAAGAGTGAGAGTCAAATCTGACATTCAGTACAAAAACATGCATGAATGCTTTAATATTGCTGTTATAGACTACATCAATTACAAGGATGTTCATACTGAGTAACCTACACTACCATTCAAAGGTTTTTGGAAAATCACTAATGCTCACCAAGGCTGAATTTATTTGATCGAAAATTGAGTAAAACACTAATTTTGTAAAATATTATAACAATTTACTAGAACAGTTTTCTATTCTAATATATTTTAAAATGTAATGTATTAATACATTTTCAGTGTAACATGATCCTTTAAATATCATTTTAATATGCTGATTTGGTGCTCATGTAACAGTTCATAATATCATCCATGTTGAAAATAGTTTTAAGTGCTGCTCAATGTTTTTGTAGACGCAGTGTTACATATTTTTAATAGAGAGTTCCAAAGAACTGCATTTGACAATGAATCTTTTTTAATTTATTGATGAATAAATAAAAAAATCTTACTGACCTAAAACTTTTGAATGGTTTACATTTCAGATAACGTTTCCCAGCTGAAAAATGATGTACCATTAAATGTATAAAAAATATACTTGAGTATGTTTTTAGTACAATACCGATATACTATAATGCATTTTTAATACATTTAATATTATGTCTTTTTCACCTATTTTCATTACCAATGTTGTTTTAGGAAATGTAAGCACTCTTGGATCGCCTCTTGTCCAATCAAATTAGAGAAGCAAATGTAACCATTGTATAAAGCTATTTAATCATTTTGACTTTGCATTATTAGTATTCGCCTAGGCGTAAACATTGTAACGCATCTTTTTATATAGCTTTCCAGACCTATGCTATAAATATACTTTCAGATTCTCAAGTAGCCTACTAATGAAGGTGAATTTAAAACAACAACATACAAACAGAGAACAAACGGTGCTCTTTTGGCGGCAGAGAAGTATTTTAGGAAAACAGCTATTGGTTAATGCGTCTCAGGCAGGGCGATGGCCTATTCAGGTATCTCTCAGCCGCCTGAAGACCACAACGTCTATTCGGACCAGAGGAAATTTCACAGGCCAGTGGAGAGACTACATCATGCTGTCTCCAGTGCTCCGTGAAATATTTCCTTGGCAACAGGAGAAACAGCGTTGATGCTGAGGGGCAAATTCTGTGGATAAAGCCAATCTGGAACAAAGGCTAACTAGATGCTCCCATATGGAGCTCATGATCGATATTCAGTGACACAGCAGACGTGCAGCAGTGGTATTTAGGAGGAGTGTGAAGAGAAAAGGGTAGTGCAGACTATGAAATGTCACTCTCTATTTTAATTGCAGTCATCGGAGCTTTGAAGTAAACAATGCTGGATTTTGGGAGTGCTGTAAGCTTTGGCACAGTCAATGGCACAGATTCAGGTCTGAGCTGAGAAATGAGAAATTTGATTTGCCACACCTCTCCATAATGCTTAATATGTGCTGTCGGGCTGTTTGTTTACCAATATGGCAATATTTACCATGATGGCTTCTTTGTCACATATTTATGAAGGCTAAGGTTGCAACAGTAAGCCAATTATCCACTGGCTCAATGTTACCAAGCAAGGGATTGTGTTTAAACAGCCAACGGCCTGCCACTGTGTATCTAATTCTATTCATTTCAAATGCTCTTGAAGCTGTCCACCTATTTTTCTTGCAGGAGTTGGAATGTACCTATAATCTACTTGATGTTTATTTATCATATTACCAGAGGCGGACAGCAGTGAAGTATTTTAACTTTCTACTCAAGTACATTTTTCAAGTATATGTACTTCATCAGTGTTCCTCTTTGGAAAACCTTTACTTTACAACATTCCAAAGCATAATATTGTACTTTTTACTGCACTATGTTTCATATTGAATATCAGTTAATTACATACAAAATTTTGTACTTTCTTACTTTTACTCAAGTAAAAGTAATTCAAAGTTTTACTTGAGTACAAGTAAGAAAGTACTAAATTTTTAATGTAATTAAGTATTAAATGTAAAAAAAAAAAAAAATATATATATATATATATATATATATATATATATATATATATATATATATATATATATATATATATATATATATGATATATATCATATATATATATATATATATATATATATATATATATATATATGAAGAGTAGTGCAGACATTACGCTTTGGAATGTAGTGAAGTAAAAGTTTTCCAAAAGAAGAACAGTGATAAAGTACATATACTTGAAAAATGTACTTGAGTAGAAACCTCACCACTGTCCGCCTCTGCATATTACAGCTTACAGACTTCAGAATAAGGTTCAGTCACATTTAGTATCTCAACCCATTAAACCCTAACGAGCTGGAGAGAATCTAATATACATGTTATCTATTTTTTCTCTACCTATTCACAGATACCACTATTATAACTGTTATTTTTCTGTTTAGGTTTTTTTTTTGTTTGTTTTGTTTTTAATGAATGAAATTTCTTCTGCATATTTGCTATTGTTATTTTTCCAACGATATGGTTATTTTTATTATTATTATTATTATTATTGTCTCATCTCATGTCTATTTTCTTTGTTTTATTTAACTGCTATTGCATGTGCAATATTACAATATCTAAAATCTGCCTTATTTTTGATGGGCCCATGGAAATTTTTGAAAGTCACCAGAATTGTAAATACATGTGACTTAATCAATCTCAAGGTGCAAGATGTGATGTCAAGTGATTCAAAAGCAGGCTCACTAAAAGACAGGGGAAAATATTAACTTCAGGTAACTTCACACATTTATGAGCCCTCACAAAATAATTGGGTACAGGCATGACATCTAATACAATATAATTAAATATTAGCAATTTTTGTGTTTCTTTTTTCATCAGAATACATGACGTAGTTACAGTATCTACCAGAATGGGCTAACTTAGCTATGCTAACTTTATCCAAAATACAGGTTACAAAATGACTGCACAGATACACAGATGTCAAGGAAGAGGAGGATAATATTTCTGTCATATTAACAGTGTCATCCTTATTCATGCTATATGGTCAATAAGCATGCAGTCAACACAGCTGTGGTTCATTATATTCTTCCTGTGGGAGATAATAATTAAAACTTTAAATCCTACACTAATGTATGAAACAGACGTTTCAAGCGTCAGTGATTTCACCTGAGCGTCACTGGGCTGTCAGAGAATTAAATAGAATTAAACCTGTTTTCAAGTAGACATCTGTCAAACAAGCTTCTTCAAACTGCCAATATTTCATCCTGAAAATTGAAAGTGAAATAAGTACTCATTTTTTCTCCCTCGTGAAGACAACAGCTGATATCACAAAATATCATGAATCAAAATGTAATTATCCTCTCTTTTTTTGTGTGCTTAAGTAGGTTTTAGATATTTCACTTACTGCAAATGTCATGCACCACCCTTCTGCTTTATATTGTGCTTGATATTCTTTTGCATTGTAATTGTATGTTGCTTCTTCTCTTCATAGATTGACCATAAACGCAGAGTGCCAGCTTCAACTGCATAACTTTCCTATGGATGAGCACTCCTGCCCCCTCATCTTCTCCAGCTGTGAGTATCTCTTCCCTTTAGTCTCGTCGGACTCACAACTTTAGATTTCCATTTCTTTCCATTTCCATTTCAACTTGACGCATTCAAGTAGATACAACAATATCAGCATGCCTTATGAAATGCTTCATTTGAAGCATATCAGTACAGTGTTGCCAAGGCTGTGCACAGACATTTTGAGAGGCATAATCTTTTAATTAATTACACTATTTAACACTATACACTATAATAGTGTTTTAAGAGTGGTTTAATTTCACAGCTGTGACAAACAGTGCCAAAATGTAGGGCAGACACCTGGGGTTACGATCGTAACCTGGCTGTCACCAATGAAGGCAGGTCTGGAAGAAGCCTGCTCTGCAGAGCGCTGTGGTGGTTGCATTGTTGGGGAGTAAATAGTTATATGTAACAGAGTTCCGTAATTTAATTACAAAATAAATGTAACTGTAATCTGTTACAGTTACTGAGAAAAAAAAGGTGTAATTAAATTACAGTTACTTATGAAAATGTTAATGATTACAAAGGGGTTAATATTTTTCTTTAAAAAGCTAGGATATGTTGAATAATATTCATCTGTCACTTTGCCTATTTTTGATGTGCACGATGCCTCCTGCCATTTAAAGGCCATTTAGTAAAGCGATGCTATTCTGATGCTTTTGATTGGTTCTCTTGTTTGAATTTGCAGCACACCACGTCTGCCAGTTAGCTACATCAATCCACATTGCCGCTGAAAGGCTACAACCTGTCTGAGAGTTGCCACCATGGCGAGTGATAAAAATGTGTTCCAGTGCTGGAAATTTAAAAATAATTTCATTCAGAAATCAGGAAAGGGTGGCAAATATAACAGTTCAGTGCAAAACATGTTTGCCAGCTATTAAAATGCTAGCAACATCGAAAGTTTCAATGTTGAACCTAAGGAAGCATCTGCAACTTAGCCTATAGTTAACTGTAAGCAGTCATTAAATAAAGTTCTTTTATTATAGGCTTTGCCTACTCCCGCCTGCCACACCATGCTACTTATGTGTATTCAAGACGTATTTTAGCTTTGTATTGCTTGGTGCATGTTTAGTAGTTTATTTAATGATGTTAATCTCCATTCATAACAAATTAGCTTATCTGCTGCTAGCTGGCTAAAGATGTCTTTACCAGCCACACTTCTATTTATGAACCCTTTGACAGGAAATATAAAGTTTTTCCTCCTTGAATAAGGTTGGTAACCATGTCAGATCTAATGTTACAGTTATTTCAGCATTGTAGCATAATAACCACACACAGAATAGGACACATGCTTATTTGATAATTGGTTTTATTTATGTATATGCTTTATTTTTAAGATTAACTGTTTTTTTTTTTTTGTTTGTTTTTTTGTTTTCAAGGTACTGTTAGATACCAGTGTTTCCTGCCATAGCTATGCAAATATTTGACAGTATCATAGCCATTAAACTATTTATTTTTAATCTATATTTAACCTCAGAATCATCTTAAACTAAAAAGAGGTGCTAAAGTCTGGTTTTGTGGAGGCTGTGCTTTCAAATTAAATGATTATAATCTTAATCTTAATCTTAATTCAAGGTTTTGATCTGTGTTGAGAATAGGGTTGGGTATCGTTTGGGTTTTTTACGATATCGGTGCCAAACTGGTACTTTTAAAATGGTACCGGTGCTTGAACCGATACTTTAAAACAAGAGCCACAAAACGACGGTGGATGACATTAAAGAATGGCTTTTTATTGATTTTTTTTTTATTATTATTCTTTAAATAGATTTTTTTTTTTTCAAAGTTTAAAGTATACTTAAATATATAAATAGATACAAAACACAATATACTTAAATTCACAGTAAAACCTAAGCCACCTAACCCAACTACAATAGGCCTAATTTAACACTAAATAACAGTAACAGTACTAATAACAGCAAAGTACTCTGTATTCTTGGTATTCTACAAACCAGCTTCAAGGTTCAGCATTATTTTGCAGAAATATGACCATATTTGTTACATGTCTAGTCTGTTTCAGTTGTGTTTTTGGTTGTCACATGTTCTTTTGTTCAGATTTCCTTCCACTCCTGTCCACTCCATTTGTCCCAGCTGTGTTTAGTCTAGTCCTCACCTTGTTTACTCTGTGTATTTAAGTCCACAGTTTCCCTCAGTGTTGGTCCGTCAACGTTCCTGCATACTGGTGTGTTTGAGAGTCCTTAGTTCATTGTCTATTAAAGTTCCTGTTCCAAGTTCTCCTCCGCCTTCGTGAGATTCATCTACACTAGTGTTGTAACAGGCCCTTCCCGCTGTTCGTCTGCTCTGCCTGGAGTAGGGAGACTGTCCGCTGGAAGCACATACACGGGACTTCTTGGGCCTTGCGTGGCAGGCACACTTCCCAGACCGCTCGCTCTGTGTTTTCTACCATGCCAGCCTGAGCGAGCGGTCAAAGGCTTGCGTTCCAGCGGGCGGTCCCGAGGAGGATTTCACCGCATTCGTGGAGTGGGTACTGGTAAATAACCACTCGCCATTTACCATCGGCCCCGCTGAGGACAGCGTTACCAGTCCCACTCCACCACTGCCAGAGACCAGCCAACCACCACCAGCGAGTGACGCAACGGAGAAGTTGCACAAGCCCACCTGCGAGAGATGAGCCCGTACCAAGGGCAAGGATGGAGTGTGTCATCGCATCGGAGCCCAGACCACCAGCAAGGTCTGACCAGGTGCGTGAGCCTGAAGGACTGAAGGACATTTTTGAGGAGAATTTAATTGACTTTGTGGGTGAGGTTATTCCTAGTCTCCCTGTATCTCCAGCGCCCCCTGTTTCTCCAGTGTCTCCTGTCTCTGAATTCCCACCCAGCCTCCCTCTCCCACCTCCTCTTTTCAATCTATTCTTCAGTCCTCCCTTCACTGCTGTCCTTCCACCCCTCTGCTCCGCCCACATGCTGCATGGACACGCAGAGTGTCTTCAGGCCACCAGCATTGAGGTTCCCTTGTCTCCGCCTCCAGCCTCTGTGCCCCCTGCTCCGCCTCGGCCCGTTGACTCTTCAGCGCCCCCCTGGCTCCTCCCTCCCTCGGATCCACCGGAAACCAGCAGCCAGATGGCTTCTCCGGGCTCCCACGTCTCTCCGGCTCTGCCTTGGTCAGTCGTCTTCCTGCCTTCACCTGTGGCTTTGTCTGGCTCCGCCTTCCCTTCAGCTCCGCCTTTGTCCTCAGTTCCACCGGTTCAGCCTGTGTGTTCTCCAGTGTTTCCGCACCCTCCGCAGAGCCCCCACCCTCCCTCCTCAGTTGTTCCTTTTACGGCGCGAGGATGTGCCTACTCAAAAGGGGCGTAATGTTACATGTCTAGTCTGTTTCAGTTGTGTTTTTGGTTGTCACATGTTCCTTTGTTCAGTTTTCCCGCCACTCCTGTGTTCCCATGGTCACCGTCTTTATGAGTTAATTTGTCCCAGCTGTGTCTTGTAAATTAGTCTAGTCCTCACCTTGTTTACTCTGTGTATTTAAGCCCTCAGTTTCCCTCAGCGTTGGTCTGTCAACGTTCCTGCATACTGGTGTGTTTGAGTGTTCCTGAGTTCATTGTCTATTAAAGTTCCTGTTCCAAGTTCTCCTTTGCCTTCATAAGATTCATCTACACTAGTGTTGTAACAATATTCTCTGGCTAAATATTTTAGAATGCATCGCCTTATGTTTACATGGTGATGCATCATGCTTCTCACATGACACACAGCAGCCACAACAGTGCTGTATGACAGCTGTATCGTTTTTTTTATTTTTTATTCAAAATATAATGTTAACTATGTCATGAACTATCTGATATTCTGATTTTAAAATATGTGTAAGTGAATGTGTTTTGTCATAATGATCATGTTAGTAGAACTATAATGCGCGATGAGTGCCACCATGTTAATTTGCGCCTCAGAGAATCGGATCTGTCTGATTTACACACAGTATTTACATTACGTGAATTCATCGTCTCACAAAATACATGAAAGTGACCGCTGAACTGGGAGAAGAGCAGAGTAAACTATATAGTAACTTATATAATATGTATCTGATATGAGTAAAACACGTAGTCAAATTATAACCGTCTGAAAGGATTGTTATTGCCGCTTCCATAGACATCAGTGTGTGTTTTTGCTAGTACTTATGTGCATTTAAATGTATGAAACCTAAAATAAACACTATGTGGTTGAAAACACTGAGTAGCTGAGCATGTCTGTCTCTGGCTCAGCGCCAGTCAAAGTGAGAAAGCACATTTGAACCTAAGTGGCACCGAAATGATCAAAATCTGCATTCTGATTCGGTCCGGTACATACCGGTTATATAGGTATATATGCATATATACATATTGGCACCGGGTTTCGGTACCCAACCCTAGTTGAGAACTACTGTAAAGTTAACCTGCCTGGTTTAAATGTTTGAAAATGATTAACAGTTGAAAACATTCCTTAGAAATTTAGAAAAGTAATCAAAAAGTAACCAAATGTAATCAGTTACATTACTTTAATAAAGTAATTGAAATAGTTACACTACACACAGAGAAAAAAGGTGTCAAAATTGTACCTTTAGGGGTACAACAGCTTGTCGCTGGGGCAGTAACCTTAAAAGGACATCTTTGTACCTTTTTACCACAAAAAGGTTCATAGTAGTGCCTTAAGGTATGTATTTGTACACTAAGTACTACTAATATGCATCTTTTAGGAGAACAGTTTTTGACACCCTTTTTCTCTGTGTGTGTGTGGCGAGGCGAGGGACCGTGAGAGCGGTCCGGTGGCGAATGTTAATGAGCGTCAGCTCTGCGCCACACCGGTCTCGTCTCATGGAGGAGTGACGGGAGCGTAAAAGGAGGAGCGACGACAGTGTAAGACGAGAGAGGACCAGGCCTGGACTTTATGTTGTGTTTTGTTTTGTGTAGGTAGGCGGCAGTCGGCCGTGAGGGGCTGCCGTCGTTATTATGTTGTGGTTTTGTTTTGTTTTTAGGCGGCAGTCATCCGTGAGGGGCTGCCGCCGACATTATATTTTGTTTGTTTGTTTTGATTAAAGTTTTTAAATGTTCGCCGGTTCCCGCTTCCTTCTTCCCTGAACCGCTTCATTGCGTTACAGTGTGCTTATTACATTTTAAATCGTGTAACTTGTAATCTGTAACCTATTACATTTCCAAATTAACCTTCCCTGTGGCTGGGTGGCTGTGACAAGGGATGTCAGAGAGTGGGAGGGGCTTTTGTGGTCTTGCAGAATTATTAAGAATGAGTTGTTGGGCACATGCTGAGAATTGATCCCACGGGCCATATATAAACAAAAACTAAAATATATATTGTTTAAATGTCTTGCAAATAGAGCACTTAGGGTTGAGTAGGACTAGTTGCATTGATGCTGTGACCTAGACTGTGTAAACCCAACCTGATCTGCTGGTGATTTGATTTCTGGAAACCTGTACATTAATTTATCCTGCTTCTGTCACACTTTTGAGGGGACTGGCTTATCTACCTGACGCGCTATTGGCGGGTTTAACACAATGACGGATAGAAAAGGGTGGATCGATGCCCGTTGATCACGCCTCTTGTGGTCTGATTGGTTGAAGGAAAACTCAACTTACAGAGTCATTTGAATTATGCTCGTTGATCACCAGAGATGGAAACTCGAGTCTGCGACTTTGACTTTACCAAGTTAATATGCATCTGGATTTCACAAACACTTTCATACGCAATCTATGACCCTGTCTGACTCATTTCCACAAACGAGACACGCAGATGGAAATGTTCTTCTTTGTGTCGTTTACCTTCCCAACACTGTAACGCTTGTCTATACCATAGACTGTATACACAGGTCTATACACAGGTTTTGTTACCGCCGGCGCTCACTGGAAGACTACGTTATAATAGACTACATTATACACTGGAAGATCAAGCATTGCTTGAGATCTACAGCAAACTACGGCAACTCAAATAGCTCAAAATACACCGCACTTTTTTCCCCCTTGTGTTGGTTCTAAATGGTATAATTTTGTGCAATGCTGGAAAGTAATAGTAATGATTTAAGTAGTATTTTGTGTGCTTTATTATGCAATTTTAAAGTAGTTAAGTAGTACGTTTTGATAGTTCAATACACTGTTAATTAGGCTATAACAACTAGCTAAAAAAAAAATATTGCTAAAAATAGAACATAGACTTGACTTGAGACTTGACTTGGACCCTAAAGACTTGAGATTTTACTTGACTTGGACCTCAGAGACTTGAAACTTGACTTGACTTGGACCTCAAAGACTTGAGACTTGACTTGACTTGACTTGACTTGACTTGACTCGCAGGGACTTGTGAACATGTCTGTTGATCACGTCTCTTGTGCAGTAGAAAATACAGAGCAGACTCCCCAGACCAATGTTCAATCTTAAAAGATTGAGCTTGGTCTGGTGATAGCCAGACCAAGCTGTGACCCGAATGGGGACCCGTGAGGTTTGGGGGGTGAGTGTAACAGAGGCCAGCTAGTAAGAGCTGTACGGGTAAATCTCATTCTCCTGATCTCAAGAGGCGCACTAGCGACAGACGCTAGATTCTGCGGTCTTTAGCATCCTTGTTAGCACACCCACCTCATATGCAGGAAGCACTGGTTCGAATCCTGCTCAGAGTAGAAGTAGAAAGTAGGAGGGGTTACAGTTGCATATAGGCAACATTGATCTTTTTGATTGGTCAAAGCATTTCTCACTCAGTTTCCTTTTTCTCACAAATGTTCCATTTAGAAGAGCAATATGCCCTGGAATCTCTTTGAAATATTCACATACTGTATCTTCACAAACAAGTGAGAAATTTTATGAAAATCCACTACAGGATTCAATGGATTTTTAAAAAATTATATTACATTTCTCTCATAACAACAACAACACCAATAAAAGACTTGCCACAAAAGCAATTCAAACCTTATTTGGCAATATTTAACATGTGAAAGATGCGCTTATATTGGAGTCACAGTAGCAAAAAAAAATGTACTGTTTAATTTTAAAGGTGCAAGAGGAAGGAAATTGTCAATGAATTTATGTTTTGGCATAAAATAAATTACATTATATGTGGACTTCAGGGGAAAAATAAGGAAAAAGTTGTTCGATATGACCCCTTTAACTGAGAAAGACAATCAGAAGTGATATTTAGCCTGTACAATTGGATTTTATGGATAATATTGCAAGTGCACTGTTCTGATGGTAGACATGGTATTGCTGTAGGGAATGTGTCACAGCTGATTAGGATTTCATGCTTTATGATGTAATATCTCATTTTTGCTCTCCATATATTCTCTTATATAAAAACTAGGCCATGGATTTCATCGCATGTATACACCAAGGGCACAGACAGGCTGGTAATTACACTGCATGTCCGATGGGCTCTTGAAAGCTGGCTTCATTAGTAAGGTGTCATGAATGACATTACTCGAGGGTGATAGGTAATGGGTGATGCATCTGTGGTGTTAAGAGTCCAGGCAAAGAAGGACATAGGTAAATTGGAAAAGTTTGTGTCCCTGAGTAATTTGATTTCTCACTTCTGTTTCTCAGCCAGCCTCTGTTTCTACCCCCTAATACACACATCAAAGCTCTCTGTTCTTCTCAAAAAATGTTTTTTTTTTTTTTTTTTCATCATACTCATTTGTGGAGCCATGCTCAGAATGACATACCGTACCAACACCCATTTACAGAAAGCTATGTGTTACATCATGCCCATTTTCAACAGTCATTTTATTAGAGATTGTGTGGAAAGGTGTTCTTCCAAAAACCAAAAAAACTAAAGGTTTTCTTCAAAAAGACCTGTTATAATTAATGTTTAGCGGTTGTTTACTTAATGATTGCATTATAGAAGAAGTGGAGTTGGAATTAAAGGTATTAATTTAACTAATTAGCAGATAATTATTGATAATTGCTTTTATACTATATGGCATGAAAATATTTGTGTTTACTTATTGCTGATAATTAGTTTAGATATGATTTATTTTATTTATATCTGAAAGCTTGGCGTTGACTATTGAGTTGAAACACTGAAGAAAGTCCTACATCTGGAAATATTTGTCGGTTACTCTTTCATTGCCATGGACTCCTTTGATCTCAGACTTTTAGTTCTTTTGGCAAATAGTTTGCGACTACACAGTTTATTGTTGATATCTCTTCCTTTGGCTGCTCTAGAGGTGAAACATCTGACAATCAGGAGACTATGAAAAAAAAGCAATTGATATATTAAATGGATCATTATGCTTGCTAATACTTTTTGTGCACTTTCTGTTGTACACTTTTAATTTACAACCTGACCATGTATCCTAAACTTGTGGTGTTTGTCTTTGAATTGCTAATTATTACTAATTATATAAATTCTTGAACTTGGTGTGCAGGTTTTGTTTTTATCTGTTCTGAATTGAGGCATTCAATTATTTCCATCTTTAGAGCAGAACAAATGCATTTTTATCTTTTGACTAAACATCTAAACTTTTACTGCAAAAAAAAGATTTTGTTCTGCCTTAAATCAAGAGACATTTACTTATTAGCAAACTGCCATGAGGAAAATAAGCCTCGTTTTCTGAGACTTTTCAAAATGATGTGTTTATTCTTTAAACAAGAAAAATATGTTATTCAAAAGGAACACACAGAGAAAAGGGGTGTCAAAATTGTCCCTTTAGGGGTACAACAGCTTGTTGCTGGGACAGTACCCTTGAAATGACATCTTTGTACATTTTGTACTCCATTTCCACCTCAGGAGCTTTCCCCAGGAACTAGGGGAAAAGTAAAACTAAACTTTTACTAAAAAGTAAAAAGTAAACTTCCCTTACGAAAAATAACCATGGTTTTATTGTAGTAAAGGTGTAGTAACCATGGTTTTTTGGCTAATTGATTACCATTTATATAACCACAGTTTTACCACAAATACCATGATTAAACTATGGTTAGAGTAGAAAAACCATGGTTAATTTGTGGTTACCACGGTTAATAACCGTGTTTTTTTTTTTTTTTTTTGTAGTAAAATCATGGTTCATTTTCATAAGGGTTTGGGGTGGTACTCTGTTACCCCTTTTCCACCAAGGCAGTGCTGGTGCTGGTTCGGAGCCAGAGCCTAGTTTCAAATCGGTTCTTTGTCTTTCCACACCCAAAGCACCAGCTCCAAACCAGGAAAAGTGGTTCTTAAGTAGCACCAAAACATTGCTGGGCTAGAAGTAAGAACCACTTGCGTCAGCGGCTGGGGGCGGGGTTACAGTGACCAACAAGACGAACACAAACTTGAGATCCGCCATTTTTGAAATAGCAGCTAATCGAGCTAATAGCTTCTCGGTTGTAATCTCTGTCTATACAAATTACGGCGAGCTGCACGAATGTGTTGGATTCGCTGTGTTTTGGTGCCGATATAGGATCGCAAAGCCATGAGCATCAATAGTAACGCAACATTCGCCATTGTTGATGGAAGGCTTGTTCGAGATGCATCGGCGCTGTGCATACCAATCGCCATATGACATCAAAATACAGTGAGATCATACGACTCCTTATGCTTTTGAATCGCTCATGCGGTAAGTTACTTTGATATCATACGCGGATCAGTCTGCGCAGCGCCGATGCATCTCGAACAAGCCTGGTGTGTTTGTATTTCCCACTGCCTCGCTAGCGTTGCTGAGAAAGATGAGCTGTATACAGTGACGTAAGGACTGGCTCTGTGGTGGCTCTCTAGCCCGTGGAAAGACAAACCAGTTCTTAGAAGGCTCGTCAGTCGAACCAGCTCCGACCTGGCACTAGCACTGGCTCTGAACTAGCACCCTATTCATTCGGGTGGAAAAGGGTTATGTGTGTTTCGACCGCAGGAACTGGGGTCTAAATGAAGTTCCGGGTAAAAAATTTCCCCCTCAGAATGTCCCTGCTTGCGAGGTAACATTAGTACTATTTCAAAGTTCAGGAACTTTCGGGTGTTGGACTTGGGCACTGAACATGCCGATTGGTTGAGTTCACACACAATTTTATTTCAACCTAAAAATCAGTTGCGGTGCGTGCAGTAAGAGTTGTTTTTTAGTTCAAAAAATTTGTTTCACATCAGTATTATCTAGTTTGTCCTGGTGGACATGGTACACAGCAATACAGTTAAGTCTCACTTGTGTCATTGTTATTCTGAGCCATGTTTTCAGTCTGCTAAGAGCACTGAAACTTCTTTCAGCCTCAGCTGATAAGACTGAGATGACAAAAATGTGACTTTTTTATGTTTTATGGGGACTTTTACATAGGCATAATGATTTTTATACTGTACAAACTGTATATTCTATTCCCTTACACTAACCCTACCATCACACAAAACTTTCTGCATTTTTACATTTTCAAAAAACATCACTTTGTATGATTTATAAGCTTTCCTCATGGGGACCAAAAAAATATCCCCACAAGGACAGGGATTTCGGATATACAGCCTCTCACAAGTTAGAAAGAAAAACACAAAGCCAATCAGATTAGCGATGTGGGTTCAGGAGGCAGGACTCATAATAGAGAACGAGATCTATTGACTGTTTGTGTACAGGAATTGCACATTTTTTACAGGACGCTCTTGTAAGAGATTTTTAATCTCAATTATGTTTCCTGGTTACATACAATAAGTAATACATAAAAGCCAGAAGACACAATCGGACAACAGTAGTTATATAATGATATCGTATTTATTATTGTTAGGGACAAATCAGTGGTCACTGGATATCGGTAGGGACACGTACTAAAGTCTATGCCCCTGCTATTGGCAGATAATTTTTCCCATTTTAAGCATAAATTAACAAAACAGAACTTTTTGATCTTGTAAGAACATTTTTGGTCCCCATGAGGAAAATGGCTTATAAATCATACTGAATGTGATGTGACAAAATTATGTTTTTTGAAAATGTAAAAATGCAGAATGTTTTCTGTGATGGTTGTGTCTAGGTTAGGGTTAGGGGATAGAATATACGGTTTGTATAATATACAATTAATTATGTTGATGGAAAGTTTCCATAAAACATGGAAACATGTGCATGTGTGTGTTCTTGTACAGTATATATGACTTATGAGGACACACAGGTATATAATGACAGGTATTGCAATGTATTCCAACTTCATGTGTCCTCATAAACCAAATGGCTTTAAAAAAAAAAAACATATTACTAAACATAGAATGTATGTTTTGTTTAGATTTTTTTTTCATTCAAAAATACCAAAAGTTTTCTGTGATAGGTAGATTTAATGGGTAGAGTTAGGGGAAAGAAAATACAGTTTGTACAGTATAAAAATCATTATGTCTATGGAGAGTCCCCACAAAGATACCAAAACCTTGTGTGTGTGTGTGTGTGTGTGTGTGTGTGTGTGTGTGTGTGTGTGTGTGTGTGTGTGTGTGTGTGTGTGTGTGTGTGTGTGTGTGTGTGTGTGTGTGTGTGTGTGTGTGTGTGCATGCGTGCACGCTTGTGTGTGTTCAAAATTCAAAACGCTAAATAAACATACTACATTTTTTTTCTAAATCGATTTGACAATGTAGTGGCTCTCAAAACCATTAACACAGCAGACTAAACACTCTTATGTTGACAAAACAGTTCAATATTCACTGCATAATGAAGCACTGCAGTTCATTCTAGTAATACATTTAATAAGTAAATGTTGTCATCAAAACTACAGATGTGTTCTCTGTTGTATAACATATTCAGCTATAGACACACAAATACACTAATGAAAATACATGTTTATCATTAAAGTTTTTTCCCCCTACCCCAAAAATTCCATACACAAACATGTGTTAACTGTTGTACACTACTGCAATCACTGAACTTTATTGATCATGCCTCTAATGTACATCTGGCCAGAGAATTTCATCTACGTCACAAAATATATTCTTTTTATGCGTTATTGGGAGATTATGTAATATTACATTATCCATCTCTCCTTTTCCCCAATCAACGCTTCCTATGCCCTCTCCTTTTTAAATCTCTCTCCTCTTCTCCCCTCATCTCTTTCTACCTGTTCCACTCTTCCTCTTCCTCTCATTATACCCCTTTCTCAATAACTCTGCACCTTTTTCTTTCCCCTTCACATGATTATTCTTATTCTCTCTTTTTTTTTTCATTTGTATAACAATGTTTGCTACTTTTGAAAATAGTTTTTATAGTTAATGCAATTGTGATAGCTGTGTAAACAGTTATAAAAAGTGGATTTCCTGTGATGTATTATTAACCCAGCAGATACTATTGGGGCCAAACCAAATTATTCCATGTGCAATTGAGAATATGAAAAAAAATACTGTTGCAAAAATGGTACACAAATGTTTGCAATTTTAGTAAAATTAACAAGAGCTGCAGAATTTTTTTTTTTTTTTTTTTTTTTTTTTTTTTTTCCTGATATATTAACATTTTGGTTGGCTGTGTGACCTGTTATGAGCAGATTTGAGGATTTTGCACACAATATTTTGAGAACATTATGCATATGATTTGTAATTTGTATGAAATTAATGAAAACTTAAAATGTTTAGGACAGTTACAAAGTGTTCAGATCACTGAGTTAATTGTTTTTAGAGCAGTCTGAGTTGGAGAAGTGTGCCAAATTGAAAAACTAAAAATGTAAAAATGCAGAAAGTTTTCTGTGATGGGTTGGTTTAGGGTTAGAGGCTAGAAAACGTCAGTAGCTCAGTATAAAAACCATCACGCCTATGGATTGTCCTCATAATGATATGGGTACCATCAGGGGAAACTAACAGATGATCAGCCTTTATATAAAAATAAAAAGATGAATGCTCCTTAACAATTGTGCATGCACATGTGAATGACTTGGTATTTGTGGAGTGACAGTGTTCAGAAACTCTTTTCAGCTGTCTTTTAGGCTGCTGCAGGAGAATCTTGATTTCAGACAGAGCTCATTCAATACAACATTTCTCATGGTTTTAAGATGTTTGAAGATGGCTTCATTAGTGGTAGTATGATAGGACTGTCCTCGGCATTTAACCTTATCACGTCATGCAGCTCCCAGATTCCTGCGGGAATTGCTTCAGTTTAGTATGAATTAATATCACTGAGGGAATCACCTGCCTGATACTGTGAATCACAATCGCTGTGTGAGTTTGATTTGGAGCGAAATGTCGATGTAGAGATGTCAGGACAGCATTGTAAGTAGCTCATAAGAGATGTCGTAGACCTCCACCCATCCTCTTCTTGCCGTGCAGGGATGCATTTTAACATGACATCCTTTATGCCTTGCAAACCATCTGTCTTCTCTGTTTTGTCTACTGCTGTCTTTGGCACTGGTCCCTAAGATTCAGAAGTTGCGGTCCTCCTGTGTTGGACAACAAAAATTTTTACATTTTCTTGATGTATAATATCAGACAGTCCTTTTTGCATGGAGCAAATTGGATGCAGCAAAGCTTGGACATCAGCGAGACAAATATTCACATAAATAAAAATGTCATGATCAATTGCCCTTTAAATATCAGGGGATAATGAAACATAACAGTCATTAGTAATTGCCAATAGGGTCTGTGCCATTCTGAAGGGTTTTTTTTCTGACAACATCATAGTGGATGTGGATACTTTTTTTAATTTTTTTATAAAGATGGTCAATTGAGCATGACATTGAGGCATAAACCAAGAAGATGGGATATATCTGTATTTAATTATTTGCAAAGAGCTGTTTATGTAGTGTTTCCCTTTAACTCAACATGTTGGCTAAAATGGTACACTTAGCTGTTCAGATGAATTATGTTAGTTAATCATACTTTTATGAGCTACCATGAATCATGTAATACAACAGTTTGATATTCCTGATAACCTAATTGTAGCTGCACTATAGCAATGATATTACAAATGGTTGCCTAAGTGTTAGCCTTCAGATTGTAGCTGGTTTTACATGACCATGCTAGTCATTTATAGCCTTTTGCTGGTGCAAGTTGATCTAAATATTGGATCAGAAGAACTACCACTTGATCTGGCCAAGATTTACCTGGTATAGACCTTGGTAAGGACTAATTGACCACCAAAAACTAAAAAAATCACTTTTCTAGACCTAATTTGACAAAACTTGTATCACTTCATTGAAGAAAATTGTATGTTGTGTGTAGCAGTAGTAGTAGTGGTGGTAGTAGTATTTCAGTTCCAGCAGACATTTTTGCATAAATTTAAAACCACTATCCCACTTTTTTCTGATCATCTGTCCCACTTTGCACAGTCAGTCTTGTTTAGTTGACTGCTATAGTAGATGTTTACTCTTCCTCTGATGTATGAATACATAATGAAGTTTTGTAGTAGGATGTGATGTTACTATTAGAGGTGTAAGGATGGATATCAGGTATTATATTTTATGATGTACTTCAGTTGAGGCTTCTTGACAGTGGATGCGAGCAATGTTTCTCTTTTTGTGTGTGTGTGTGTGTGTGTGTGTGTGTGTGTGTGTGTGTGTGTGTGTGTGTGTGTGTGTGTGTGTGTGTGTGTGGTATTTTTAGGGATCATTTTAATTCTCTTTGTCTAATGGCCAAAACGTTCTCCGTAGGGCCTCTAAAACACAGTACAGGTCCAAATTGTCACTGTTGAGGAAAGGAGAATGAGCCATATTAAGCAATCCTTCAAGCTTCAGGACACCCTCAGACCTTTTCTTCCTCTAAGCTACTTTCTTCCATTTCCCTGCTGCATTTGCCATTTGTTTTTGAGAAACCAGCGCTGGGTTCCAAGCCTTGCATTTTAAATTCAATTGATATGCAAATGAAGGTTAATGCCCATCAGGCAGGACCTTGCGGACCTTTTCATGTTAGCGACCACATAGGAGCGAACGTACTCGGACTGAAATGCCTCCCCCTGTATCAGTCACAGAGAAAATGGTCCCCCATCTGCACCCGAGAGGAGCAATTTGCCAGAAAGATTATTTTAATATTTCACACCTCGCTGCCCAGCACAGCAGCTTGTCCTCTAAAGCATATTTAACAGACTCAAACATACAATGCTATAGTCTCTGTGTGCATAAACAAACAGACAAATGAAACGCTCCCCAGCCAGTGTGTCTGTACCTGCCCTGCAGGGAACGAGAAGCTGTCAGGTGTTTAACAGACCTGACACCAGGCATCAGGTTTGTCTGCTCTGGTCCGGTTGAAACAAGCTGTGGGAACTTTTCAGAGCAGTGGGAACTTTTCTACCTGTGATTATCACCTTCCTCTTGGCTATGACCTTTCACTATTAAATTACATTAAAGTGGCATCATTTTTAATGTATTTATAGGAATAGTGAAGTGAGGCTCTTACCTGGCAGACAAACCTTTGTTTTCAGAAAACAAAGTGACATCTGCAAAAACAAAATTATACTAGATGCTATACACATTGCATCACAGCAATGTATGATTTGTGTTGTAGTGGAAGAATAAGCAAGTCAGAAAAGTCAGAAAATTCAAATGGAACAAATATTTACACACTTGCCATACTATAATGGACACTACAAAGACGCATTATTCAGCAATACCTGTTTGTGTCCATGCAACATGCATCAAATCTATCAAGCAATATGACCTAAATACCGTCTGGAGACCTGTTGAGAAGTCATTGGTCATGAAACACTGTACAGTCGGTAATGAAGATAGATGGAGTGTTCAGACTTATTTAAAAGGTGGGGAAAGTGCTGCGTGTGCTTGCCGTTCCTGCAAAAAAACACCTTTTGTGGCCCTAACCGATGGGAGCTGCTTTTCCTGCCGCACAGAATCACCTTAGAGCCATTAACTCATCGAATTGCTTTGGCTTCCCTTCATGGATTCGCTTGGAGGGGAAGACATTACCATTTTCCATCAAAGCCTTTTTACTCTGCATAGAGTATGAATGCTCTCTTGCTCTGATGGCACTTCCACTCAGACATGCCAGATCATTTATTGGTCATTTTCAAAGGATGGTCAAAAACAGATCTAGACGGATGTTGGGGTTATTAACGGAGAAGATTCCTGAGAATAATTTGCTCATATTAATGTTCGCAATAATGTGTGAGACTGAAGAAGCGTCAGGTGACACAAAATGACGAAGAGGTTTGGAAATTAGGAAGTGACTAAGCAGTATGCAAAAATGCAATACACAAGATGATGCTGTGCAGCAAATAAATCATAATAAACCTTGTGTCTTTTTTTGTCAGTATTAGGAAATTCTGTGCTTGTTCTCATTCTTCTATTCATTTGTTTTATGCCTTCTCCACTCTTTTATCGTCTGCAACACACTTGTGGTTACATCTCTATATTTTCAATGCTTCAAATGTTGTAATAAGATGTCAACTTCAAAACATCTTTTTCAGTTTAATGCTCCCACAAGTAATTTATGGGATCAAATCACTGTCAAAATCCAAACTTAAAAGGTCTGTGAAATTAGAGGACCTGCCCATTATCTTTGCTCATACAAACATCAAAGGCTTGCAAAAATAAAGGTGATGATAAATATGAAATAAAATAAAAGGTGATAAAAAAAGTTTATGCAGCTGAAGGTTTTAAATGAAAATGGTATATACTGTGATATTTGACTAAAAAAACAACACTCTTATTTTCAAGCTTTGATTAAAAAGGCAATCAGAAATATTGCGAGTTGAACAAAGGGAGGATGTTATGTTTCAAATTGAGCAACACTCAGACACCAATTATTGTGCTGATCTAAAACAGAATCAGTTCATTAAATAAAGTGAGAATATTTAAATGATGATGGGGACTGCTGTGATTGCCTTTTGATCATGCACCTCTTCTGTTTGAAACACAGCTCTTTCTTTCAACAGGAGTTGGTGAAAATTAATGATTAATTATTGCAGGGAAGTGGAAAACATTTTCCTCAAGTAGAACTTAGAAGACCATGTTAACACAAACAAAAGGTATATTACAAACAACAAAAGTTGGTGAAATTAATGCACGACCCTCAACCCAATTGTAAGGTTGTTAGTGGAACCTGAATACAAAAGAAGTCCAAACAACATTGAACCCCATTGACTTTCACTGTATGAACCAAAAGTATGTTTTTCTAAATAAATAAAAATAAACCTTTTGTGTTCTACAGAGGAAAGTCAGTCATACAGTTTCGATGATAAGAAATGCAAAAGCCAGTTGCATTTTGCAGTAGCTGCTCATTTCTCAATGGTTTTTGTGCACTTGGATTGGTTGAAAAGTAAGATTAATACCTCATGCTAAATTATTTGTACATAAGCTAATTCACATTTATGAGCTGAGCCTTTGTCATTTTGTGACCTCCATCTGTTCCCACAACTTTTTAAAACAAAGCGGCATTTAATTTCTGAACGAATCAGCGTTTTAGAATAAAACTATTGAGTGAAAGATTCAATGACTCACTGATAAAAACAGTGACTTGAATTGTTCTTTAATGAATCAAAATGTTTGAATGAATATGAATAATTCACTGATTCACTCAGTCACTTGTCGCCAGTCACTTGGCGTTATATTGTAACCTGCAGGAAGAGTCACTGAATATAAATGTATATATTTATGTATATTTGCACTATAGTTCCCACAGCCAGGCTGGTACACGTTACATTTCACTGCCGGTTGTATATTCTGTATATAACTGTGTATGTGACAAATAAAACTCTTGAATCTTGTATTGCCTCTTTTGCAGCTAGGGTTTTTTTTTATTTACACTTTTTTGATTGTTTACTCTTTTTACTATTTTTGGCTTGCCTGAACATATTTTTATAACTCTTCTCGTCTTGCGTCCTCTGCATGGCCCACAGCTACACTGAAACTCCTCTGCGACACCCACTTTCAGCAGATCTAAAACTCCCTAGTCATTCATCCTCAATAACCGTCATGTTTATTTTCTTCTTTAGTACTTAAGGCCAAATCTGTCACACCAACCTTGACTAAAGCCATTGTTTTACCCATGTCTATCAGCTGATCTGAATGTGACTTTGTCTCTGTGCATATTCATGCTAATGTTGTATGCTAGCTGCCCTGATTATTGAGTGAAGAGGAGATGATTTTGCAATCTCTTTTAAAAATGTGTGACTAAAGAATTTACTCGCTCTGCTTTTGTTGGTGAGATATAAAGCTCCACTCTGCTAGATGATTCCCCACATCTCTGTATCAATGGTGTCACTCAAGATTATTTTCATTGCTGTATTTCTCTTCTCCCCTTCTTGCTCATCAAATAACAAAAGATAGAGCTCATGCTGATTTTATTCAAATTGTATTTGGAGCTGCTTTTCATAAAGAAAGAACATTTAATCGAAAATTATTAATATCTCAAGTATCGACACAAGCTTATAAGGGTATATTGTTTTATAAGTTTCATTTATTTTCATATAGGGAGAGCAGTGGATAATTTTTACACATTAAAGAAAAATGTATGTTTTTTTTTTTTTTTTTGCTTACTTGTTTATATTTTTTCCACAAGCATCTTTGACATATTACCATATTAATATTACATATGATCATCATTACCTAAAACAAAAATGTTTTTAGAAGAAGTCTCTTATGTTCATACAATTATCCAATTAAAATGTATTCATCATATTTACTGGACAAAAGTGAGGTTGGCAAAATTCAAGCCTGGTGTTGATCCTCTGTGTGATTGTTGCATCAGGCCCCTGCGGATTTAATACATATGTTTTGGTTATGTCCGTCCATAACTTTTGGCTATTAATCTTTAATTGTTTTTCTTTAGTGACAAAGAAACAGAATGAGCCTTGCCCTTTGGTTTCACTTTTTGGCTCCAAATGTCACTGGCTTTCCTGGATATACTGCAAAGGCCTTTGCTTTCTCAACATTATTATCTAGACGGCACACTGCTATGGAAACAAAATTCCCCTCCATCTTTCAATGACTGGCTGAGAGATGTTATGAGCTTCATTCATTTGGAAAAAAAATTAGGTATACAATAAAGGGCAACACTGTGAGATGTCAGTACTGTGTCAACCTTCACATGCTATCAGAAATATCATACTTCATAAAAATGTGTGTTCGTGTTTTTAAACTAGGTAATATACTATACTTGAGACATTATGTATTACTTTGTATTACACACTGGGCCCTATCATACACCCAGTGCAATGAAGGCGCCAGGCGCACCGCAACACTTTTTTGCTAGTTTCAGCTCGAGACAGTTATCATTTTCATGTCATGCGCAACGTTGTTTAAATAGCAAATGCATTTGCGCCCATGGGTGTGCTCGTCTGAAAACGAGGTGTGTTCAGGTGCATTGTTGGTGTGTTGCTATTTTGAGGCAACTGAAATAGACTGCACCATTGACCAACTGAAACCTGGTCAAAAGTCAATAGCACAGTATTTTTATTTAAAGTGTTATTTAGTTTTATTGTTTTAGTGTTTAAGTGTTTTAGTGTTATTTAAAGGGCGAGTTAGTAATGTGCGCCTATAGGCGGGTCCACAACGCACGTACACTCTGCTTATTACACACATAGGGACATGCAAAAGCACACAAACATTTTTAAATCTGAAAAATTAAAGGATTCCTCTCTGGAGAAGCGTTCATTCTTTCCGCTTTCCGCAGCTGGCTTTTAAAGGGAATGGGAGATCAGACTGATTGGTTTATTGCACGTTACGTTCATATGTGACATTAAAGACGTATATTGTCAGTAGATTTTTTTTTAATCTATTCTTAAAATGTTAAAATTTTTTTGCATTTGGCAGAGGCTTTTATCCAAAGCGACTTACATTGCATTCAAGGTACACATTTTTTTACATTTTTGCCAGTTCTTGCTTTCCCTGGGAATCGAACCCATGACCTTGGCATTGCTAGCACCACGCTCTTATTGTTTGAGCTACAGGAAAATGTACTATTCATCAAAGCATCATGGTAAGAACTGTTTCTTGAGCACCACATCAGTATATTAGAATGATTTCTGAAGGGTCATGTGACACTAAAGACTAGAGTAATGATAATGCCATCATTGCCATCACAGGAAAATATATTAAAATAGAAAACAGTTCTTTCATTTGCAATAATATTTCACAATATTACAGTTTTACTGTATTTTTGATCAAAATTGGTGAGTCTTGGTGAACACGAAAGACTTCATTGCAAAAAATGTTTAAAGATTCCAAACTTTTGAGCGGTAGTGTATGTCTATGTCAGTTGTTTCCATCATTTTGGAAAGAGGTGGTTTTAGCTCTGACAGTGTTCATTCAGAACAGTGTCGCATTCTCAGTGGGCACGAAAGCCAACCAGCCAGCTCTGCATTGAGTCTGTGTTGTGCTCCAGTTCTGCATTGATAAAAATCCAATAAAGCACCTCATGTGTGGACAGGGGTCACAAGGTCTTTAAAACATCTTTTTATATATATATATAATTAGTTACTATATTTATTAAAAAATTAAATAAATAATAAATAAAAAAACATGCTATAGGAGGCCATAGTGTGAAGGTAAGCAATTGTTATTTTGTGTGTGTGTGTAAAATGATTGAATGTTAAACTAAGATCAGTCTATTTATTCTTTCCTTATTTGATGGTATTGCTGCGGGTCATAAGATGAGCCACACATTTTATTGCCCACATGACCATGACATTCCCAGCCACTTGGCGGACTGAGGCAAGATGTTTAAACTGAAATGTATGACTCACATTTAGTCTTCCACAAATCAATAGTAAGCTCCTTTGTTGATGAATGATGAAATTACAAAGTTATTTGTTTGGGCTAGCAAGGCATTCTCCACACACCCTATTAGGTTTAAATCTTATAGTCTTCCTCCCGCTGCCTGATCTTCCCACCATCACAGGAAGCTCTTGCATGCTGTGATTCATCAGCGCCCCTTTCTTCACCCACTGAAGCCAATGAATGGTGTTCTGGTTCCCATGGCGATGGCTATTTTTTCCTCTGATTAAGTGGAATTTTCTTGTACCTTTTAGCCCATCATGACCTAAGGGCTATACAGAACCAAGGACAATGCAAATAGGGGAGACAGTGACAGGGGGTGGCAGGGCAACTGTTAGGATGAAATGGAGCAGGAATATATCCTTTACACTGACCATGGATAATTATCAAAAGAAACATAAAGAGATCTCCACTTCCACCTAAAGAACTGAGTATAATGTAAAGAGAACAGAGGTGTGGCATCAAACTAGACATAGCTGGCTACTTTTTATAATGTCCGAGGAACAAAGAGTTCAACAATATTGAGAGGAAAACTGCTGTAGGTGTTTTTACTCTTGCTTAGAGTGACAAAAGAGGCCATGTATATACTGTTAAGCAACATCTAAAAATAAAAGAATTAATGTTTCCTGCTGGCACAATAAAGCTAAAGATTTTGGCTTTTGCACAGCATTGAATGACTTTAATTTGATTCGCTCAGCATGATTTACAGCAGATTAAAACAACAAGGGTCGGGCGATTGTTCTTGCTGTTTCAAACATGTTCTTATTTAGCAGTTTGTTTCAAATAAATTCCATTCAAATTACCATTAGTTAAATTTTATTTACTTGCCAATTTTGCTTTTGCCGCTTGTTGAGCATTCATTTGGACTGTTATACCACAAAATGGTTTTCAATCAGCAGACTGAGATTTTAGTTTAGTTATAAACTACTACTACATTCTAACAAGTGCTGGGTTGTTTCAACCCATGTTTGGGTCAAATATGGACAAACCTAACAGTTGAGTTTAAGGTTAGGGTTAGAGTTTAAACCAACGGTTGGGTTTGTCCATATTTGACCCAAACATGGGTTGAAACAACTAACCAACAATTTTTAGAGAGTATTCACTATTCTACCAGTAATAATACAAATAAAAATATATTTTTAAAAATATCGTTATTTGTTATATTCATACACTCAAACGATAATACAATTTCAGCTCTGGCCCCCTGGTACTCATCTGGAGGCAGCATCTATTTTACTATTGTGTACACAGAATTTTAATTGAAACTATTTTGCTGATCCTTTGCAATCTCTTTATGGCTGATTGAGTCAAGTTGTAAACTCTATACAACACTTCTAATTATTTCTCAAAGTTCACAGGGATGGCACAACGGGATTTACCCACAGTGGGGACAAAGACAACTTTTTTTCTGTGCCAATTAATAAGTGTTTTTTTTGTTTTGTTTAGTTTTTTTTCATTTCCTTTAACCCTATTTTATTACTGGTTACTGCTCTTGGTAGTGCCAATTAATGGGATTGTGAATTGAATGGATGTCCAGCAGGTGTTTATGCACTGGCTGTGGCTAAATTAACACTAAGTATTACACAGTAGTAGTATTGCAGTGTAAATATAAAAACACTTCTTTTGAGTTCTAGTGATTGTCTTTATATTTGTCTAGTCATTGCATATTTAATTCAGAATTTAATAAATTAATTCTGCATATGCATTCAGTACAGAAGAGATAGTTCACCAAAAAAAAAAAAAAAGAATAAACTATACCTTTAAGACCTGTTGTATATTTAAAGGGGACCTATTGTGCAAAATTCACTTTTATAAGCTGTTTTAATATAGATGTGTGTCCACAGTGTGTAAACAACCAGCATATAATCCACCCACACCTTTTTTTATAATCCCCATAAATCATAAACAGTCTCTCTAAATGAGCCTTACAAATGTTTTGTTATTGGATGTTCCAGCGAACATAAGAGTCTCCATAGACTCCCAGTATCTGAGCCACTGAGGACACCATGGTTAAATTTCATCTATGAAGGAAATGCGCCGAAGAAAGTCATTAAAGTGTTATATATTTGCGCAAATCATTTTACGCCGGACTGCTTCACAAACAAGGGTCAGTTCAACGTTGGATTTGCACAAAACTTGTTTCTGAAAGATTTTTAGATTAACATTGATGGTACAAGCTAGTCAATGAGTTGAATCAACTTAACCCCACAAAAAACTAGATACATTTATCCACTAACCATTCAGAAATGTCCAGTTGTAACTTCTTCCTGAGTCTCTGCATCAGTGACCGCTACTGACCATTTCTGACATTTTGAATGCGTGACATTCTCCAGTTTTGTTGTTGCCGGAGTATCCGAAGCACAAGCTGTAAATACTCCACCCTATTCTGGAAAGGGGGCCGGGAGCAGCAGCTAATTTACATTTAAAGGGGCAAACACAAAAATTTGACAAGCTATATTAAATGATTTGTGGTGTATTTTGAGCTGAAACTTTTTACAGACACATTCTGGGGACACCAGAGACTTATATTACATCTTGTGAAACAAGGCATAATAAGTCCCTTTTAAGACCCGTTATGTTTAAGCAATATCATACAGGTGGGAAAAAAGTCAAAAATATATATTTAAAAAATCAGTCTCATTATTTTTCGCTGTTGTAAAATGTCAACCGATTGTGGTCAAGAGTTGCTACGCGAATGCCCTCTGCATAGATCAAGAAGATTTTAATAAAATTAATTTAATCAAAAAACTAAATTAGCTATCTTTTTCATATTTAGTGTACTTAATCTGTTAAAAGAATGATAATTATGTCAGATTTGATTACCATTTAACAGCCAAGTAGTGGCCTTTTTCTTCCAGAAGTATGGCTATTGTTCGGAAGCATGACGAAATATTGTATGACTCCAGAAAACTCATGCATATTTTTGTTTTATCACATTGAAATTCAAAAATTCTCCTTTTGTGAAAGTAAGTCAGACAGGTTTGCGACGACGTGAGAGTGAGTAAACTATTTTCATTTCTGGGCGAACTATCCCTTTAAGGCAGAATTTAAAAAAAAAGTTTGAAATACCATACACGTAGCAATACTTAAGAGTCATGGATAATCGACACAAGAGCAGCATCAGTGATCATTTTTAAGATTAAAGTTCCCCAGCCTCAAGAGACAGCTGTTTCAAATCTCCTTTTGGGCCACAGGTTGCACGCGAGAGGCATACATCTCAAGGTTGGGTGTCAGGATCAAGATGAATGCTGTGTATAATCGAACCAAACTTCTCATTTACTTCTTCTCTCTCTCTGCTTTTGTCTTCTTTGTGCCTGTGATGTGCGTTTTATTAGCATGCTCTGGGCTAGAGACAAATGCTGCAGTTGGATGCCTGACACTAGGCTGCACTCAGGCATCCATCACAAGTGAAGGGGGCGCTAGGGGTCACTTGGCTTATGCTCTATGTAATTACAGATGGATACCCACGAGATGAAATGATTTACAAGTGGAGGAAGAACTCGGTGCAGGCGGCTGATCAGAAGTCATGGAGACTTTACCAGTTTGACTTCATGGGCCTGAGGAACACTACAGATATAATTAAGACAACAGCTGGTAATTTTCTACTCTATTGTTTGAAACTAATGAGAGTATAATTATTTATTGGCTATTGATTTGAATTTGTAGAAGGCTGATATACAATACCATTCAAAAGTTTGGGGTCTGTATGTTTTTTAAAGTCTCATGCTCACCAAGGCTACATTTATTTGGTAAAAAGATGAAAAGTGAAAACTGTAATATTGTGAATTATAATCACAGTTTAAAATAACTGTTTTTGAATATACAGTACTGTGTAAAAGTCTTAGGCACATTGGTATTTTCAAACGAAAAATGTTTTTAAGCCAGTCATTTATATCTTTTACTGTAGTGTGTCAGTAGGAAATATCAGTTTACATTTCCAAACATTCATTTTGCCATTAATTGTAATAATCCAGTGAGATTTTTTTCTTTTTATTTATGCACAAGAAGTCTGACAGCAGCCGGTATGATCTGATCTCACCATCATCGAGTCTGTCTGTGATTACATGAAGAAACAGAAAAAACTGAGACAGACTAAATCCAGAAAAACTAAGGCAACGTCTCCCAGACACTTGAGGAAACCTACCGGCAAAACTACAGTACTGTGAAAAGTTTAGGCACTTGTCAGAATGCTTTATAGTGAGAATGCTGTCAAAAATAATGACATAAATAGCTTTTATTTATGAATTAACTTATATTAGCTAAATATTTGGGCTTTTGTCACCTGCATCTATTCCTACACCTATGTAGTTTTGCAGGAAGGTTTCTTCAAGTGTCTTGGAGACGTTGCCACAGTTCTTCTGGATTTAGTCCATCTCAGTTTTTTATGTTTCTTCATGTAATCACAGACAGACTCAATGAAGATGAGATCAGATCTCCATGTGGAGCATAGAGACTATTGTCAGACTCTTTATGCATGCAAAAATCTCACTGGATTATTAAAATTAATGGCAATTAATTTATAAATGTAAACTGATATTTCCTACTGACACGCTACAGCAAAAGATATAAATAACTGGATTAAACCCACTTTTTGTGTGTAAAAATACCAGCGAGCCTAAGACTTTTGCACAGTACTGTATTTTAAAGATTGATTTATTCTTGCAATGGCAAAGCTGAATTTTCAGCATCATTACTCCAGCCTTCAGTGACACACGATCCTTCAGAAATATATATTTTATATTATTATCAGCGTTGAACACAGTTGTGCTGTTTAACATTTTTTGTGGAAAACATTGAACATTGACTTTGATTAATAGAAAGTTCAATGAACAGCATTTCTTTAAAATAGAAATGTTTTGTAAAAGTCTTTACTGCCACTTTTGATCAGTTTATCACTGCTGAATAAGGATTGTAAGTTATAAGTATTCATTTCTTTTAAAAAAATGCTGACCCCAAACTTTTGAACGGTGATATAAATATCATAATGTATGTTTTAGAGCTAGAACTTTGGTTCAAAGCAACCATTTCTAACCCAGGGATTCTCGTCCAACGTATGAATAAAAATGCTCAGTATAATATCTCCCTTTAATTTACATTATTAAATTATGCTAAACTAGTGTTGGCCTATTTTCTCAAGCAACTGCCTTTACATCCTGGATTCATCACACCATTGTATTTTCTGGTAGACCGACATTTGCATTTGTTAAATGCTGGTTTTATGCTCTATAGAAGCGACTAGATCAACCAAAGATGAAATATGAGGTTGTTTCGCTTGACAGTATGTATAGAAATGTTTCTGTCTAGTATGTGTACTGCCTGCAGTAATAGACCCCCATTAAGATCGAAATCTCTGGGTCCAGAAGATTGTAAGCAGTTGAAATGTCACTTCAGTTAAAGCAGTACTGTACGTGCACTATTGGATGACATTTTCTCAGGGCTTAGTTAATCTTAGTGTGAACATGGTCAATGGACGGAACTAGAAATTTGATATCCTCATATTCATACACCAAATCTGTTATACAAGGATTTTTGGTGCAAATTGATGTTACATTGAAGTTATATTAAAACAATGTTATACAATAATGTTTCATATTTTCAGAGAGAGATAAAAATTGCACCAAGATTAATTTTTATTTAAGATACTGATAATATTAATAAATTAATATTGCATACAGTGCAGTGGCGTTCCCATCAATTTTCAAATTATCAGTACGAGAGGTCTGTATGTGAGAACTGCAGCACAGCATGAATAAAAATATTAAGAAAAAAATCATTAGATTGAACTAGGTATTTTGATCTTCTTTGCATATTGCTAATTATTTTGATTGTTAAAACAAAATGATATGCAAAATATTTGGAAAAAGATTAAAAGACCTTGTACAATACCCCACTGTGAAAATGGATAGAAACTGTTTATCACTGCATGAAGAAAAATCACTTCTGTAGGTTACAATGAAAAGTGAAAAGGTTTTGTTTAGGCCTCCAGACAAAACCGTAATAATGGCTGAAAGACAAAGTTAACAAGTTCACAATATCAGGAAACAAGATGCTTTCAAACATTTCAAAACTTCAGATTAGGTATAGTATAAGGCCTGTAAATATTCTGTCGCTAATAGCATAGCTCAAGAATCTGCTCAATTGAGAGTTTCTGCATATTAGATTTGTATTTCAAATGAACACTTAATAAATAGCCTTGAAGTATAGATATAAAAATGTCACTAAAGAAAGGAGAAAAATTCTGAAACATTGCAATTAAATGAGAGCTAAAATATTTTCAAGGTTGGACACAGTTCCTTGCAAAAATACAAAACAGAAAACTGGCAGAAGGGCTTTTCAATGAAAATATAACGGCAATATGACCTTCACATTCCAGAAGTGTTAGACTTGGTTTGTCAATGCACTTATGTTTAGTCATTGAAGTACAACAATGTATTTGAGACACCATTGGTTTCTTCTTTTTAGAGATGTTTCATTGGTATCTCAGCATCTTTTTCTCTTTCTAGGTGACTATGTGGTGATGACTGTATATTTTGACCTAAGCAGAAGAATGGGATACTTCACAATTCAGACCTATATCCCCTGCATACTTACTGTGGTTCTCTCTTGGGTCTCCTTTTGGATCAAAAAAGATGCAACTCCAGCCAGAACAGCACTAGGTACATGCAGTAAATGCCCCTGATCCTTGTGTGATTCATTCATGTGTGACTTGATGCTTCTGTTTCTTTAAAGGAAAAAAAAAGCAGTATTAAAGGGATAGTTCACCCAAAAATGAAAATTACCCCCCATGATTTACTCACCCTCAAATCATCCTAGGTGTATATGACTTTCTTCTTTCAGACGAATACAATCAGAGTTATATTAAAAGAGTCCTGGCTCTTCCAATCTTTATAATGGCAGTGAATGGCAGCCCAAAATTTGAAGTCTAAAAAACTGCACCCATCCATTATAAAAGTAATCCACACAGCTCAGGGTATTAATAAAGTAAAATGCCTTTTTCATATAACAGAATTTTTAAAAGAATAATTTCATATTTTTACACAAGCCATCGATTCACTTCATAAGGCCTTTATTAACTCCCTGGAGCCGTGTGGATTACTTTTATAATGGATGGATGCACTTTTTTGGGCTTCAAATTTTGGGCTGCCATTATAAAGCTTGGATTAGCCAGGACATTTTTTTTTATATAACTCTGATTGCATTCGTCATTTACGAATGTCATATACATATCTAGGATGGCTTGAGGGTGAGTAAATTATGGGATGAATTTCATTTTTGGGTGAACTATCCCTTTAAAGACACTTTGACATACAATATAGTTGTTACTTTGGCCATGTACAAACTGCAAAGTTTTGGAAGTGATTTAAAGTGCCCCTATTCAGCTATTTTAAAGTTTTGCCTTAGAGGTCTCCTACAATAGGTTTACATGCATCCATACGCTTCTACAGTTTTCTCATAATATACATTGCAGCATCACCTCTTTTCTCACAGTGTCTGAAACGGTTCAATCAAGGACTCTGTCTCTCTAAACCCCTCCTTTCCGATAGCTACACTGCTCTGATTGGTCAGATGACCCAGTCAGCTGTGATTGGTATATAAACAAAATGCCCATTACCATATCTTAATTCCAGCTTTGGAGGTTTCCTCAGCACCTGTATGTGCATTGATGCAAACAATAACAATGGCATCAGTTTTACTGTATCAATTCGAGCCTGAGTCCTCATCTTTTAGAAGTGCATGCAAAGTGGATTTGCTTTTGCAGCACAGAATACAGCGTCTTCTCGACATGACAACATGAAAAACACAAACCGCACTCTTCCAGGCCTCAGGTACAACTACAGTGTTTAAGGGAGGGTCATAGTAGATGTTGTTTGTGGGAAGCCAATGAAGACCAGGCTGGTTTTATGCAATTTTTTTACAACCTACATAGGTTCATGCAGGTAGTAAGACTGGAATTTTTAATGACTCATTTTAGGCAGTTCAGAATTGGTTCTGTCTTTTGGGAGACAATAGCTGTTTTTATACCATCAGGCCAAACTATTTTCATTGCTTAACTGTTAAATTCCGTGCCGATTCGGCCCAGCTGGTACAGATATGGTTACGGATAACGGAGCTATTTGTAATGTAGTAATTGTAATGCCATTGCATTAATAACACGAGTTAACACACGGTATGAGATGTTTATAGCGATCACGTTAATGTAGGATGATTCGATTTCTTTTAATTTTATTATTAACTTGTGTTTACTTCATTAAAATAACGCACTTGGCCAGCTACAGAAAAACTGGTAGCCAGGAAACAGTGACCAATCCTAAATGGCGACGTCACGGCACACATTCTACCAGCATGGTTCAGCAAGGTTCATCAAGCGCGCTGAGAATTCCGGGCAGAGAATGGTTATAACTGGAACCGTGCCTTACCGTTCTTAACCGTTCGGTTCGACAGTAAAAAAACGGTTTATACTGTAACTCCATGTATCGTGTGCTTTGGTCTTTGAAACTTTGCATACCTTTTACATTTATAAACAACTATATTACACACTACATTAAAGGTAATAACCAAAAAAACGCATAATAGGGGCACTTTAATGCTATAGAGAATCATCATGTGTACGGAATACAGAAGTCATTCACAAAATTGTGATGGTTGATAAATGTTTTGCTTTATTTACTATCCAAGTTGACATATTATAAGAATGAAAGACATTATAAACAAATGTTTTATAAAAAAGAACATCTATGTGTGGTTTTTTTGTTTGTGTGTGTGTGTGTGTGTGTGTGTGTGTGTGTGTGTGTGTGTGTGTGTGTGTGTGTGTGTGTGTGTGTGTGTGTGTGTGTGTGTGTGTGTGTGTTCACATTTATTCTTGTTTCATTACAGCGCTTCATCTGTTTTTTGTTTTTTTGTGTTGGCTTTACTCATTTCTTTATAGTTTCCTGCTTTGTCCATGTCCTGTCCTGGTAAATGTCACTTTTGTCAAGGTAATTTTCTTTTTCATTTTTATTTATCAAATAATTAGACTTTGGTATTTTTTTAAATGTATTCCCATGTTGTTCAATGAGAGATCTGAATGTATCTTGCAATTTAGAAAGGCTTTTAATCTGTCTCATGACGTAGTTTGATTAGCTTGCCAATCTTAGGCTGTCTTGTTCGCTTACCTCTGAGCACACAACAGATAAATAGCCTGAGATGTTGTTCCCACTAGGTATTCTCAAGCTAACAAGCAGGATCAGTGACGGTCATAAAAAAAAAAAGGGATCATAGATTGACATAAATTGGGTATCTACACTGATCCTATAGCTAACTGCTAAGAAAACTGGATCCTTGTTTGGAAGAAAAGAAATAAACTGGCAACATACTCTGAGAAGAAAAAGAAGGATGAATGCAATTAATCTGTCTGACAAAAGAAGTCATTATACCTTCAGTGGAGAGAAAGGGAGTAGGAGAAAAAAGTAGAGATTTGCTTTACAGGCGTCCGGTTGATCGATGAAGTCCAGAGAGAAAGGCAGCCAAGATAAAATGTGGGAGAGAGAGCATGCTTGAGCTCACAGCCATGGAAATGTCAGGTTAGAAAAGGATGTGACCAGGACAGAAACCAGAAAAAATTGAGAGGTGTCAAGTATAGGGTGGACAGTCAGTCTTTGAAGACATGAGCAACTTAATCTGAAAATGTATTTTGTGTGGTAACATCTAAATTAACTGCTTTTGTACATAGCCAGAATGTATGTGGACACCCATATGTGCTTTTTAATTTTAAAACCATGGGCAATAATAGGAATTTCTCTCTGCTGGGAAGACTTTCCACTATGTTGGAACATGGCTGCTGGGATTTGCTCCCAGTCAAACATAAGAGCATCAGTGAGGTCAGGCATGGATGTCATTGTTCAGATTTATCCCAAAAGTCTTAAGTGGTGTTCAGGTCTGGGCAATCAATTTCTTCCATGTTCCCCACTTTAGGCAAAGTGGGATGCCCATTCAACAAAAAGAACAAGAAAAAGTATAAATCTACCTGACTATATTTAGTCATACAGATGAAAGTAATTTTAAAGGTCAGTCCAGGTAGAAATAGCTCCTTTCAAGGCTAGTACAATTGTACAAAAAGTACAATTATTCCAAGTGTTCCGATGCCAAACGATTGATTCAGCGTCTCCATCCGCGAAGATCATGCACACATTCAAAAATCGCAGCTTTTTGATAGTGAAATTGCATTGGCTCTCATATGTCTCGTGACAAATTGCGTCATTACGTCAGCTTTGATTGTAAAACTCATTTCGGTGGCTGCGTCCTCCGGAGGTCGCATTTGAAGGCTGCATACGTCATCAAAGATGTCTTATTTAAGAAAAGTAACCGTAACAAAATTGACTGCTATTCCTCTTGAGGTGTAAAATAATGTTGTTGTTTTTGACTTTGCAATCTAATGGTTACTTTTCTGAAATGAGGCCGCCTCAATGACGTGTGTAGCCTTTAAATGCGACCTCCGGAGGATGCAGCCTTCGAAATGAGATGCAGCAAGTGGCTCTCATGTGTCTTGTGACCGATTGCGTCATGCTAAAGAGTCGGTTGTATCTTTTGAATGAGATATGACTCATTCATGAGTATCTCATGTGTGCATTCACGGGGCGGCGGGATCATCATTTCAGCGATTAAAACATCAAAGGGTTAGTTCACCCAAAAATGAAAATTACTCCATGATTTACTCACCCTAAAGACATCCTAGGTGTATATGACATTCTTCTTTCAGGCGAACATAATCAGAGTTATATTAAAAATTCCCTGGCTCTTCCAAGCATTATAATGACAGTGACTGTTGGGTCATTTTTGAAGTCCATAAAAGTGCATCTATATCCATCATAACTGCTCCACACGGCTCCGGGGGGGTTAATAAAGGCCTACTGAAGTGAAGCGATGCGTTTGTGTAAGAAAAATATCCAAAATATAAAAAATGTTTACGCTACGTCTGACGAGCATAACTGGTGTGCAATGTAATGTAATGTAATCATTTTGAACTGCGAGTGGCATGGGCGCTACACTTTTTCCGTAAGTTGAATACAGAAGGCGATTCGCCGGAAGTTAGATAATTTACTTTATAAAGTTTTAAATATGGATATTTTTCTTACACAAATGCTTCGCTTCAGAAGGCCTTTATTAACCCCCCGTAGCCATGTGGAGGAGTTATGATAGATATAGATGCACTTTTATGGACTTCAAAAATGACAGTCACTGCCATTATAAAGTTTGGAAGAGCCAGAACATTTTTAATATAACTCTGATTGTATTCGTCTGAAAGAAAATAGTCATATACACCTAGGATGGCATTTGCATAGATGGATTTTTGGGTGAACTAACCCTTTAAGATCAACTCTGTTCTTTACATAAAGATATTGTATGACTTTAAAAGACTTGGTATGCATTATGAGTTAATACTTTTATACTGTTTTTGGTCAGTTTTTGCAATAAATACTTTTATTTGCCTGTTTTATATTTTATATTTTTATATTTTATATGAGAAGTGGGTTGGTTTAGTTGCTGAGTTGGGTTAGTTGCTCAAAAATATAAAAGTAGCCAATAAATATTTATAAAATCATGTCTACTTTTACAAATACAAACAATAAAATGCGTCTTGATCTGACACATTGGGCAAACAATTGAAATCAATGGAGTACGCTTAAGGGGCACCCTATGCATTAAAAATTGACACAGAGGGTCCTGACCAAAGTCAATATGTGACGAGTTGGGAGTGAGAAAACATGCAGCATGGGTAATTTGGAGATGCTAAAAATTGTCCGTAGGTGTGAATGTGAGTCCCAAGCCATGTAATAAGAGGGTTGGGGAAAGACCTGGCAACCTACCCCGGAAAAAACATTGCCAAGAAATCACCAAGAATTACCCATAGAATCAAACATAAAAAACACTAGCATTCAAAAGACGTGAAGATTTTTAATCCTTTTATTCGGCAAGGATGTATTAAATTGATCGGAAGTGACATAAAGATATTTATAATGATACAACATGTTTCTATTTCAAATAAATGCTGTTCTTTTGATAATCTATGGAAATTAATTCATTCATTATACAGTATATTATGTGAACATTACATGAATATATTAATCAAAGAATCCTAAAACAAGGATCAGTTTCACAAAAATATTAAGCATGCAGCTGTTTTCAACATTTCAAAAACATAATAAAAGAAAATGTTTCTTGAGCATCAAATCAGCATATTGACTGAAGAGATGTCTGCTTCAGCTGTGCCATCACATGAACATATGTTAATATACATTAAAACAGAAAACTGTGATTTTATTGTACAAATATTTTACAATATTGCTATTTTTAATCAAATAAATGCAGCCTTGGTGAGCAAAAGAAACTTACCGACCCCAAACTTTTGAACTGTGTATATTAATAATGTGCTTTTTTTTTTTTTTTTTTTCAAAATCAAAATGACTTACTTGTGAATAGTTGGAAAAGATGGGAAAAAATGGAAAATTATGTAAGGGATAAGTATAAAAGTACTGAACACACCTAACAGCCAGTGTACATCATTGCTAACATTACTAACTCTTTCAACCCACAAACCAGTAGCCTGGGTACCATCACAGGAAGTACAGCATTATAGTCATTTGAACATCCAGCCATTTGTTATGTCATTCTTATCCATCGCAAAAACAGATGAGAGAACTAATGAGGCTAAAATGGAGCTAAGCAGTTCAGGAAAGAGTGCCATTTTGGAATGCATATTTCATTCACAGGCTTTTTTGACTCAGGCAGGCAGTCATTTAACTAAGTGCCACTGTAACAGGGGAAGTCAGTCTAACAGGTGAAGGTAATCACCGTGGCCAGCGACAGCAGAGGAAAAAAGGAACGGGGTGCCAAATTCTCTCTGAAATAGATGAAGCTTGCTTGTTTCCATAGAAACCCTTACAAAACAGGGGCACAGTCACTGGTTCTCTGAGGCAACTCTAAATGTCCATGCAAGAGTGGAGCTAAAAATGTCTACATGCTTCTAAGATTCTAGGTGTTTGTGTGGGTGGATTTATTTTAATTTGCAGGTGTCTCTGTTCCTATCATATGCAAGAGAAGGATTTCAGCATCTGGACAGGTGTCAAATTGAAGGCATATAATAGTGTTGTTGTTTTTTTCTTTCTGTTAAAAAAAGAATAATAACTTGCTGTAGTGGTGAATTATGGTGGTGGTTAAAGTATTGCATCTACTGATCTATATAGAGAACTGGATTGCTCATGACGTCATAAAAAGTGAAGCCACTGCGCCACCATATTGGCATTCCCTAGTAAGCTCACGCATTCTATTGAATTAATAGGAAATTGTATGATTTTACTGAGAAAACATTGCCTAACGAGATACTCTTTTTATGTCTGAAGTCTCCTGTATATTCTTACAATGCAAAACGTCCTAATCATGTAAATGGTTATTTGTTTAAATCCGGTATTTTAGCCTGCTTAATAAAAATTATGTTCATATTAATTACCAGCTGAATATCAGCTAGGCGGGTGAGACACTTCAGCATATGTTACAAATGTCAAAGTGCAAAGATCTATGCCTTTTTATTCATATAGTATGCTAACTGCAAATGTTTCAGCAATGATTTCATCAACAGAATGCATTTCAAGCAGTTCATGATTTAAACTAGGGATGCTACGGTACCAAAATTCCAGTAGTCGGTACCAATACCATAAAATTTTACGGTACTCGATACCAATTTCGGTAAAAAATTGTTTTATTTTATTTTACTATTTAAAAATTTTTTTAATTAAATGTAATTAATTTATTATTTATGATGATAACCATTATAAGTAAATAATACATAAACATTGATAAACAGGATAAACACACATTATATACTTTATTTACACTATTTGAATATTTTCTTAATTTTTATTGAAAATAAATGCCTTTCCGATCTGATATGTGATGGGAAAAGGGATTAGAGCGAGTTCAGCAAAAGCTTTCTGTGCACTTTACTATTGCTGCTATACACATACCAGTGTCTTCCTTCCTTGTCAGTAGGCGGAGTTAGTGCAAATAGCATTTTCCAACAAGGCGGGCTATTTGTACAGTGTAAAATAGAAATAAAACACATGCATCATAACTTATTCAGATAAATAAGGCTGACTGCTTTATTGCCAAGATGATGCATAGTAGACTTTGAATTTTTAATACAAAGTGCAATATAGTAGCAGATGCTTGTATTAATATTTATTGTATAGGCTATTCGAATCAATTTCTGCAACTAAACATAGATTATATGTACATTTTTTTTTTATATTTCCTCCATAATTACGTACATAAAGAAATATATTTTTGTGTTAGGTCGGTTACCTGTGTCAAAAGTGTGCAGTAGACACACCCACATTAACAAATTGACTTGTCCTTTCTGAAAAAACTATAAACATTACAGATAACATCTGAAGTAACACTTCATTTACTTACATATATCGTAAAACTGATCCTGTGATCTGCAAATCGGGTGATTTTAGGTCAATGTTTTGGCTGTACATCAATAATGCCTTCTGTCAGTAGGGAATAGTAAGATGGCCGCCCTAATACTTGGCTTCTGGTGCCTGGTGGCAGTTTAGAGTGCAATGAGCAATCCAGTCATTATACAGATCAGTGATTGCATTACTTTTTCTTTTTTTTTTTTTCCATATTGCCTGTATTAAAATCCTGCCTGTGTAGAGCATTTCAAGTCGATCACTTATGAGGTTCCATTTTAGATAGGCAGGCTAGTGAGGCAGCTCACTAGATTTTGGAACAGACTGAGCAATTTATTTTTTTAATACCTGTACAACAACAACCAGAGCAATGGAGTTTTAGATGGAACTTAATCAGGTCTGCTCAGTGAAAAAGCATCACATAATTAGCTTAGAGACAAAAAATAAGGTTTGTTTTCTATTCAGCAGAGACATCAAACTACATTTTACTCATGTTAACCATGTCAGTGTACGCTTTAGATGATTTAGCTCATATTTTTCATTAGCAGGCATTTCCCTCGTTACCGGCCTTTCCATCTAATATCCTCTTTTGATTATGCAGGAATAACAACAGTATTAACCATGACAACGCTCAGCACGGTGGCACGGACATCACTACCCAGGGTCTCATACGTCACAGCAATGGACCTTTTCGTCACTGTCTGTTTCCTGTTTGTTTTTGCGGCTCTCATGGAGTATGCCACACTCAATTACTACTCCTACAGTGCTCGCAAACCAACCTGCAACAAGACGAAAAGATCGGTGAGTACCATGTTCTGCACAAATCAAGATTGTATGTTAATAAACTTTATTTTATATAGCATCTTTAAAGCAGCTTCTCAAGGCACTTAACACAATAAAAGGTACAAAGCATACAAAAGCTTAGATTCTGTGCATCTCTAATATGAGAAG
Source organism: Paracanthobrama guichenoti (assembly GCA_018749465.1). Lineage (NCBI taxonomy): Eukaryota > Metazoa > Chordata > Actinopteri > Cypriniformes > Gobionidae > Paracanthobrama > Paracanthobrama guichenoti. Next base: position 40,613,274 of record CM031948.1, on the reverse strand, counting down.
GGAGTGCATTCCAGAGTCCAGGAGCATAGGATGAGAAAGCCCTGTCCCCTACAGATCACAAACGTGTCTGTTGGACAGCCAGTAAACCAGCTTGAGAGGAGCGCAAATTACATTTAGGAATATATAAAGTTAAAAGTGCAGACAGATACTGAGGGGCCAGACAATGTAGTGCCTTATATGTGAGCATAGGGATTTTAAAATCAACGTGGAACCTGACTGGTAGTTCAATAGCGGAGTGATGTTATTTTCTCCTGACACCAGTCAGGCTCCTAGCAGCAGAATTTTGCACATATTGCAATTTGTTGAGTGTGGTTTTAGGAACCCCGGCAAGAAGTGCATTGCTGTGGTCAATGCGGGAAAAAACTAAACTATTGATAAGCCTTTCAGTCACAGGAAAAGATAGCCTAGGTTGAGGTCTAGCAATATTTCTGAGATGAAAAAAGGAATTCTTAACAGTATATTGCACATGTGGGTCAAAAGACAAACTTGAATCAAATATAACAAAGTATAACATTTTTTAATTTACAAACCCGATTCCAAAAAAGTTGGGACACTGTACAAATTGTGAATAAAAACAGAATGCAATGATGTGGAAGTTTAAAATTTCAATATTTTATTCAGAATACAACATAGATGACATATCAAATGTTTAAACTGAGAACATTTATCATTTTAAGGGAAAAATAAGTTGATTTTAAATTTCATGGCATCAACATCTCAAAAAAGTTGGGACAAGGCCATGTTTCCCACTGTGTGGCATCCCCTCTTCTTTTTATAACAGTCTGCAAACGTCTGGGGACTGAGGAGACAAGCTGCTCAAGTTTAGGAATAGGAATGTTGTCCCATTCTTGTCTATTCTTGGCTTCTAGTTGCTCAACTGTCTTAGGTCTTCTTTGTCACATCTTCCTCTTTATGATGCACCAAATGTTTTCTATGGGTGAAAGATCTTGACTACAGGCTGGCCATTTCAGTACCCGGATCCTTCTTCTGCGCAGCCATGATGTTGTAATTGATGCAGCATGTGGTCTGGCATTGTCATGTTGGAAAATGCAAGGTCTTCCCTGAAAGAGACGACGTCTGGATGGGAGCATATGTTGTTCTAGAACTTGGATATACCTTTCAGCATTGATGGTGCCTTTCCAGATGTGTGAGCTGCCCATGCCACACGCACTCATGCAACCCCATACCATCAGAGATGCAGGCTTCTGAACTGAGCGCTGAGAACAACTTGGGTTGTCCTTGTCCTCTTTAGTCCGGATGACATGGCGTCCCAGTTTTCCAAAAAGAACTTCAAATTTTGATTGGTCTGACCACAGAACAGTTTTCCATTTTGCCACAGTCCATTTTAAATGAGCCTTGGCCCAGAGAAAACACCTGCGCTTCTGGATCATGTTTAGATATGGCTTCTTTTTTGACCTGTAGAGTTTTAGCCGGCAACGGCGAATGGCACGGTGGATTGTGTTCACCGACAATGTTTTCTGGAAGTATTCCTGAGCCCATGTTGTGATTTCCATTACAGTAGCATTCCTGTATGTGATGCAGTGCCGTCTAAGGGCCCGAAGATCACAGGCATCCAGTATGGTTTTCCGGCCTTGCCCCTTACGCACAGAGATTGTTCCAGATTCTCTGAATCTTTGGATGATATTATGCACTGTAGATGATGATAACTTCAAACTCTTTGCAATTTTTCTCTGAGAAACTCCTTTCTGATATTGCTCCACTATTTTTGGCCGCAGCATTGGGGGAATTGGTGATCCTCTGCCCATCTTGACTTCTGAGAGACACTGCCACTCTGAGAGGCTCTTTTTATACCCAATCATGTTGCCAATTGACCTAATAAGTTGCAAATTGGTCCTCCAGCTGTTCCTTATACGTACATTTAACTTTTCCGGCCTCTTATTGCTACCTGTGCCAACTTTTTTGGAATGTGTAGCTCTCATGAAATCCAAAATGAGCCAATATTTGGCATGACATTTCAAAATGTCTCACTTTCAACATTTGATATGTTATCTATATTCTATTGTGAATAAAATAAAAATTTATGAGATTTGTAAATTATTGCATTCCTTTTTTATTCACAATTTGTACAGTGTCCCAACTTTTTTGGAATCGGGTTTGTAGTTTGGAACTCTTAAACAGAGCCATCTACGTTTAACATTAGTGAACCAGCTTTACGAAGCTGATGAGGAGAGCCAATAAGCAAAACCTCTGTCTATCATTAAGACACAAAAAGTTGTGGGTCATCCATATTTTTATCTCAGAAATACAATGCGAGAGAAAATAAACATCCACATTTTGACCAGGCTTAGAGTGAATCTAAATCTGAATATCTTCTGCACAGAAATGACAATTAAGCCCGAGTGATCTTAAGAGCAATCCAAGAAAATATATAAATGCTAAAAAATAAGGGGCCTAAAATTGAACCTTGAGGGACACCAGTAGGGACAGAGCCAAAAGTAAATCTCAGGTGCTCGAACAGTAAGGCGATTGTGTAGCTGCAAAGCCACAACACGTTCTAAAGTTTTTGCCAGAAAGGGTATGGCTTGGTAAGGTTAGGGTAAAATTTTGGTATGTGGCAATAATTATTAATAATTATTATAATTATATTAATATAAGTATAATATAATTATTAATTAAAGATTGTATGCTGCAGTTTATGCTGTTCTTCTTTTAGGAGAATGATATGCATCCTGTTCACACAATATATGTAAGTTTTTTTTTTTTTTTTCTTGCTCTAGCCATCTATCAAAGTTTCATGTCCACCATGTATATTAAAACGAATACTGAAATCTTCCACGGCCATTTTTAATATATATATATATATTTTTTTTAATACAGTTTAATACAGACTAATTTTGATTTAGCATCAGTGTGCTTTGGTTTAAAACAAGAGTGAAGTGATACAAGAGATACAGAAGTAGCAATGGTAGGGTTTAGCAGTAATTATTAAATGTTTATAAATATACATCATAAATGTTTGTAGAAGCTTTCTGCATGCCTAGGTGCTTGATTTTATACACCTGTGGCCATGGAAGTGATTGGAACACCTGAATTCAATGATTTGGAGGGGTGTCCCAATACTTCTGGCAATATAATGTATATTAAGTAGCATACTCAAGTGTATTAGCATGTCAGGTAAGTCATTAAATTGTTACTTTTACCCTTTCAAATACATGAAATACTCATCCAATTTGACAGAATATGCTAATGACTTTTCAGGTAGAGTCTATTATTGTTATACTTTCATAACATAGGGATGTACTATTGCTATCAACTATATGCAGACAGAAGTCCCTTTTCGCATATGTGTTTGTTATAGGCGATCTCTCAAGATGGTATGGTATAGAAATATGATTTCATTAGGCTGATGTTGTTAGTCTTTGTCTATGTGTGTAATGTGATGCTAAATTATGGTTGAGCAAGCACGTCTTACTTTTTATTCATTGTGTTTCTCCGGTGGCAGTCTCCGCAGGTGAAATTTTCCCACTCTCTCGCCGATCACTCATTTTGATTAGATCTTATCTCTGCTGAGAAGCACAGATAATTACCATAGCAATTTTACACGAAACAAATATTACCCTATAGGTGATCTCACATAGATTATCTTTCAGTTCTGTAATTACCATGCTTTGTTATGTCACTATAATGAGACGAATAACTGGGAATAAGTGGCAGAATACTACTGGAGAGTTTTCGTTGTGTGGTCTAAAAGGATTTAGAGAAAGGATTTAGACAACCATGCTCAGATTTTAAGGTCATTGTACCTGCCCGGGAGAGATTGATGCTGCACTTGACTTGCCCACCGGAGAGAACGCTGTTAGTTCAAGTGAGTGGGAATCTCTTTTAGAAGCCACCATGATCTTATGCTTTGATTGACAGCCCAGTCTGAATGACTTGTTTTGCTCATGGCATAGATTAGATGCACAAGCATGCACTTTGACTACAGATTTGCTGTTCGATTGGATGAAATATTGTGTACAGTACATGCAAAATGCATCCAAATGTATGACTCCAAAGCTTTTTTGGATGCATGTTGCAAATGAGAGCCCTTCAGATTCTAAAAGGATGTTGTTTTTGTCCAACAGAACTACTCAGTACTGGATGTGGGTCCACCTCCCACAGTTATCACGCTCAACAACTCCATGTACTGGCAGGAGTTTGATGATACCTGTGTTTATGAGTGCCTGGATGGAAAAGACTGCCAGAGTTTCTTCTGCTGCTATGAAGAGTGCAAAGATGGAGCGTGGCGAAAGGGCCGTGTGCATATAGACATTTTGGAACTTGATGCATACTCTCGTGTCTTCTTTCCCACCTCTTTCCTATTGTTCAATATTGTCTACTGGGTAGGCTACTTATATCTTTAGCGGCCCCACACACCTCACGACGCAAAGGACTTGACTTTTGGTTCTGTCAGAGCAGAAACAAAGAACAGACTGAACCAGGACTTTCAAGGTACAGTAAAAAAAACAAAAAAAAACAAAAGAGCGGATACTGGTTATCAGAGTTGAGCTGTGGTGATACAAGGACTTCTCCAATAGGAGAAGAAAATGAAAAATGAGACTACAGACACCGAAAGCTACAGCAGATACGTCAAAACCCTTAAAACCAGGCTGTTTTTATATGGTCAGGAAGGATATTGCCACAAGCTCTTTAAGTGGTTGCAATTCTCTGGCAGAGACCTTGCCTTTTGTTCTTCAGGTACCAGGGGGAAAAAAAGATTCACAACGTTCCTCTCACACAATCTCGTCTTTTTATGGGTGAGAGAGCAACTGTAAGAAGTCAAGGTGCGAAAAATCCTTAGCCAAGACAGAGTGAGGAAAAAAATGCCTTGCATAGCATGTGACCCTCTGACTTTTGGTGTCTCTTACAATCCTGGTAGATCGTTCACATGAATGGAAACCTGTCATCTAGCCATCAGTCAAAACCAGACCGGCTTTCATGTAAGCGGAGCTTTCAGAGCCATCTATAGTGCCTTCCACTGGAGGAGAAGCCATCAGGCCGAGAAATCTTAGAAATGATGGCAGGAGCATCATCTGGTCTTGACTGACCGCTGATGGTTTTGTTTTGGAGTTTATTCGACCTTTAGTTATAGTCACCCATTATTTTAATGCATTCAACATGTCTAAACCCATTGTCACTGCATGTTATAGTATTAAGCTCTACCCTGAATCAGCACAATAATGGCAAGAGAGTAGAACCATTTTGGAAGATTTGGAATATTAATTAGTATGTAGATTGCAAATGTTTGCCTATATTTCTAGATTTTTGTAGCATAATTTTTCCACACAAAAGATTAATTAAAGATTAAATTAATATATTATACAGTAGACGATATTTTATTTTGAAATGCCTAACGTCTATGAGCATCAGTTTATTAGTTAAAACGTGCATGCATAGAATGGATCATAAGTTCCATAGACTCTCACCCTTCAGTATAGTCCAGCTGGCAAAATAGTTGCTATCCATGTCTACGCCAAGTACAGCAAAATCAACACCGCCCAAAGAAAATCAAGGGAAGTGAGTGTCTCTGGATCTTCATGGACATATTTGAATTATTTGCAGATTTTATTATTCTGTCTAGGACTTGCATCTACAGCCCCATCCTATGGCAATACATTCGACACTTGCTGGTTCATTTGAAAAGTACAATTCTGTCATCCTTTATTCACTCTCATATACATTACATTTCCCCTCACAGAATACAAAAGGAGTTATCTAGCAGAATGTCAGGGCTAACAATAAAATTTGGTTGTGCTCTTTGGAAAAAAACTAAAAACAATTTGGTTACACTATGTTAAAGGGATAGTTCACCCAAAAATGAAAATTACCCCATGATTTACTCAACCCCAAGTCATCCTAGGTGTATATGACATTCTTCTTACAGACGAATACAATCAGAGTTATATTAAAAAATGGCCTGGCTAATCCAAGCATTATAATGGCAGTGAAGAGGAGTCCAAAATTTGAAACCCAAAAAAGTGCATCCATTCCATCTATTATAAAAGTGCTCCGCATGGCTCCGGTGGGTTAATAAGGGCTTTCTGAAGTGAAGCGATGAGTTTGTTTAAGAAAAATATCCATATTTAAAACTGTATAAAAATATCTAGCTTCCACCAGACCGCCTTCTACGGAGCCGCACATGACGTGCAAGAAAAAAAAGTAAATCGTGCAGACAATTTAATAATTCGTTCCCTCGATTTTATAAATCATGCACACGATTTACTATTTAGTTCCCTCGATTTGCTGAATCGTGCGGACGATTTACTACTTTGTTTCCTCGACTTGCTTAACCATCCACATGATTTACTAATTTGTTCCCTCGATTTATAAATCATGCGCACGATTTAGCAAATCAGGAACTAAATAGTAAATTGTGCGCATGATTTAGCCTACTATTTTTTTCCTAGTACATGTCATGTCATGTGCGGGACTCCGTAGCCTTCCGTATTCAATTCACAAAGAAAGTGTAACGTCTCTCGCGGTTCAAAACGCTTGCGCTATGTCCTAGTCATAGGCCTACGTTGCATTAGTTATGCTTTTTCGTAAGTTGAATACGGAAGGCAGAAAGAAGAATGTCATACACACCTAGGATAGCTTGAGGGTGAGTAAATCATGGGTTATGGGTTAACCATTTTTATGTGAAATACCCTTTAAGGTGACTGTGTTACAGTGTAATTATACATTTAAGTACTAAGTAACAATAATTAACTACATGTACTTACTATAGGGTTAGGATCGGGGTTTGATTAGAGTTAGTTGCATGAAATTATGCATCATTTATAGTTATCACTATAGTAACTACATGTAACGTGTAACAATGGCACTATAAAATAAATTGTTACCGAAGAATCATGCCGGTTTGGAACGACATAAGGGTAAGTAGATAATGAGAGAATGTTTTTTTTTTTTTTTTTTTTTTTTTGAGTGAACTATCCATTTAATAATAATACCCATAATCAAAACAGTAACACCTTACACAAATGTTTGAAATGGCTGCATCATTGAAGTAACAATGAACAAAATTTTTACAGCCTTTATTAATCTAGGTTAATGCTAGTTTATAAATATACTGATGTTCATTGTTAATTCACATTCATTCATCATTAACTTGTTAATTTATACAACTTGAAATGTTAAAAATGAATTTGCTTATGTATAAATTAACATGAACTTTGATTAATAAATGCTGTTAAGTGTATTGTTCATTGCTAGTTCATGACACCAAATGCTTTAGCAAACTGAAATATGTTACCAAACAATCAGTACACTGCAGTAAGAACCCTACATAGTGACTGTGCTCATTACCAAACTGTAATTCACAATAAGAGTTGCTGCTGTGTTGCCTTAGGGTCACCTGCACAGAGATACTGTGAGATGATCCATTAGGAGCGATCGAATGGATTAATATAAGGTATCTACTTCAAATTATAGTCATTACCAAAGGATTCACACTAGCTGAAAACATTATGAGGCAATCGCAAGTTCTTTTTCTTGATTTATTGTTTTGTAGTCATGATCTTCATTATCATTATTGTCTCATAGGTAAAATGTTAATGTGTGATGCACACCGGAGGCAATATTTTTGTTATTTTCTTCCTCAATGATTGTAGCATTTTTCCCCGTCTGATACCACTGTGGTGAGCTGTGGATTCTACCAGCTTCAGCTCTAATACATCTAACCTACAGAAGGTATCAACATTTAATCAATCAAATCTTTTCCACCCGCTCTCTGTAACGTTAATCTTCGGAGTAACGGTTTTCTTTCATTTCATCTTTGACACTTGCTCATTTTAGTTTGTTCGTCTTTGTAAGGTAATCTTAAAGGATTGTTTCGCAGTCTGTTAACGATGTTCTGAATATCCAGAAATGTGCTGTGATTTGCTGCCAAGCCCATTCTCCTCTTCCATTTCATGACGCTTTAGTATAGGTTTTTCTGTTGTGGCTTCTTGAAGGTGTCAATCCACTATTGACCTGTTTTGCGATTCTGTTTGATGATAATCTGTGAGTGCTTCAACATGTTGTTATTGCGGCTGTTAATTCAGTTTGACGTATAATAATTATTAGCTGTTCATTTATAGTGGTGCTAGAGCAACCATCATTCAAATTCATCCATCGTTCGAGAGCAGCAGTTTTTGCTCTTCCCACCCAAGGAATCAGACAAATCTAACTTTGCCAAAAGTTCATGTTAGTTACCTAAAGCCATATGCTGGAATTAAATCCAATTATACTGCTTTTTATAGTGGCCTAATAATGACATTAATTCCAATGACGAAGTACTCCGAGGAAGGAAATAGAAAATCTTGAGCATTAGCCCTTGATGTATTTCAAGCTTATTTGGTCACTTTTTGTCATTGGGTGTAGACTACTGGATATCATTCTTCACCATTCAAGCCAGGGGATCTTTTCAGCACAACAAATATACAGTCGAGTTGTTTTGATTCATTTTTTTTTTACTAGGAGAAAAAAGATTAACACATTCAAGTGACCTTCAAGAGGGTGGATATGCTATCCTCAATGATATATAACGTGCATTCACTGAACACTCAGTACTCTGGTGAACGTGATTTCACCAAGTATGTTCCTGGATCAACATTCTAATCAGATTCGAGGGATAATTTTACTGTCAAGTTTAGGCTTAAAACCAGGGTTAGGTGCATCTACATCAGTGTTATTCACCTCCCTCAAATCATTTCCCTCTAATTTTATGGTTGGATACTGTTAGGACTACATTTTTGGTGAGGAATGTTGATATGTTGATCCAGAATCATATCTTAGGCCTGCTTGGCAAAATCACGGTGACCCATACTCTTTCCCACAGTCCAGCCACAAAGCAGACCAGATAAATCTGGTTTTAAAAGCGGTCATTGCTACGTTTGTTTTCTTTCTTTCTTTCTTTCTTTCTTTCTTTCTTTCTTTCTTTCTTTCTTTCTTTCTTTCTTTCTTTCTTTCTTTCTTTCTTTCTTTCTTTCTTTCTTTCTTTCTTTCTTTCTTTCTTTCTTTCTTCCCGAATAGGACGTGGTGGTGGAAAAGAAATATGAGATGGGAGGAAAAATAATAAGCCAAAGATTTTGCTTTCTCTCGCAAATGTTTTGCATTCCCCCGAGAAACTTTTTGTTCACTAGCAAAATGTATGCATTCCCCCGAGAAACTTTAATACAGCGTCTGTTTATACAAAAGTAAAGTTCAACATAACATAAGCCTATACTATTTAAATACCAATTTAACGGAGTCTACGTTTTTTATTCGTTTTATTTTGATAGACTATAACATCGCAGCTACATGAAAATAGGTTTTACCGTTATAAAAATACAGATTTGTGAGCATTAGTGGAACTGAAGGTGTCGAAGAAACACAAAACACACGTGATCGGTGTCATGCGGTGAATCCGGCCAATCGTGGAACAGCTGTGTTGTCATCAGAGCTCTTGAGAAGCTGTGCCGACTGACTCTGCCGTCTGCTCTCGAATGGCTCTTGCGGTACTTTGATGTCATATGTGACAGTCACACGGCGTCTGCGCTGGCTTAAGTCAGACAAAACTTTGAACCGGCATGCACTGCTTCAAGTCATACGCAGATCGATCTGCGCAGTGCTGCATGAAGTCGAACATGCCTAAAGTTTTTTGGGGAAAACAAACATTATGCAAGCGAACAAAGTTTCTAAGGGGAACGCAAAATATTTGGGAGAGAATGCAAAAGCATTGCCAAAAAAATGCTCCCATCTCATATTTTTTCTTTTCACCATGTCCCTTTATGGGCTCCGTAGAAATGTACATATAATTAATAAAAACCTTTGAAGTGCAGGTCGACCGTTAAAGGCTGAATGCCAAAGAAATCTCATTCACTGATCTGCTATGAAGATGGCCCCCCTATTCATGTTGCTCATTTTGCTCAATAATGTTGCTGGGATTTGTTTGTTCACTACAGTACGGTAAATTACAGCATAATTCCTCACCTTTGAAAGTTTCCGAAAGCCTTTTGTTTCAAGTGGTCAGATAGCAATCAATGCAATCAATGTCAGTGGCCTGTACTGTTTTTGGGAATAGTCTTAAAATATAACCGCTGTCCTGATAGCGATAATAATAATCATAATAATAATAACCCTTTTCTCTATTGCCCCGTTCACACAGGCACACTTTGTGCACCTCTTTCATATTAACACACAATCTTTCATTGTAGATTATTGCTTTGTGTTTACAATGACAATTTGGTGTGTATTTCTCATGTTTCTATGGTTTGTGAGTGCTCACAATGTGCAGTGTTGTCAGTGGGGTTGTCATTTGGATTTGATAATAGAGGGTTTATGTGAGTTTTGGGCCTGTCTATAAACTCATTTCTATTTCTTGTGCTATTTTCATATATGTAGTTCTTTTTATAATTGAATTGTAAAGTGCAGAGGTGAATCAGAAGATGTGAAATAAAACTTTGTTTTCTTTTTTCCATTTCTGTATATCACTGCAATTTTACCTGCACTTTATAAGTGACTTAGTTCAATGTATTTACAACAAATTAAAGGTATTTTGTAAGTAGGAGCAAGTTTCTTTTGCTAGCTGAAAGATTTGATTATTCATTCATTCATCTGTTTATCATCTCATTTAACACTGTAATTAATGGTACATGGTCCAATAAGACTGATGTACGAGAATGTTCGAGTCGATTCCACATTGATTTCTGCCCCAGCGGCTGTCAATAACAGCCTCAGTGCCTATGCATTAAAATTGTCCATATTCAGTGTTATCTGCCTGCTTAAAGGGATAGTACACCTAAAAATGAAAATTCTGTCATCATTGACTGACCCTCACGTCATGACTGACTTGCTTTCATGGAACGCACAAATTTGGAATTTTCAGTGAATCAGTTGATTCAATACAGTTCTGAAGGAATTATCCACATATGGACCACTTTTATGACTTTGTTTAAAGCTTAAAGGCTGAATCGACATGATAAATGAGAGAATTTTCAATTTTGGGTGAACTATTCCTTTAAAAACACTTGTGTATCCTTGATTCGGTGCAGCTTACTCAGCAATAGTTGACAGATAAAACTGCATCTCGGCTAAAAGCAAATCACAAATAAAAATGAAAAATTCCTATTTTCTGAGAGGAAGTAAACAATGAAAACATCAGAAGCAGTAAGCACGTAAAACTGGGGATCTAAAAGTAGGTTAATGCTGTTAGTGCTCCATATGCATCCACAAAGGCCCTGCGCTCTCAAAATAATTAACTGAGCATTACCAACCTTGAGAACGCAGTATTTATGAAATGCACAGGGAGACGGGTGGATGATTATATTTTATAATGTCACAGGTCAGATTCCCTGGGCAAACGGATGGATGATACATGACGTCAAAATAAGAGATAATGATGTATCTGACATTTCATCTAAAAGAGTTCAATAACCCGGGAGAGCCATGTTATTACACACTTTAAATCACACTTTTTGTATGAATTTTTTTTTTTTTTTTTTTTTTTTTTGGAGGAAAGGCAATATCAAATGGCATTTGTAATATGACAAATGATATAGAGGGTTCACTAAACTAGCCCTTGAAATTGCTTCAGTGAAAATGCTGATCTTGAGTGCTGCACTTAATTTTAGATGCATCTCTTTAGAATTGAATCGAACACAAATACTCCCTAAATTTAAGATGGTTACAATCTAAGTAGAAATTAATAATGAAGCAAAGAAATTAGGAATGAAAATGAATTTAAACGTGCAAATGGCTTTGTTTGAAATGTTCCTCCTGCCTCTATTCTGATGAGGCCTGAATCTCTCTACCACTAAACTTGGAATGGTTGCTATGGGAACATTGTTCGTGCTGTGTGTAATGAAGCCAAAGATGAGAGATGACTGATTTGGAACTGGAGTGTCTGACCTACTTTTTAAAGACATTTTAACTTCTTGTGTAACTTACATGCTGTTTGACATAATCAGTCAACTCTTACCAATGATGAATTTATCACATCGGACCGTCTCACATTTCCCCACCGACGTTCCTGAATTAATCAGCACAAGACTTTAAGAATGCACAGAATGCACTTAAAATATAATGCTCAGAAGTTTTTTTTATTTATTTGAGTTTATCATGATGTGTTTGTTACGCGCTAATGACATCATCCACAACCTGAATGCTAAAGGTGATCATTTTTGTTAAAATATTCGTATACTATTTCAATATAAAAATAACTGTATGGAAGCTTGTTTCCAACACTGAACGAAAAAGAAAAAGGTAAACATTTTCAAGTTTGCATCTCACAATTCGAACTTTTTTTCTCTGAGAATTGTCAGATATAAACTCGTGATTGCAAGTTATAAAGTTAAAATTGCAAAATATATAAACGCAGAATTCTGAGAGTCACAATTCTGACTTTTTCTCTCAGTTAGGACGATTTCCTCAGAATTACGAGATACAAACTAGCAATTCTGACTATTTTTCTCAGAATTGTGAGATACCGACTCGCAATTCGGACTTCTCAGAATATAAATTGTGAGATAAAAAGTCTCAATTATCTTGTATTTTTTTTACTCCGTGGCAGAAACCAGGTTCCATAAATAAAGCAAGTGTTTTGGGAAAACCTTTTTTTTTTTATCAGAATCAGACTGCATTATATCATCGAACACAAATCCACCACATTTTTGCTGCTTTTGTAATGAATTAATCACAAAAATGTAAGTTATTCTGCTCATTTCGGGAGATTTATTTATCCTCGGGCAACAATATTAACAAGTCAAGCCCTTCCTATCTCAGAATAACAGCAAATCTTTGTTAACCTCATACATACTCCGAACCTTTGATATGTACCCTCACTGTTCCTGCAGGGCCTTCATTTGAATGTATAAATGATTTTATCGCTTTACATAAGCACTTTTGCGTGTCCATAACCTAATAACACCTAAATAAAATTTAAAACACAAATTTAAATTGCCCCAAAACCCTTTTCATCTCACAGTTTCAGTAGGCTAGAATTATGAATTATTAACTCTCCATTTGGCTTTCACTTTATGAAGTTATGTCTTCGGTGTCCCTGAACACAGTGCAGTGTTTATCTGGGGACGGTGAATTTTTACCTTTTGTCATTCACTTACAGACTTAGTGCGAAACATTTTTTTCTCTCTCTCTAAAAACCTACATGCATTTTTTATTGAAGTATGCACTCAATATGAATCATTCATATGTCCTCCAAACCCAGGTACAGCAAGTGTGTATGGTTAACGTCTCAGCATACTTTTTATTTGTATTTCTTTTTATTATATTATGTTTTTTTAATATATAAAATGGCAGTCTCTAAAACAACTTTCAGACAAATGAAAAATCTGGGGCTCTATATCATACAGAGAAGGGCACATGACAGCATGACATCTTGTATTGCGCATGTTGACCAACATTTCGAGTGTTTCAGAGTCCTAAAGAGCGACTCCAACTGAATCAATACATGCAGTGTTCAGAGGCCATGCACAAATAGAAGATAAATATGAAACGTTATGACAAATGACCTGATTGCACTGACAGTGCTAAACAACAAAATTGTATCTCTGTCATTTGATTCAGCTGATTCTGCGTTCTGGAGAAAGTTCATTCCAATGAAATTGATTTTAAAAATAAGAAATGCACTAGACTTGATCTTCAGGCATAAACACACGTCCATGGAAATCTAACAATTCTGTGATAAGTTTTCGGGAAAAACACTTTCATCTTAATAGCTATGACATAACAATCTTCGTTTGTTTGTTCATTGTGTTATTCAAAAATAAATGTATTAAAATGTAATATGTATTAAAAATGCATTTTATACAGACCAAAAATGAAATTGACCCCATAATTTACTCACCCTCAAGTCATCCTAGATGTATATTCTTCTTTCAGACAGACGAGTTATGTTAAAAATAAAATGTCCTGGCTCTTCCAAGCTTTATAATGGTGAATGGGAAGTTCAGTTTTGAAGTCCATAAAAGTGCATGTATCCATCATAAAAGTTCTCCACACGGCTTAATAAAGGCCTGTGGAGAACTTTTTTATGCGAATTTGAATGCGAAGTGATGCGTTTATGTAAGAAAAAATATATATATGATATATATAAAACTTTATAGACAAAAATAGCTAAGTACACTGTAAAAATATATATATATTGTTGGTTTAACTAGTAAGTAACCTGGTTGCCTTAAAATGTTGAGTTCATTGAAATTAAAATGTTGAGTTAATACAATGAAGGAAATGGGTTTAATAAATAGAAACTCAAAATATTATTGTATCTGAACCACATAAAAAAATTTTTGTGATAAATCCTGAAAATAGCACAATTTGGCATGTTTCACTGCATTATAACAAATAAATCACAATTATGCAATATGCTTAAATTTTTAATACTGTTTGAATAAAGGGTGATGTCAATTCTCAAAAATGTTCATTGTATTAACTCAAATTTAAGGCAACCAGGTAACTTACTTTTTAAATATTTTTTACAGTGTACGCTTTGATTTACGGCGAAAGAACCTTTGACCCTTGACGCATGCGTATTGACGAACGCAGAAGCGCAGAGGATAGAGCAAAACAAAACACCGGTCATGAATTAGAGTCTACAACGAGAATTTTTAAAGAGAAATGTCGGAGGATTTCGATATAAGAGAAGAGGGGCTTGAGTTCGTTGCCCAGCCCCGTCCGCGAGAGGCGTCAAAGCTTACGATGCTCCTATACATCGCATCAGGGGTTACTCTTTTGCTGTAAGTTGACTTGCGTACAGCTGTCCGTTATTTTTAAGGCCTTTATTAACCCCCTGGAGCCGTGTGGATTACTTTTATGATGGATAGATGCACTTTTATGGACTTCAAAACAGAAACAGACATTCACTGCCATTATAAAGCTTGGAAGAGCCAGGACATTTAAAAAAAAAAATATATATATATATACTCTGATTGTATTCATCTGAAAGAAGAAAGTCATATACACCTAGGATAGTAAATCATGGGCAATTTTTTTTTTTTTTTTTTTTTGGGGGTGAACTATCCCTTCAACACTTACACTTACAATACAACAATTTCCAGTTATACCAAAAAGTCTGGTATAACTGCTCAAAAATATATTACATATATTTAAAAAATCTAACAAATCTTTAAAAGTACTCTTTTAGTATAAACAGGAGACATTTGGGTTTTATTATTATTATTATTATCATTATTATTATTATTATTATTATTATTATTATTATTATTATTATTATTATCTATAAACCAAATAAAAATGGTGTAAGCAACATGCAGGAAGCATATTTATATCACAGGGAGGATATCATGTTATTTTTTATTTTATTAGTGAAGGGACTAGTTCATTAATTATTATGTATAAAATATATTTTGCCATGAAAAAGTTTATTTTTTTAAATGTGTACACTTGAATACACTTAATGGTTATACTGCTTGAGTCATTACTGTATATGATTTTTATTTATTTTTATGGAATTTTAAAAAAATGTGGAAAAATGTGAGACCAACATGAATACAAATATTATATTTCTAAGAACTTTCCACTTACATTTTTAACTGTACATTTACAATATGTATCCTGCGCATCCTCTCAGATATCCTCATTTGTCACTGATCCAGTCATTTATAAATACCATCATTTACATTTAAAATAACAGACATTATTTGGTCATTCTGTCATTTTCACTGCTGTCGGTCCCAGACTTCTAACACATGCTGCTGTTTATGTTTCTGAAGGGGTGATGGATGTTTGTGAATTTAGCAGGACAGAATGTCACGGTCTGTCTCTCATCTTTCCCATAACCAAGCATTCTGCATCCATAGAAAAGCTTGATGAAAGTCCATCAGCAGCAACAAAACCTCTACATGAAAGATGGAGCGGTATTGTATATGCTTTACAGCTGAGCTAGGCTTCTCCTCTTTTAAGGCTATACTGCACCTCCTTCCCATCCCTTGAAAGCTTTCACAGTTCAGTTGGTTAGCTTTCCAGCACTAAGAGCCTTCGTACGAGTCCCTCTCCTGTCACATCTATTAGAGGGCGAAAACATGATGTTTGTCTATCCAGAGAAAAATTTGCTTTATCAGAGTGACCAGTGTCACACAGGATGATTCAAAATGTTTCCAGGCAAAAGAAATCTGACACACACAAAAAGTTTCAAATGGATTCAGTCGTTCTGTACTCCACTGAACTCGAAATAATTAACACATTTTTAAAGCTTCAACACTTGGCACAATATCTCAGCATTGCAAATTTTCTAGGAGCAATCAATATCTACCCCTTTCTATTTAATGAAGTCTCAACTAGCTATTGTTACTAAGGCAACAGGGAAGACAATGAGCAAATTGAAAAAAGTGATGTCATGAAAAGTCAGAACTGGCACATCAATTTCCTGAGAGAGAGAGATTTTCATTGAGAAAGGCTTGAGCAGAATTTTTGCTGACCGATTTGAATCCCAGGCTTTGTGCTTTATTGAAAATGTGATTTGATGAGAATAACCTTTTGTTTGACGGGAATATTTTATTAGATGAAATATTCCCATTCGCATTCCATTTTCTGAAAAAGACACTATACTGAATTATGGCCACTGATTAGTGTAGCAATAGCAGGTTGGAGGTGGAAGTGGAAGTTCATTGTTCAAGCAATGTCACTATTGAAGCCGTAAAGAATAGAAATGACAGTCATACTTTCAAACATTATCATCTCATAAATGGGCGAAAACTAGACCACTTCATAATTACATTTTAATCAGGAGAGTGTCTTTAGAAGTTCCTTTCTGGGTCTGTAGTGATAACAAAAATAACAATTTTCCTTTCAGTCTCTGCTTTTCTTTATTCCTCATACTTTGTATTTTTCCCTGCAGAATCTTGTTCTATTTGCAGATGGTGTAAATCCATTTTTTTTTAAAAGAAAGAAAGGGAGATCTGTTTTTCTGCATTCTCAGCTGTTTGCTTCAGCTCAGGACTCCAGAAGTTTTTCCTCTGTCAGTACTGATGCCAACAGCTTGACCTTCCAAACAACAAATGTGTATCATTTCACGTACAGCTCTGTGGTAACTGCTGGTAAGTGAAATCAATAATGGCTGCACCTTTTGATACTTAAGCAATTTGCTCGAGTGTTCTTCTTAATTGGTTATACTTTGGATTGTAATGGTTCAATGGGAATTGTGAGCAATGATGAACCACCCAGCTAACTCACTCTATCTTTGTCTAATTTTCTCTTTCGGCTGTTGTTCACTCAGTTCAGGGTAATTGATCATTCTGCGGTACAAGGTAAAGAGGTAGCAATTGGGATGTTCAGTAAAATGTCTCATGGGGTTTTCAACTAGAACCTTCATGTGCCTCATACAGTACAGTCAAAGTGAATACAATTTAAATGAGACTGTTCAAAGCCAAAATATAGATTTTTGTTATATACACACACACACACACATCAGGCATAACATTATGACCACTGACAGATGAAGTGAATAACATGATTCACAGCACCTGTTAGTGGGTGGGCTATATTAGGCAGCAAGTGAACATTTTGTCCTCAAAGTTGATTTGTTAGAAGCAGGAAAAATTTGTAAAAGTAAGGATTTGAGCGAGTTTGACAGGGCCAAACTGTGATGGCTAGACGACTGGGTCAGAGCATCTCCAAAACTGCAGCTCTTGTGAGGTGTTCCCGGTCTGCAGTGGTCAGTATCTATCAAAAGTGGTCCAAGGAAGGAACAGTGGTGAACCGGCGACAGGGTCATGGGCGGCCAAGGCTCATTGATGCACGTGGGAAGCGAAGTGTTGCATATTCGCAATGTATTTGGATGCTAAACTATTATTTATTATAGGCTTTGTGCTTCACTCACCTTCCAGTATCGATGGAAAAAAATCAACCTCTTTACACACAAAAATTTGCTTGGAAACACCACAGTGGAGCGGTGCTCACGCTGAACAACACAAATTGTACTACTGACTATTAAACAGAGCAGTGTAACTTTTTATATGTTAGGTTGTATATTTTATTTTAAACAGGCTGTCAAGTTTGCAATGCTGGAATATGTTGTGTATGTGTGCGAGGCACTGGCGCGATCGAACAGAGGAAACATACTCCATCATTTTGGTCATACAGATAAGAGTATAAGACATGATTCAAAACTGCAAAGTCTTTCTGGGTGTCATTTCCATGAAGCTGTTTGTGGAGCGCCGCGCCTCACAAAAAGGAACCAAACTCAGCAGCACATGGTCACACAATTTTTTCTTTAGTTTTGTTAATCTGTTAATTATTTAAGTCAAATATATTTTGTGTATTTATTCCTTTTATATAGGCCTATATACACTCACCTAAAGGATTATTAGGAACACCTGTTCAATTTCTCATTAATGCAATTATCTAATCAACCAATCACATGGCAGTTGCTTCAATGCATTTAGGGGTGTGGTCCTGGTCAAGACAATCTCCTGAACTCCAAACTGAATGTCAGAATGGGAAAGAAAGGTGATTTAAGCAATTTTGAGCGTGGCATGGTTGTTGGTGCCAGACGGGCCGGTCTGAGTATTTCACAATCTGCTCAGTTACTGGGATTTTCACGCACAACCATTTCTAGGATTTACAAAGAATGGTGTGAAAAGGGAAAAACATCCAGTATGCAGCAGTCCTGTGGGCGAAAATGCCTTGTTGATGCTAGAGGTCAGAGGAGAATGGGCCGACTGATTCAAGCTGATAGAAGAGCAACTTTGACTGAAATAACCAATCGTTACAACCGAGGTATGCAGCAAAGCATTGGATGCACCATGTCACAAAGCTCGAATCATTTCAAATTGGTTTCTTGAACATGACAATGAGTTCACTGTACTAAAATGGCCCCCACAGTCACCAGATCTCAACCCAATAGAGCATCTTTGGGATGTGGTGGAACGGGAGCTTCGTGCCCTGGATGTGCATCCCACAAATCTCCATCAACTGCAAGATGCTATCCTATCAATATGGGCCAACATTTCTACAGAATGCTTTCAGCACCTTGTTGAATCAATGCCACGTAGAATTAAGGCAGTTCTGAAGGCGAAAGGGGGTCAAACACAGTATTAGTATGGTGTTCCTAATAATCCTTTAGGTGAGTGTACATAGATTTTATGAAAATAAATTATTTTTATTTTATTTTTAATGTAACTCAATTTTCGACCCATTTTTTTAAGCATCTGGGTTGCGACCCAGGGTTTGAAAACCACTGATGTACCGCCCGCGAACAAACACATTTTTACTGATGACTGCTTCTCAAATCGCAAAACGCTTGCTCTTGAAAGATGGGTCAGTACTCAGTTTATTTGGACCAGCTTGCTCCTCAGAGTCACAACCTGCAAGTGTGAATAATTATTGTATATGCTTTCTACCGGGTGTTCAAAATACTTAGTTTTGTGTTTTATATTGTGTACGTTACCGGCTAACTCACGTTATTATTGTCTTGCTGAAATACTCTAATGTTAATGAGCTGTGGGCTGCAGTATTACCTAAAACGGTGTCTATTAATGCAGATTGTCTGTTCTTACTACTTTGAGTAAAGATAAAGGATGGAGCAAGATTTGTTTTACAAACGTTCATGTTACATCAGTCATTCACGTTAGTGCTCGGCTAACGTATGCACTATTTATGCAGTTCCCGCACGTGCACTGCAATAAATTATAAATATACACATCAGTTTGTTGATGGGCATACACTTGTTAATGCTGATGGTGAGGAATTACAGTTGCAACATCTCATAGCGCGTTACTGAGAAACGTCCTGCTCAAGTTGTCCTTACGATGGAGGTTCGGGGTTGAATAAGTAGTTCTTCCGATGTTTCGTCATCGGACTCGCGCTCTGATTGATATGGTAAAATCAACATGATCGTTACTGTCTTTACAGTGTGTACAATCGCTGAGCTTTAGGAAGCCACTAAACGGAGCTGAAGTTCAGTTATGGTAATGGACGTTTAGCTTCTGAAACGCACTGTACGTGGTAGACCAATCACAACAGACTGGGCCAGCTGGCCAATCAGACCAGAGTTTTAGAGAGGATTTAGAGAGACTGATTCATCCAACGAGTCTTTTGAGAATCATTTAAAAATGTGGTGATGTGCAATGTATATTATGAGAAAATTAAACAGTTTTTTGACCTTTGATACTGTAATAAAGTTCAAATAGCAAGGAGGAAGAAGACCAGGGTCGGCGTAACTGGGACTCGTGCTTTTATTCAAAACTCTCTTGGTCCACCACAAAGTAAATATTGCGCTCACAGCGCTCTCAATAACTCCTAACTATATAACTTGTTTCCAACAACGTTCTCTCAGCTTTCCAGCTCCCAGTGTCCGCACGAGTTCCCAGTCAGTCTCTCTCTCCTCCATTGTTGATTCCCCTCTGGTTATATACCGTCTCTCCAAGCCAATCACTGTAATCAAACACAGGTGTTCATCATTTGAACTTGATCTACTTACTCACCGCCACTCTCCCGGCTCTCTCTCTCCGTGCTAAACCACACCCCCTCTGCCACAGATACATGTAGAGAGAACCTTTGAAATAGCATAATAGGGGCACTTTAATACAAATATTTCAGAACAGTGACGTTTGTTCTTAGAAAAGCATAATTTGTTAGTTTAAACCCTAACACTCAAAATACTTTATTGTTTTGAGTAGGACAAACTTAAATTAAACTAATCAGTTCAGTTAAATTAGCTGAGTATTTCGAACTTTCTTTTTCTTTTGAGTTCACAGCACTGGCATATTTCAAGTTTCATTGTTTTGAGTTGTATGAACTAATTTCCTTTAATTTAGACTAACTTAAATTTCACTGAAACTGGGCTGGGATTTTCTATTTCCCAGTATGCTTTGCCCATGGCGCTCGAAAGGTAGAGTAAATGCTAAAATGAAGTGTTGTATAATGTTTTTTTGTGCAAGATTAATGGTAAGGGAGATCTAGTAGTGATTTGTGTTCTGTTATGCTAATTTAGAAGAGTTTCTGTTAATGTGGGTTTTTGGAGAGTTACCATCATGGTGACAAGTGTCGCATGCTGCTTGTTTGAGAGCAGGTAAATTACATGTTTTAAATTGCTGTACCCATTCAGTACTATACCATGCTAGTGTTAACATGTTAGCAAATTAGCAAGGTAGCATTTTCTGAATTAACTTGTTAGAACTACAAATGTTGCCAAATATTTCTTGCATTAAAAACTCATTCAACTTCTGAGTTTTGACAATTTCTTATGGTTTACAGTGAAGTAAATAACTAATTTGTGATTTGCAAGAAATCAAAATAAAAGTTAACCAAATCTTGTATGTTAATTGCTATCAAAATGCTCACTCAGTACTTCAAGTTAGGAGCAATTAACATGAATGAGTACTACAAACTCAAAACTTGATAGTTCTGCTTAATTAAAATTGGCAACATCATAACTCAAAATTAACTGATTTTGACTCATTTTTTTTAGTTAGCCCAACTTATTCAGGTTTACAGTGTAGCAGATGCCACTTACTTTAATATTCTTTATCTAATATACTGAAATTCTATTTTTAGCCCTAAATATCACAAATAGTTAATATCAAATAAAACATTACATAATACAGAGTGATGCATTTCTTTGAGCAAATCTCTACATATTCTTATATCATGCTACAGTTCACACAGAGTGGCTGATTCAGAAGGTTAACTAAAAGTTCAAACTGTACATAATTCCAAAGCCAACAATAGTGCATTGTTTCTTTGTATACCTGATTTTCTGATAAGAAATCCAATTAGGTTCAGGCAGAACCAGTCTCATTTCCCTTCCCTGCAATTACTTGATACATGTTTATAAATGATAAGCCTTTGTGACTGAAATATGTTTTAGTCATAGATATGCAAATAACTCATTATAGCAGTCGAGAGCAAGAGAGTCCTCTATCAGCTCTGATCAAAAGAGGCATCACTTTGGTACTTGCCTTCTAAAACCTGTATTCTTCTCATCAAAGTATGTTTGGAGAAATTGTGGGGTGCCATACTGTCAGGCTTCAGATATGGTTGACAGTCACACTACACTACCAGTAATTTCATGGGTAAGGATTTACTGCCATTAGCCTTTGTCCAATTTCTTTGCTCATGTGTGTCCTGAGTGACTTTATAAACACTTCATTTAATCACAGTGCAACATCTTATGAAAGTACACATGCAATTGTCATAAAACACTAATTCTAAAATGGATAATTCAGATTCTTTAAAAAAGCACACCTGTGAAAGCACATTTTATATTAATGTGCCAAACTGCTACGTCGCGTGGCAACCGCCTAACAGCCTAATGTTAGTATAATGAACTCTTGGAAGAAGAATTGTATTTGATAATTAGCCATAACAAATGTAACTCTTCATTTCATCATTGTTGATGCAATTTTACAAAAGCAAAAAGCTGCTTAAGTCTGGATGTACTGTAAAAGTGATTTTACTACCGAGTGCTCTAAAAATGTGCACCATCTTAACTTTTATTGTTTTAATATTTCTTAGACTGTCAGTTAGTCTCTCTCTCTCTCTCTCTCTCTCTCTCTCTCTCTCTCTCTCTCTCTCTCTCTCTCTCTCTCTCTCTCTCTCTCTCTCTCGCTCTCTCTCTCTCTCTCTCGCTCTCTCGCTCTCTCGCTCTCTCGCTCTCTCGCTCTCTCGCTCTCTCTCTCTCTCGCTCTCTCGCTCTCTCTCTCTCTCTCTCTCTCTCTCTCTCTCTCGCTCTCTCTCTCGCTCTCTCTCTCTCTCTCTCGCTCTCTCTCTCTCTCTCTCGCTCTCTCTCTCTCTCTCTCTCGCTCTCTCTCTCTCTCTCTCTCTCTCTCTCGCCTCTCTCGCTCTCTCGCTCTCTCTCTCTCTCTCTCTCTCTCTCGCTCTCTCTCTCTCTCTCTCTAATATATATGACTTAGAAAAGCAGTCTAATTGCTCATGTTCTCTTATACTGTATTTGAGCATAATAACAAGGTATACAGCAGACCACCCACTGAGATATGCTTTTTCGCACAAATCTCAGCACTTGTCAGGGTTGTAGAAATTATACTTTTCAATGCATATGCTGTAGTAACCTACATGGCAACATTTTAAGGTGCTCTACAAACCATTGTATAAATGACTGATGGTCATATCAGCCAGCAGGCGGTGATAAAGATAATTAAAGATTGATCTGTCCCCAAAAAACAAATGACTTACATGTTGCCGTCTTCAATCTTAAGGCAACCATTTAAGTATATCCCAGAGGACTGTCGCTACATTTAATGTACTTCAAGTCACTATGGATAAAGGGTCATATAGCAAATAACAAAGCTAACCAGGAATGCTCTGTTTTGACAGTTCGTCAAATTGCAATAGTGCATTCAACATATATGATTACTGGAGGAGTTAAAGATGAAAGATGGACTGCTGGTAAATGTACAGAGTATATACAACATGACAGGGCACAACATCTAACCCAGTTCCCTGAGATATGGGCCTTTGATTTTAAAACGGAGGTGAATTAATTTTTTATTCAGAAAAGTGTTTGTCTATCATGAAGACTTTGGACATCCTTTCCATCCCATCATTCAGTAGGTAAGGAGCAACCTAAATGGAATCTGTCCATCTGAAATGCAGGCTCCTCTTGTCCTCTTTTCAGGCTTTATACATCAGTACGCTGTTGGCTCTCCAGAAAGCTCTAAAATGGCTTTCTTTAGCCTCCATTAGCTTTTCATCTTTTATAAGATGTATGGCTTCTTCACAGAGGAAGCAAACTCTAATAACCTCATACACATGTAAAGAAAACAGAATTAGATTTAGATAGGTTTTAGTCTGTTTACTTATTTGTTTAAAGCAATAGTGCCTTCAAAAAATGAACGCCAGTATGTCTTTGACTTCCTTTCTCCCATAGAACAAAATATATTTTCCAATTGAAGTTAATTAAAAAAGAGAGAAAAGGCATCATTAATGTATTCAAGTCTTCTGAAATTATATGACAGCTTTGTGATGAACAGACCAAACTGCAACCAGATTGAGTCAGTGAACTGAACTGCAATTTGTGAACGAATCAGTTAGATTCATGAATGAAAGGTTCAGATTTGTGAACCAGATCAGAAGAACAATTCATTCAGTGATTCAATTTTCGGATTTCACTCATCGATTGAACCAGTGAGTTGAACTCGAGAACTGGATTAGTTCATTAATCATTCTTTTGATTCAACCACAGTGGTTCAGCTCACTGGAAGGGAAGATTCTCCTGGTATGTTTCAGACAGATTAACTATTTGAAAAATCTACATGCAAGTAAATACAACAAATACATATAAGTAAATATTAACAGAATTTTCATTTTGGATCAACAATTTCTTTAAAGGGGTCATGAAATGAGGACTCAATTATTTATTTATTTTTACTTTTTATTAAATTTTCTTATGAACATCACCATCCCCAGCATTCAAACCCCTTACAAACGAGGAAGTATATATACTTCCTCAAATGTTCAAATGATTCATTCATATATACACACACACACACACACACACACACACACACACACACACACACACACACACACACACACACACACACACACACACACACACACACACACACACATACATACCGATCAGGCATAACATTGTGACCACTGACAGGTGACGTGAATAACACTGATTATCTCTTCATCACAGAACATCTCCAAAACTGCAGCTCTTGTGGGGTGTCCCCGGTCTGCAGTGGTCAGTATCTATTAAAAGTGCTCCAAGGAAGGAACAACGACCAAGGCTCATTGATGCACGTGGGGAGTGAAGGCTGGCATGGTGCTGCGATCAAACAGACGAGCTGTAGCTCAAATTGCTCAAGAAGTTAATACTGGTTCTGACAGAAAGGTGTCAGAATACACAGTGCATCACAGTTTGTTGCGTAAGGGGCTGCATAGCCGGAGACCAGTCAGGGTGACTATGCTGACCCCTGTCCACTGCCGAAAGTGCCAACAGTGGGCACGTGAGCATCAGAACTGAACCACAGCGCAATGGAAGAAGGTGGCATGATGAATCATGTTTTCTTTTACATCACGTGGATGGCCGGGTGTGTGTGCGTCGCTTACCTGGGGAACACATGGCAGGCTGTGTGATGCCTTGGGCAATGTTCTGCTGGGAAACCTTGGGTCCTGCCATTCTTGTGGATGTTACTTTGTACCACCTACCTAAGCATTGTTGCAGACCATGTACATCCTTTCATGGAAAAGGTATTCCCTGGTGGCTGTGGCCTCTTTCAGCAGGATAATGCGCCCTGCCACAATGCAAAAATGGTTCAGGAATGGTTTGAGGAGCACAACAATGAGTTTGAGGTGTTGACTTGGCCTCCAAATTCCCCAGATCTCAATCCCATCTGTTGGATGTGCTGAGCAAACAAGTCTGATCCATGGAGGCCCCACCTCGCAACTTATAGGACTTAAAGGATTTGCTGCTAACATATTGGTGCCAGATACCACAGCACAACTTCAGGGGTCTAGTGGAGTCCATGCCTCGACGGGTCAGGGGTGTTTTGGCAGCAAAAGGGGGCCCAACACAATATAAAAAAGGTGTATATATACAGTACATATTGCCATCAATGCATTATTTGTGGATGTAGCATTTGTACAACAAATAGGTTAGTTTGTTATGCTATTCTTTACAACCCATCTTAGTTACATCTCTAAATATATTGTAATGCTTTCCCATCTTTGCAGAAGAACATCCATCTTCATTTGTAGACATGGAGTCATTTTGAGAAATCTATTTGCCTTGATACTTTAAAGGGGGGGTGAAACACTCAGTTTCAGTCAATCTCATGTCAATCTTGAGTACCTATGGAGTAGTATTGCATCCTTCATATCTCCTAAAAGTCTTTAGTTTTATTATATTTATAAAAGAAAGATGCGCTGTACAGAGTATTTCCAAATAAACCCGAGCGGCTGGAGGTGTATCGTGTGGGCGGAGCTAAAGAATCACGAGCGCACGCAGCTATTGCATTGAGAGCATCTGAAAGCTGTAACATCCTTAAACGTGGAAAAGTTATCTTAAATAGACCATGGCTATCAATCAGATTCAACCATACATATATGATCCAGAATTAGATCCAGAGGCTGAAATTGAACAGGAGCAGCAGCAACAGCGACTACAGCAGGACATCTCTATGTGGTAACGTTATGCACTGTAACTGTATTTGCTTAGCGGCTTGTCATGCGCGAGATTTACAACATTTGTGTGTGTTTACTTATGGTTTATGAGGACATGATTTGGTTTATGGACTATTGTATGCAACTAAACGTTAGCAGTAGCAAGCGTGTTTACATAGAAAAACATTTGAATTAAGAAGCACGCTTTGTGTGAACGTCCCCTAGGTTTAATATGTTTGGGGTGGTTTTACAATAAACAAATGTAAACACACACCACACATCACATGCTCCACTGATTAACTATACACGATCATGCTGTTTACTGATGTGTACTTACGCGACGATAGCCAACAACACACAGACATTTAAAGCAGTTTTACTCACCACCTGCGGTTCCAACGCATGACCGTGAACCTTTAAAGCTGGGACCACTCCATCTTTCAGCATTAGACAAGCTACAAATCCGGCGTCGAACTGGGCCTTGTTTATAAAACAAAATCGTCGCCGAAATGCAATAGAACAAAAACACTTGTGCAACTCTGTTGCTGCTCCAGAAAAACAAACTCCATCCACTGTCCCCTTAACGCTGGGTTCTTTGGGAAGCTGTACAGGGTTGTCTTGCCCTGACAACCAAAAATGCACTTCTTTGGTGACATTGTTGATTTTGTGAAGTCCTGTGACTGCAGTGCAGTCGGCCTCCCTAAAGCCGATCAAAGCGCATTTATGGGCGTGCATTTGATCTCTTGCTCTGGTCGTGCGCGTGCCCTTCCGGGAGAAGAACCCCTACAAGGACATTGACGTCAAGCGGACCCATACTCGAAAAAAAAATTCAGAAACTTGTGAGAAACCGGAAGGAGTATTTTTGACACAGAAATACTCCATCAAACGTCCAACTTATTTTTTTAAACTTTGTCCATGTTTTGCATTGGAATCCAAGTCTTTAACAGTGTAAAAAGCTCTAAAATAAACGACATGAGGGTGAATAAATGATGAAAGAATTTAAATTTTTGGGTGAACTAAACCTTTAATGGCTGACATTTGACAGTTGCGTCAAAAGCAAAAAGAGCCCATTATAATCACTGACGCGGTCTACACTGGATACTGTATAC
The DNA here is from genome assembly GCA_018749465.1 of Paracanthobrama guichenoti. Classification (NCBI taxonomy): domain Eukaryota; kingdom Metazoa; phylum Chordata; class Actinopteri; order Cypriniformes; family Gobionidae; genus Paracanthobrama; species Paracanthobrama guichenoti. Next base: position 40,586,098 of record CM031948.1, on the reverse strand, counting down.
AGATGTGCGTTCAGTTTATATACAACACACACTTGAGTCTGTCGACAACAGGACAAATGGAAGAGTGAAAGAACGTTGGCTTTGACGTGTCCAGTCCAACAGCTCTATGCGTCACTACAAACTTCAGAAACATCCTAGCGCCAGAAACAACTGATTGCTTTATTTTAATGGCGTCCCGGGTAGCTTCCGAGGATTATATGTTTGTTCGGAGCATTTTAGATTGTAATTGAGGCACAGTGTAATCGGAATTTGCAATGAAACTTTTGCTTAAAAATTAAGCAGACAGCTGTTTTGGATCTGACAGCAGCTGCATCACAAACCATAAGTAAATTATTTCAAAATTCTTTGTCTGTAATAATGGTTTTACATGGATAATGTTTTCAAAACACTTCCTCATGTGCAATAGTTTTCTGATGATACTAATAATCAGTGAACCGAGTACACCTGAAACTTATATACTGGAACGGTAAGAGCAGTCAAACAACTGCTTTCTATTGTTGCAGCATAATGTTTGTCTGTGTAAGCAGAAGATGTTTAATCTTCCTAAACACCTTCTCTCTCTAGGACAGCAGATGCCTTCTGGTATGAAGAGGCATTTCAGTCTCAATTATTAGATTCTGTGTTCCTTCTTCTCCTATCCAGGGCTGCACTGACAGCCCTACCCTGAGGTTGGATTTCTACTTTGCGCACCCTAATAGATCTGATTTCTCCTCAGCCTGATGGGATCGGTAGATTGATTGCTTCAGTCTGGCACCACACGGTGGTGTGGGAGCAAGATAGAAAGTGTTCCCATGGAGACATGCCCAGATGTGTCTTACACCAGGAAGGAGAAGTCCAATATACAAAAGCAAGGAGACAAAACAACTGTCAGGACAGTACATGTACAACAACAACAACAACAAATCTTTCTTTAAAATAAAAGCATTTATATGTCTGTCAAGCATTTCACAGGAGTGAGAAAAATAAGGTAAAAAAAGTGATAACTACTGTGAAAAAGGAATAGCTTGTCACACAAGGTATAGGTACAGTCAAATGTACAGTATACTGTATAGGCTTTCTGTGGCATGATCACTTCAGGCTGCTTGGTAGAGAATCACTAGCCTATAAACAGAGCATGAATGTTCCCCACCCTCCATTACTCTTATTATGTCTGCAGGGATATCTTACATCCAGAACCTCTGTCAAATGCATCCTCTCATCTCTTGCCTTCCATCGGCAAGCCTGGGTAATGGATGCAGAGATCCAGTACTAATGAGCTTTGACACATTTTCAAATCCTGTCCTATATGTCCCGCACCACTTTTCTGGGATTCACAGGTGAATAAAAGAAACACTGAAGACAGCAGTGCCGAATAAAAAGGAAGGTAAAAGTTAAGTACTGTACATTCTGTATATGGGCAGTTAACATGACATGCCATTTTTAAATTGTGTAAGTAAAATGTGGAAATTGTCCTTCTGTGTGACAGCCCTGATCAAAAAATATATATAAGCTTTATTTAACCCCTTACTGCTCACCCCCCATTTTGGCAAGTGGGGCATAAATTACATACCCAAAATAAAAAGATTGCTGCTCATAAGACAAATAACCAACATATATTTAGAAAGCCAACACTTGAGAGTTTACAGTTCAATACTCAGTATCACTCAAATTGTTATTAATATGGAGATATATAAGCTCAAACATGAAGAACAAAAATATTAAGAATATAATTTTTAAATGTATAAAAATGTATAACAGCTTATAACCACAATTTAAATTGAAGGCACAAGTGTGGTCATGCTTCATTTCAAATCTGAGTTTTTACAAAAGGCTGATGCGGTGCTAATAAAATATTTAATTGCCCTGTAAACACCTAGTACTTGCAGTCTATTGTCTAATGTCTGGCGAGGAGAACTGCTTAATTTATGTTCTATTGTTCTCACTCAATGAACCTTTCACACATTTGCCGGTATGAGACTTATTTTTATTATTCTTTTAGCATTATTCTTTTATTTGTATTCAGCCATTATTAGCCTTTATTCTGGCATTACATGGCTTGCCCATCTACACAACCTTGATCCCAATATTCATTAATCCACATATTATCTGAAGTCATTTTATAAAAAATAAAAAAATAAATAACCATATTCTTGGGACCTTATGTGATTTCTTTTGACAAATTAGATTATAGAATATGGACATTAGAGCTGCAAATTAGCATTAAGCTACATAACACAATTTAAAAGATTAATATTACACATTTACTCAAAACTCACTTTAAACTACCATCAAGTGTTTGTATTAACTTCCGATCGTGATTTAATGAGGATTTCAGTCATATTATGATGTTGACATGTTATTTTAGCCTTTTATATGCAGCTAATTAGCATTGCTTAGCATACACCTGCTTAGCATTTATAATGTAAACATCCATTATTGATATGAAAATACACTAAATCGCATGAAAATCGCACATTAGCTTCTTGTTTCATGTGTAGAAATGTTTCTTTGGATTTGTTTTTCACAGAGCTCAGAATGAGGAAGTGTACAGGACAGCGTTGTCCAGAAGGCAGATTTATGGAATCACATACAATGATTGAGGGCTCCCTGCCAAATGAAAACTTGATGAGTCATAACTGACGCAAATCAGGAACAGGAGAAACAGAGCATGCTCTGAACACACTTTCAGCTCTACTAAATCAGTGGGAAAATAATAGAAATGGTATTCTGTATGATTAAATATTTAGCAAACGTGAGAATAAATCAATCAATTTCTCCCAATATGCGTACTTTTGGACTAAGAGCCTAATGCTATTCAGTGAAGCTATGTGAACACAAATGAACTGGAGCAGACATGACTGAATTCATATGCGTGTTGATATTCTATTCAAAATAAATAAAATTACAGATATTAATGATTATTTTGCACTCCTGACATAAAAAAAATTAATGTCATTGTAATCTAGTTTTATCATAAACAGTGGTCAAATATTAAAGCTGAAATCTTAATTCTTTCTAATGATACTCAGTTTGTCCCAAACAAGTAAAGCCGGGTACACACTGTACGATTTATAATAGTCCTTTACAATTGTTTCTTGTCAGACTGTATGAACATGATCCACGCTGTAAGCTATGTCACACTGTACGATCTAAGTTGTTGTTAATGTCAGACTGTACAATATTTGAGGCACGCTAAAACGGACGCACGCAAGAAAACTCGTCCGGAGTTTTATGTCATCAATAAATGATGTGTTCGGTGACAGTGAGCTGCATTACACGCGGGATTGAGATGGTGGCTACAAAGAAATCTCGAGCACTCCCTTTGGTCATAGTTTGTCTTGAAAAACGAAGATAATTTGACGGTTGTCGTAGGAGAAGTCACACTGCAGGACTGTGCACCAAATCTTCTAACACTGGCAGAATTTCGTCTGAGGTAAAATTTTATCGCAGTGGTCATTAATCGGCTGCTGGTGAACATGTCAAACTAGCGATATAAAGACTTCAGATTTTAGCCTAGGATCAGAGGAATCTTTTAGGATTTTAAAATTTGTCTCAGATAGCCAAATTGTGGCCAAAATCGCACAGTGTGTACCCAGCTTAAGAGAGTAATGTTTTAACATGCAGTGAATGTTGAACAAAAAAAACTATCTGGGGCCATCAGTCATTTTTGTATTTGGGGTCAATATAAAAAAATTACTTGTACCATAAATTTACATATTACTAAAAAAAAAAGAAAAAAAAAAAAAAAAAGTAAAATACACTATATTGCCAAAAGTTTTTGGACGCCTGTCTTTACATGCACATGAACTTTTAATGACATCCCATTCTTAATCCATAGGGTTTAATATGGAGTTGGCCCACCCTTTGCAGCTATAACAGCTTCAACTCTTCTGGGAAGGCTTTCCACAATTTTTGATGATTCTTCTAGAAGCGCATTTGTGAGGTCAGGCAGTGATGTTGCATGAGAAGGCCTGGCTCACAGTCTCCGCTGTAATTGTTCCAGGCCAGTCAAGTTCCTCCACACCAAACTCGCTCATCCATGTCTTTATGGTCCTTGCTTTGTGCACTGGTGCGCAGTTCTGTTGGAATAGGAAGGGGCCATTCACAAACTGTTCCCACAAAGTTGGGAGCATGAAATTGTCCAAAATGTCATGGTATGCTGAAGCATTAAGAGTTCCTTTCACTGGAACTAAGGGCCCAAGCCCAACCCCTGAAAAACAACCCCACATCATAATCCCCCCTCCACCAAACTTTACACTTGGCACAATACAGTCAGGCAAGTACCGTTCTCCTGGCAACCGCCAAACCCAGACTCATCCATTGCCAGACAGAGAAGCATGATTCATCACTCCAGAGAACACGTCTCCACTGCTCTAGAGTCCAGTGGCGGCGTGTTTTACACCACTGCAGGTCTGTAGCTATTGACTGTAGCATGCGCTGACCCCGCTCTGTGATTTTACGTGGTCTACCATTTTGTGGCTGAGTTGCTGTTGTTCCCAATTGCTTCCACTTTGTTATAATACCACAGTTGACTATTTAGTAGTGAGGAAATTTCACAAATGGACTTATTGCACAGGTGGCAACCTATCACGGTACCACGCTTGAATTCACTGAGCTCCTGAGAGCGACCCATTCTTTCACAATTGTTTGTAGAAGCAGTCTGCATGCCTAGTGCTTGATTTTATACACCTGTGGCCATGGAAGTGATTGGAACACCTGAATTCAATGATTTGGAAGGGTGTCTCGATACTTTTGGCAATATAGTGTAAATAAACACTAACTAACTAACTAACTAACTAACTAACTAACTAAATAATTAAATAAATGCATAAGTAAAATCATCTGTACACTTATTTAGTCTTCTGTCTTGTGGAACATTTTTAATGTCTTTGAGATTAATATATTACATAATATTGAAAAAATAAGAGCAGCACCAAAGTTACATATTAAGCTTAAAATTAATCTAAATAAATGCTTCTTCATTTACTGTACTCAATAATATGTATTTGCGCTAAAGCATGAACACTAATGTGTAGTGACAAAAAGAAATACATCCATCCTCCTCTGATGCCAACAAGAAAAGACACTTTTGACAGGAAAATATGTTTCAAAAGTGTCAAAAAAATGTGCATTGTGATGTACATGTAAATAAATTGTCAAGACATGCTTCAGGAATTGAAGTCTGCTTAGAAGGTAAAACACATACAAGACAAAAAGAGAGCTTTTTAACAATAAAACAGTTGATCCTGTAGATTAAAACATGATTTCCCTGGAGATAGAGCTGTCTGTGTATGCGGCCTTGGAAACTGAATTAAATTGAGGACACAAAGCTACTTGGATAACTATATGCATGATATCTTTTTATGATAGTTAGAGATGACTGTTGAGATTCACTCACTCCTCTACAAACAAGAGAGATAAAATTCCTCTCCTCAACCACAAGCCATCCATAGAAGGGACAAACGTTTACTTTGCATACACATTTTTAGGCTACCCTGATAAGATTTGAAATGCAATAAACAAGTCCTTGTTTTAGAGGGGTGTTTAGCAATGAGATAAATCCCTTGTGCATGCAAGACACGGTTCAAAATACAAAATAGGACGTCTACAAATAAAAGTATTATTCAAATACTTCTGTATTTGCCTTTATGAATTATGATCCATATAATGCAAGTATTGAAGTTTGTTACAACCAAAGTTTTCATTATTAATGTCACAAAAGTTATTTAGCAATTTTACTTTCATATTTCTAAAGGAATCTTCCAGTGAGGATGTATGTTGTATGTATGTTGAACTGTGAGACCTTTGAGAAAAACTCACAGCTGCCTGCAAATGTTTAGATGACAGACTGAAATGAGAAGAGTTGGTTACATTCACTGCTTTTCAAATTAACCTTTAAGTGAAATGATGACATTTTGATCCTAGTGGGCCTGCATCTGATTAATATTGATCAAAGATTTTGATGCTGAACTGCTCACTAAATAAAAGATGTACTGTTCTTGAGTCTATTAGATTTCTATATCACAATATAAACCTTGCAAAAATAGTGCCAGGTATTGTTATCATCATTAGTGGTGTGCATTAACATAGATAGGATTGTCATTAGAGATAATCAAACTTCAATTAAGATTATTATTTTATCTGAAGAGACAAAAAATAGAGCAGATACAGTATTTAAGAGGTAATTACTCTGCAGGAAAGTATTGGCGTGAATACATTACGTCTTGCTGCCTGCAGGTCTTCTCATTCCCAACTTAGTATCTTACACAAAAAAGCTCACTATTATTAAAACTGAGATGTAATTCTCAGCCTAAATGGTCAAACTATAGAGATATTGTAAAAGGTAAAATTTCTCTGAAAACACAAAGTCTTATATTTGCCGAAGCTATTCAGGAGGGTGAACACAGTAAGTCAAAAAAAGTCAATGCAAAGGTGCAAAATTTATATAAAAGAAAAGGAAAAGAGAATAAAGATGGTGACTAGCGGTGGATTACACGCCACTCAGGCTATGACACAGTATGAAGGTCATTCTGTCCAAATGTGATGTCCTGAAACTCTGGATCTCACGGGACATGGCTCACACACAAACTGAAGACTATGTGTATCAGAGACACTTTCACAAGGCCTTTCTTGCTAAAGAGACCTATCGATGTGACAGATGGTGTGTTGCTGACGGAGCAGAAAAGATGTTCTTTGCTGTTAAGATGTGTCACTGATAGGGTGAGCGGACACTGGGTCACCTCCTCTCACTGAGGGCGCAGCTAATAATGCAAAAGTTGACATGTCAAAGAAGGACAGACTGGCTCCACCATCCAAACTTTATTCTTGTGTATTTTGTGACTTGCTATGGTAAGAAAGAACCTTGTACAAGTTATACCTGAGCAATGCACACATACACTATATTGCCAAACGTATTGGGACACCCCTCCAAATCATTGAATGCAGGTGTTCCAATCACTTCCATGACCACAGGTGTATAAAATCAAGCACTAGGCATGCAGACTGCTTCTACGAACATTTGTGAAAGAATGGGTCACTCTTAGGAGCTCAGTGAATTCAAGCGTGGTACCGTGACAGGTTGCCACCTATGCAATAAGTCCATTCATGAAATTTCCTCACTACTAAATATTCCACGGTCAACTGTTAGTGGTATTATTACAAAGAGAAAGCAATTGGGAACAACAGCAACTCAGCCACGAAGTGGTAGGCTATGTAAAATCACAGAGCGGGGTCAGCATATGCTGAGGCGCACAGTGCGCAGAAGTCGCCAACTTTCTGCAGAGTCAATAGCTACAGACCTCCAAGCTTCGTGTGGCCTTCAGAGTAGCTCAAGAAGAGTATGTAGAGAGATTCATGGAATGGGTTTCCATGGCCAAGCAGCTGCATCCAAGCCTTACATCACCAAGTGCAATGCAAAGCGCCGGATGCAGTGGTGTAAAGCACGCCGGCACTGGACTCTTCTCCATTCTCTGGAGTGATGAATCACGCTTCTCTGTCTGGCAATCCGATGGACCAAAAGTCTGGGTTTGGCGGTTGCCAGGAGAACAGTACTTGCCTGACTGTATTGTGCCAAGTGTAAAGTTTGGTGGAGGGGGGATTATGATGTGGGGTTGTTTTTCAGGGGTTGGGCTTGGCCCCTTAGTTCCAGTGAAAGGAACTCTTAATGCTACAGCATACCAAGACATTGTAGACAATTTCATGCTCCCAACTTTGTGGGAACAGTTTGTTCCCACAAGGCCCCTTCCTTTTCCAACATAACTGCGCACCAGTGCACAAAGCAATGACCATTAAGACATGGATGAGCAAGTTTGGTGTGGAGGAACTTGACTGGCCGCAAACCCAATAGAACACCCTTGGGATGAATTAGAGCGGAGACTGCGAGCCAGGCCTTCTCGTCTCATCAGTGCCTGACCTCACAAATGAGCTTCTAGAAGAATGGTCAAAAATTCCCATAAACATACTCCTAAACCTTGTGGAAAGCCTTCCCAGAAGAGTTGAAGCTGTTATAGCTGCAAAGGGTGGGCCAACTCCATATTAAACCCTATGGATTAAGAATGGGATGTCATTAAAAGTTCATGTGCATTTAAAGGCAATGCCCCAAAAATTTGGCAATATAGTGTAATTTTAATGTACAAAATAAAATGCGGAAGAATGGGCAAATATTAAGATTACTAGCCACATTGTTCTGAAAACAATTCACTAGATATTGGAATGTACAGTTTGTATGTATTTTTTTTTTTTTAAGTAAGGACTCATTAAATTGCTCAAATGGGATGGTAAATACATTTATGATTTTACAAAATATTCACATTTTAAATAAATTATATTCTTTAGAATTTTCTTTTCATCAAAGAATACCAAAAAGCGTGGTTTCCATTACAAATATTAAGCAGCACAACTGTTGATAATAAGAAATATATCTTGAGCACCAAATCATCATATTAGAATGATTTCTGAAGGATCATGTGACACTGAAGACTGGAGACATTATGTTGAAAATTCAGCGCTGCCATCACATTACGAACATATTAAAATAAATTAAGTTGTAATAATATTTCAGAATATTACTGTTTTACATCACTGTAAATTCTTATTTGGTTTGAAAGGAATGGATTTTTTTGTGGCTGCAAATAAAGAGGTTTCTTTGTTAATATAGTCACAGCTGTCATTAAACGTTTTAGGAAGATAGTTAGTATTTAATTATAAATCATTCAAAACCATAAAAAGCCAAACAACAACAACAACAACAAAACAAACAAAAAAAAACAACAACAACAACAACAAAAAAAAACGCTTTAATGTTTTCTAATTTTTGTTCTCTGTCATGTTTTTCAAATAAATCATTGAATTACACCAAACTGTTTAGTTCAATTCTATTTATATAAATTATATTCAATGTGCATCAATTTAGTAAAATATAATGAAATATATACAGCTATCCCTCTGTGTGCTACACAGGTACAGAAATGGATTCTGCATTGTCATAGCATCACCGAAGCTGTAGAAGTAAATCTATTTCTGTTGCAGTAAAAAAAATTAAATATAAATTGACAGGGAGGCAAGGATGGATGGATGGATGGATAGATAGAGAGAGAGAGAGAGAGAGAGAGAGAGAGAGAGAGAGAGAGAGAGAGAGAGAGAGAGAGAGAGAGAGAGAGAGAGAGAGAGAGAGGCGACAAAGGAAAGACTCATCCTCTGATCATTAAATGAAGATTCTTTGAAATTCTTGAGAGAATTACGCAGATCTTCTAAGAAGGGAAGATTAGTCACTATGTCTCACATAACTAATATGTAATTTTTTGATAGCTAAATTCAGGCCAGCTAACCTGAGAATGAGGTCATGAGCAATCTTGCCCCAGCTTTTTCAAATCTTTATTTGCGCTGAGCAAAGACAATCGTTACATTTGCAGAGGCTTTTGTGACCATCCTCTTTCTCTGTAGGGTAAAAACGCCCAGTTCCCCCAGGTCTCATTCTCATCATCTTTAAAACACATCTGGGTTCAAGAGTTTAATGTGATAGTACTCTAGCTCTATTTATTCATGAGATCATTTAAGTTTTCTGAGCAAGACCTACTAATTTAGGTCTACTCACAGATGAGATATGATGAAGAAAATATTTAGACATTTCGAGTGCAATATTTTTTTACTGTGTACACTCAAAGCTATCAAAGCTAAAACACCTATCAGAGAAAATCCCTCTGTTTTGTGTCGAACAGAGCTGAGTGCTGTTAGAGTACAGCAATCACTGTTCTCATATTTATTATCCTTTAAAAGATAAATGTATCCATGCATTTAAGTTAGTATAACTGTGTGTTTCCCTGACATATTATAGTACTTCATGTCTATCACCTCCAGATCTATCTCAGCTGATGGGCACGCAGATGATGCCTCCAGGTGTTTTTCTTACACTCCCAACATAAAAGCTTTTCCCAAAAGGTCCTCCTATAGATATTCCTCCTCATACAGTGGAGAAGCAATTTCTCTCTGAACAAAATATATCTGATATGGTGGACATAAGGACTACATGAAAATAGTTGAGTTTAATTAGAAATGGATTCTTTTACAGACAGACACTTAGAGTCTGTCAGATAGATAGATAGATAGATAGATAGATAGATAGATAGATAGATAGATAGATAGATAGATAGATAGATAGATAGATAGATAGATAGATAGATAGATAGATAGATAGATAGATAGATAGATAGATAGATAGATAGATAGATAGATAGATAGATAGATAGATATGCCCTTTTCACATACAACATACAGTATTTGTTCACATTGTTGTACATCAATATAGTTCAATACAATGCGTAGTTCCATATAATAGAGGACTCGGCAATGCTAATGAACTATAAAAAAGAGAGGCTAACCTTGAAAACAAGATGCAGAGAACCCAGCCAGTAAATAAATAAATAAATGTATCTGTCTGACAGTAGAAAGCTTTTGGCAATCGCTGGCCGCCCCCATGCAGCTGAAGGTAAGACTAATGAGAGGGTCATCAATATGAATGTCACAGTGACTAGACTGCTTTCACTGGCACTGACATGACTTGTGTGCCTGTGTCTGTGTAGCTGGTTTTTTTTCTAAAGCCCCCCAAAACACCCTTTCACAACAGCAGGAAAACATACGGCATGCCATTGCTGTATCCATGGATACAAGAAGAGCCTCAATATTAGATAGGGATTTAAGGAAAACTCTTTCAAAACTGTCAATCAACAACTTTTGAAGTCACAGCTTGTTACAGGTGCTAAAGAATAATATAGATTCCTTAACAGAAAATGTTTTTTAAGAAATATAATAAAATTAAAGGCTATACAAAAACGTATATAATTAATAACCAAGGTCTTGTGCAAGCAAAAGTGATATGATACATATTTAAAATTACATTTTGGACAAGCGTTTTAAGGACAAAAACCTGTAAGGACTTTCACTGTCTTGAAATACAACATCTGAACAGTGTCTTGAGGTGTGGTAAGTAACAGTAGTAAATTATTGACTCCAGTCTATTGAATTATTAGAAAATAATGCACACCCCAGGTGTATCAGCCTCTGCTTCTCGTTGTGGTTGTATTACCACCATGGGTGTGCATTATTTTTCTAGTAATTCAATGGATCGTCGTCAATTACATAACTTTGAGTGTGTAGTCTGTATTCTCTATTCTCTCTTACCTTGTTAGAATGTTAGCCTGGTCTGTTTTGCGATTGTTTGGTTTAGAATGAGCTCTGGAAACATATGCTGTTTTTGGAATGAATATCAAAAGGTCATCCATGGAAACACACAGAGGTTGCTGACAGACAGCGCCAACACTGATCTCATCTTGTGTCTTATTACTTTGTGCTTCTACAGGCCAAGGTTCGATTATTCAGAAACCTTCCACTGAGTCTCCCCTAAGCTCTAAACCCAACTTCTTAATTACAGTCGACATAACCCATTTAATCCCATTCTAATTAATACGGAACTCGGCATGCAGTAGTATTGGGGAGAGAAGGGCAATGAAAATTAGACACAGACTACAATCAGGGAGAGAGCAAACTCGGTCAGAGAGCTGAAAGGACAATTACAGTATCTGTCTTGGTAGAACAAAAGAATAACAGTTTAATTCACATTGTAAAACCGCCATGTCAGGCGAAGCCTCCTACACAGCTTACCGGGTATTTTTCTTATTCAACATCATGCATAAAGGAGATTACAGATTAGTCAAATGCTATATTCATATGCAAATGATGATACTGTATGTTTATGAATTCTTCTATATGCTTCCAAACAGCATCATTCATTATCCAGCATGCTCTCTTTACCCTCTGTGGTTTCTCTGTGTATTTCAGAATACACAGTGCATCGCAGTTTGTTGTGTATGGGGCTGCATAGCCACAGACCAGTCAGGGTGCCCATGCTGACCCCTGTCCACCGCCGAAAGTGCCAAAAGTGGGCACATAAGCATCAGAACTGGACCACGGAGCAATGGAAGAAGGTGGTCTGGTTTGATGAATCACGTTTTCTTTTACATCACATGGATGGCCAGTGTGCATTGCTTACCTGACGTCGCTTACTTGGGGAACACATGGCATCAGGATGCAATATGGGAAGAATATTGTTGCAGACCATGTACACTTTTCATGGAAACGGTATTCCCTGGAGGCTGTGGCCTCTTTCAGCAGGATAATGCGCCCTGCCACAAAGCAAAAATGGTTCGGGAATGGTTTGAGGAGCACAATGAGTTTGAGGTGTTGACTTAGCCTCCAAATTCCACAGATCTCAATCCAATCACTATTATAATATTAGGAAGGTGGTCATAATGTTATGCCTGATCGGTGTATATACACAATTCTTTTTTTTTTAACTGACCCAAAACTTTTGAATGGTAGTGCATATATTGCTAAAATTTTTCTTTGTATTATAGACTGCCTTTCATGGCCCAGTTAAGGATAGTTGTGAATTGTGAATTGAATTGTTTGGGACTTTGTGTTCTGCCATCAGTTAATCAGTGTCATAATTTTCCTTCAGCGATGCCACACTGCCTTTATGGCTCAGGTGATTGTTTCCCAAAGTCCTGTCATCTTGCACAAAGATCTCAAATTGTGTACTTGCAGGCGCTCCAGAATGAACCCGCCTGAATAACACTTGGCACTCATTTTATGTTGTGAAAACTCTGGACTCGTTGGTACAGTACAGCTACTGTACAAGCTTCTCTGCCTATCAGTGAGTAAGGAGAGTATCTATTCCACTCATATAGTAGATGTCATAAGGTTTAGATACAAACCCGATTCCAAAAAAGTTGGGACACTGTACAAATTGTGAATAAAAACAGAATGCAATGATGTGGAATTTTATTCAGAATACAACATAGATGACATATCAAATGTTTAAACTGAGAAAATCTATCATTTTAAGGGAAAAATAAGATGAAATTTTAAATTTAATGGCATCAACACATCTCAAAAAGTTGGGACAATGCCATGTTTCCCACTGTGTGGCATCCCCTCTTCTTTTTATAACAGTCTGCAAATGTCTGGGGACTGGGGAGACAAGCTGCTCAAGTTTAGGAATAGGAATGTTGTCCCATTCTTGTCTAATACAGGCTTCTAGTTGCTCAACTGTCTTAGGTCTTCTTTGTCGCATCTTCCTCTTTATGATGCGCCAAATGTTTTCTGTGGGTGAAAGATCTGGACTGCAGGCTGGCCATTTCAGTACCCGGATCCTTCTTCTACGCAGCCATGATGTTGTAATTGATGCAGTATGTGGTCTAGCATTGTCATGTTGGAAAATGCAAGGTCTTCCCTGAAAGAGACGACGTCTGGATGGGAGCATATGTTGTTCTAGAACTTGGATATACCTTTCAGCATTGATGGTGCCTTTCCAGATGTGTAAGCTGCCCATGCCACACGCACTCATGCAACCCCATCCCATCAGAGATGCAGGCTTCTGAACTGAGCACTGATAACAACTTGGGTTGTCCTTGTCCTCTTTAGTCCGGATGACATGGCGTCCCAGTTTTCCAAAAAGAACTTCAAATTTTGATTGGTCTGACCACAGAACAGTTTTCCACTTTGCCACAGTCCATTTTAAATGAGCCTTGGCCCAGAGAAAACGCCTGCGCTTCTGGATCATGTTTAGATATGGCTTCTTTTTTGACCTATAGAGTTTTAGCCGGCAACGGCGAATGGCACGGTGGATTGTGGTTACGACAATGTTTTCTGGAAGTATTCCTGAGCCCATGTTGTGATTTCCATTACAGTAGCATTCCTGTATGTGATGCAGTGACGTCTAAGGGCCCGAAGATCACGGGCATCCAGTATGGTTTTCCGGCCTTGACCCTTACACACAAAGATTGTTCCAGATTCTCTGAATCTTTGGATGATATTATGCACTGTAGATGATGATAACTTCAAACTCTTTGCAATTTTTCTCTGAGAAACTCCTTTCTGATATTGCTGCTCTATTTTTGACCGCAGCATTGGGGGAATTGGTGATCCTCTGCCCATCTTGACTTCTGAGAGACACTGCCACTCTGAGAGGCTCTTTTTATACCCAATCATGTTGCCAATTGATCTAATAAGTTGCAAATTGGTCCTCCAGCTGTTCCTTATACGTACATTTAACTTTTCCGGCTTCTTATTGCTACCTGTCCCAACTTTTTTGGAATGTGTAGCTCTCATGAAATCCAATTTGGCATGACATTTCAAAATGTCTCACTTTCAACATTTGATATGTTATCTATATTCTATTGTGAATAAAATATAAATGTATGAGATTTGTAAATTATTGCATTCCTTTTTTATTCACAATTTGTACAGTGTCCCAACTTTTTTGGAATCGGGTTTGTACTTCAGCAACGAATGACATTTGACAAGCTCAGGCAATACTTTCAGTTATGTTCTCACACACAAGACTTTAGAGTTATTCACAGACTAGAACTAAAACTACAGGAATATGGGGTTGGAAAATATCCAAATGCTTCTCTCCCTTAGGGATCAGCCCTCAAACAAGCGTAAAGCACGTAGATTAGATAGTGGGTGATGTAGCACCACAATAATGACTCATTCAGTGCTAACTAACGTTAATCACTGCTGGCAGCTGGGGTGCAGATCCAGCTCTTTAAATGGCATTTACATTGCATATTAAGCTTTGAAAGGCTAACCTGGAAGAAAGAAACTCAGAGGGGGCACACTGAAATGAAGGACAAAATTGCATCAGTTTAGCTATAATGAAATTGTATCTTCACGTGCTTTGTTGCCACCACCCAAAAGCCTGTTTAAGCCTTCGATAATGCGATTTTCTGCCAACCTCACAGCCTCGGAGAGATGTGATTTTCACTTGAAACAAGAAAGAAACAATGTAATTTTTCTGTGAAATAAAACAGAAAACACAATACTTTTAGAACACTGCACAGGTTGTGAGACTCCCAAAGGACTGACATGGCAATACTACAAAACAATTCAAATGCAGGCCTTTACTGGCTTTACTCTGAATCAAAGCACTGCAAAGTTCACTTTTTGTTTTCCATATTGATGAAAACTTTTGAGACATGGAGGAAAAAAAGGGCGTAATTCAACATGCCCTTCACATAATCCGAAGAAAAGAGTTTATGAATTGACTTAGTAATCACAGAAATACAACAGCTAGATAGAATTACATAATATGATTTCTTTTTGTAAAGAAACATATTGCAGTATATTATAGATATTTAATATATAAAACTATTTATTTAAAAAAGTATAAAAAATATAGTAAATTGCACATAATTGTAACAAAGAGGTTGTACAATACTTTGACAAGCCACTCATACCAATGGCATTTATTTGACCGGCACAGTGCTTTATGGACTTGAAATCTGCCATCTTTGCTCACAGAATGTTTTGAGTCGTAAATGCCATGTAAATATATTCACTCTGCAACTGGAGGGAAAAGACATCCACAAGAATGAATCCAGAGACCCAAGCCCTCCATTAATGGCAATCCTGAGTTGTGACGTGAAAGAAATCAGACAGGAAAAACTATATCTCAGTCCATTTCACACTTTTAAGAGACCACAAAAAAAAAAAAAAAGGATTGGGCACTGGAGAAACCACTCTACTACACTATATTTTACCAATAATCCTGGTAACAATCTTGACCCTCCACTGTATCTTATTTTTGTCTAATTTGCCATCCAAAATAAACTGAATTTGGGCAGACTTGATCGCTAAGTAATTTCCTCAGCTGGTAAAGCAAGTGCAATTTGCAAATACAAATTTGATAACATTGCAATATTTGGCACAGCAGTCAGTTTCCATACACTTTCTAAAGGTTATATCACAAAGGGCATTATTATTAGAGCTTAATAAAATGGACTTTCAAAAACGTACAGAAAGTGTGTAATAATACAGAAACAAATAAACTAAAATATTTAGCAGTATCTGTAGTGCTAAAAATTTTAATCTGATTCTGTTAGAAAACTCCCTTTCCATCAAATTCTGCAATACACCATTTAACACACATTTCTAATCAGACCTTGTAGACCATGGAACATTTCAGGAACATAATGCCTCATGTTAAAAGCTATTCTCTGCAGCCATTACCCTATAAATCTCTGCATTACCTTATTTGATAGAAAGTCAAGGAAACAATAAGCTGGAAACTAATGGAACCAGCTGACAAATGTTGCTGACAGATTCAAAATTCAAAAATTGTAGTTGCTGTGTGAAAGGGAACGGTTTAACATTTCAAAAATATAATAGGTTTGGAGGAAAAAGTTTTGAATGGACAGTTTTCGTTTATATTGGGCAATAAGTTCATAAGTCATAAGTTCTCTTTGAAGTCTTATTTTGCATCAAATGTGTCACAGTGATACTACAAGGATATAACTCATGTCAGTATGCTAATGCTCTATGAGTCTGAAACATGCAGTGGATGCTCAGCAGATGTTGCCACGGCAGAAGTGTTATCATGCCATATGTGCAACTGTCTAGACCAGTGTGCTTTATTCTGAGACTGACTCGGAGAGGAACTGACTTACCTTTTAACATACTCTCTTTCCCAAGGCTAAACACACACACACACACACACACACACACACACACACACACACACACACACACACACACACACTACACAAGAATCCACAGCCATGCACATACATATAAACTGCTACAGACAGTAGAGCTGTGCTATATGCTAAAGACCACTGCTGTAGCTTCTTGAGATCCCCAAGCTGTCATTGTGGGAGGTTTAACACAGTAAAAGAATAAAATCAATTTGTATTGTTACTCCATGTTCTATTTTTGGTAAACATTGTCCCAGATTTATCTGTCACCCATCCAGTTTGCTTAACACACTTAAGGCCGAATGAATATTTTGCGTGCGAAAAGTTTGCATCAAAACCATTCACATCAGCCGCGACACAAATTTGCGACATCTGTGACGTTTCAGAGCTCCAACATTCCAAATCCTTTGCGGCGACAGCTGAGTAAACATGTACACTTCATCATCCAGTGAAGACGACCGAAAAGAAGGTTTTGGGTGCACCCAGTCTTAAAGAACAGAGAGTCTGAAGGGGAGTATGCTAATCTTGTACAGGAGTTAAAACTTTATCATGGCCGGTTCCACATTTACTTTCCAATGTCCGTGGGACAATTTGAGGAGCTACTCCAGAGACAGCAGCACCGCATCTGACGAGACAAACCACACACTTCAGGGAACCAATCGATCCGGAGCAGCTGTGTTTCCAGTCACAATGTAAACATTTAAGTGCCACAGCTAACGGAAACACATTCACTTTCTATAGTCGCGGACACAAGGTTTTAGAAAAGAAAAAAAAAAAAAATCAACAAGTTTAACTCAAAAGGTGTTATTGTTGTCTGCAGCCTACAGTGGGCAAACACAGCTGCAGCTGTACAGCTGTAACTACAACTACAGCTGTAATCTCGTGAGAAATGCGATACCTGGCAAAGGTTAATGTTGAGTGAATAACTAGTGACATCAACTGGACATTTTATCACCTTTGTTTCCTTGTATGTGATTGGTTGAAGCCTTTTCTGTCGCCGCTAGAGTAAAACATTGAAGCGGAAAAAAATAAATGTCGTTTTTTTCGCCGCAGCACATTCGCGTTTGATGTAGAAGCACTCATTACACAAACAGCTGATCAAAAAATAAAACAATCGCGCAAATTATTTGTGCGTCAAAATCGCATCCAATGTGAAAGGACCTTTAGGAAGAGCTTTTTGAGATGTTTAGTTAAAGGTTCATTGTATGTATGACACTGTTTACAATCTTCTTAATTTCTTTGTCTGCTGGTTTTCTTCTGCATGGAAGCCCATTTCTACCACATAAGAGAAAAAAAAATGGCTAAGAGAAAAACAGGGTTGTACCTAGTCTTGGGTGTGTTTTGGGCATAACATGCAATAAACCAATCAGAGTCTCATCTCCCATTCCCTTTAAAAGCCAGTTGTGCTTGCACCAAGGTGGATTCGCTATTTACATGGTGGAATTTGCGAGCGGAAAGACTGAACGCTTCTCCAGAGAGGAATCCTTTTATTTTTAATATTTAAAAATGTCTGTGTGCTGCTGCGCATCCCTGTGTGTGTAATAAGCAGAGTGTACGCGCGTTGTTTACCCGCTTATAGGCACATATTACTAATGCGCCCTTTAAATAACACACAAAATACTGCGCAGTCGTTTTCAGTAATTTTCCAACAATACACACACAACAACACACCGTTTTCAGACCAGCACGACCATGGCTAAACAGATAGGTGCGAGTACATTTGCTATATAAACAACGTGGGCGCTTGATATGAAAATAACTGCGTCGGGCTGAAACTAGCAAAAAACACTAGCGTCGTGCCTGGCGTCACATTGCGCCGGGTGTATGATAGAGCCCTTATGTCCAAAACATGTTTCTTTCTTGTGGTAGAAATGCTTTTGTCTTTCTGAAGAAAAGTCTATTTTATTTAAGGTGGTGACTTAAGCATTTAGCTAAACAAGTCTGTCTGTGCTTTTCCTTGAAATTATTAAAGACGGCCTAGAGCTGCGAACGCGTCTAAACAAATTGTAAAATAGGCATACAAGCCACATATTTGAGGTCTAAATAACTATATTCTCACCTAACTTGGGTGCTCGACCGCCATGACAGTCGCCACAAATGGAGTGATACAAACGGTGAAACGGTTCCAGTGCTGATACTGGGGGAATATTGCACGGCTGGAAAAGGCTCTCAGCCAATCAGATTCGAGAACCAGAAATAACTGTTGTATAAATATAAATATATATGACATAAGTGTATATAACATTTCTTATCTTGATGAATCTTATCTTTTCCCCTTTCAAACTGATAGCTGTTGTGAGATTCATTGTTTCTTCCCATGCATGATTGAGACGCTGGGAATAAAGAATTTATACAGGTGTTTTGTCTGATATGATCCGACATTTGCATATGTAGCTGGTGCATGAAATATTCTAAAAGCCACTGAATCAAATTCTCAAGTGAAGGTTTGATGGTTCTTTTTACTGTATGGTTGTTAGTCCCAGTCACAGAACATGTACAGACAAGTAACCAACTGATTATCCTTTACAGGTTTTCAGCAAGTGTTCATAATGGGGGTAAAATAAAGAATTATCCACCAGGGGAAACATGAGTTATTAAGAAACATGGGAGAATGTATTATTTAAACATGACTATCCTCAAATATGATCTCTACAGGTAAATGGCAATGGCACGGTATGATCAGTTAAAAATCAAATACATTTATGTGAAGTTACAATTTACAGATTATTATTTATTCACAATAAATTAATACATTAATAGAGGATTTCAGTAAGGTCCTATCTTAAATGATGGTATTTTGAAAGCTGCTTAAAAACATGTCTGGGTTAATATAGAGATAATTGGAAAAATGTGCCATTATTATTTACTTTAAGTACTTACACATTTAATTCTGCATATAGCTGGTAGTTCTGTAGTGGATTGTGATAGAAATTATTAATTAGGTCAGTGCTGAAATGGCCAAATTAAAAAATGGTGTGCGCTGATTAAAACACAGGCCATCTAATGCATCACTGATTACATAAACTCTCTGTATGCAATCAGATGCAAGATTTTCTTGTTGTTGCAAAGAGTGACTGAACACAAAAAGCCTGCAACACCCATAACAGTAACACTTTCTATGTGTCCTGTACCCACAATGCATTATAGAGGTCTTCTATTTTATAAAGGTTTTTCACATTCATACTGTATATAACTGTAACCACAATTAGTACTTCACATTTAAAGTGCTTTAAACACTCATTATTTGTGATCAATATTTAATGCATTATAAAAAGGTATAACAATGAATAGGTACAGTAAGCATTATAATGTATTATACTGTAACTGCGGTTACAATTATTTACAACACAAAAACTGATTATAAGGTGAGGTCACAAATAAGATGAAACAGTGCTGACCAGTTTTGTGAATGAGATAATGTCTAATTAATTGCAGAATGTGATGGGTCTTTTTTTTTTTTTTTTTTTTGTATGCATACAATTATTTTAGACACTCTGAATATGCCAAATGCAAATTATTTCATTAATTAATTTATTTTAGGAATTCCAAAATTTTTAATTTTTAACAATTGTGGGCCACAGAGGATCCCTTTCAAATATGTCTCAAAATGAAAACGCTGTAATCCAAACTGTGCATCAATAAATAAGCAGACATCTGCATCTTGTTTTCTTTTGAGCAAATATAAACAGGTTTTCCAAAAATGATCACAAAACAGCAGTAGCACCATAGCAGTGTGATACACCTGTAAGAATACAGCAGATAATCCGATGTTCCCATGGTTTATCTTCTCTGTACCGTTCCTGCATGTAAAGCTTAGTCTCTCAGGATGAACAAGGTCTACGACGTGCAAGTCTTCATGGATCCATCCAAGAACAGACACGCATTCGCATCCACACTCAAACACAAACACAAACCTGAAGACACACCAAAAGTCTTTCTGGCTCCCCATGTAGAGGAAACGTTTATGTATTCCAGCCAAGGCCGATGTGAGTTGCGAGCAGGTAGCACATGCCTATCGTGCAGGTCATCAGCATCATGGGGAAGCCCAACCTGTGAAATAAAGCACAGTAAGAATTCATATTCTGAGTCCCTACGTGAAAGTTCCTACCAAGATGAAAATTGAATCTTAGAAAGTCTGAAAATCCCACACTGCTACACTGAAAAAAATCAGTATGAAGCACTCTTTACGAAAGACTGGAAAACAGATATTCTTGTGTCCCAATGAAAGCTCTTTCCTCAACATAACCCAGCATCTTCCTAGGTTTCATTCCCAATTCATCTTTGTTTCTCTTTCTATCAAATGATGATCTCTGAGTAGTTCCACTTTATTTCCCCTTCTGCAGTGCATTTGTTTATGCCTGTTTGTGAGTGTGTGTGGAATTCGATTCTGAACAGCAGGGGTCTCGATGTTCTCCCGCTGAGGAGCATGGCAGGCACGTTACCAGCTTCATCGAAGTGGTATTAAAGTGTGAGTCTTTAAAGCAGGGGACAACAGCATTAAAGTATGATCTCCAGGCATTAACGCTGAAGTCAAAGGCTGGAGACGCAATAGACTGATGATCCCCCCCACATTTAAAGTAAGCCGATTTCCTCAGCCTCCGCAAAGCTGTCAACTCTCAGACACATGTGGACCATCCTTGATGTACTTGCTTGTAAAAGCATCCATCTGGAGAGTAGTTACCATTGTAATTACAACTGGACACTGGCCTAATCTCCACACTCGATCGGCATGCATCAGTGCCCTTCTGACCCTCGGTTCAACATGCTGCATCTCATCTGTCCATGAGGATTATACTGCATGCCATCCAACATCACATATTATCAGTAGAACTAAGAATTACACATGGACACTCTGTTGAGTAAATCAGTACAAAAGAAACATTTTTCAAATGTTTTCAAGATTTTTTGTTCCACAGAGAAAAAATTGCATATGCGTATAATAATGGCATATGCATGGAGTGTTTAGGAAACCTGTTTGAAAACCTGTTTGATTTTTTGCTTGGTGTTAGCAAAAAGCAGAAATTACACACTTCACCCTTAAGTAGTAAATCTGTGTCTTGTTTTTGCCCAACAGCCAACTGATCAGAGTCGTTGCTCTCTTTTCACAGAACACTGAAAATCCACATGCAATTTTAATAATTTCTGTTCTGTTTACTTCACTGATAGTTCATAAAAGAGTCAGGTCTTGTTGAATAAAATGTTCCATAGAAAGGGATTCTGGAATGAATAAATGAGTGAAAAAGCTGCTGAGATGACGAAGCACTTGTGAGGATGAAAGCTCTGGACCATCCATTTAGCCGAGTGCATACCTTCAGCAGCCCAGTGGATACTGACTGAGTGCATGGGTAAATACAGAACATTTGGGGCACAGAGAAATCAACAAGCTAAGAAGGCCAAGTGGGCACTGATTGAGAGGAAAAGAGAGGGAGGCATGGGAAGCAAATGGATGATACAAGAGTGAAAGAACACGTAAACGGGTCAGAGAGGGACAATCAGTTTCCTGATAATGTTGCAAATCACAATCTCAAACAACTCTTATCAAAAAAGTAACTTATCAAAGTTACTAAGTTGAGGTGTTCCTTAAGATCAAACATTAGTCAATCGCAAAGATGTCATGAACTGATAAAATGTACTCCTTAAATGCACTTTTAAATGTAAAATATAATGTAAAATGAACTACGGGCGAATTTAGTATCCTTAACACACACACACACACACACACACACACACACACACACACACACACACACACACACACACACACACACACACACACAAAAAGTGTAAAAGAAAAGGAATCCAAATAATGATTGGTGAAAGAATCAACAGAGAAAGCGACTGAAGAAATGAGACATGAGGGAAAGACAATTGCATTGGAAATGAAGTGTCCTCCAGTGCTTCTTGTCCTACATTTCTAACATTCTCTAAAATTAGATTAGATTATTGGAAAGCACATATTTTAAGATCAAGTATGGCAAAGATCACAGCTGGACCATAGCACAAGACAGCTGTTCAGTATCCGGAAGGCTAAATGCTGGATTGCATAAGGAAAATGTGTGTATTAGCTGTATATGTCATTTGTATGACATACATCAAAGCAGGTGCACGTGCCTCAGGTTGTAAGGGCAGGTCAGGCGGCTAATGCACAATTTGAGTGATCCGAATGAAGCAGCCAGGTGCCTGATTCATAAGTAGTCAAGTGGACAAATCAATGTGCACCGAAACAGAGTATCAAGGGTGTGAGTTGTACAACCTGAAAAGCACCTCCACATGTGGTTTGTTAAACTGGCTGAATAAAATAAATAGCACATTAAATGGCACCAAGTACTGCATAAAACATCCTAAAATCTGGTTGTTTTTTTTTCTCATCTTTAACGGCCTAATGAAAGGAAAAGTAATGTGACTAAAGGTGATATAGTCCATTATGAGCATGTTGAGGACAACAATGACTTCAACATGTACATTGAAGCAGTCTTTCAAGCTATTCAGTGCATAACATTCACATCATCTGAATTGCCGTAATATGTAACATGTACACATTCATACGTACATTTTGATATTTACAGAAACATACAATATGGATGTATTGAAAGTTTAAAACATAAAGCACTTGCATATGAATAGCTTTAAAAACATAAAACTGCTTGTGAATCCTACAGTAAATCTATTCATATAAGAAAATTTTACAATTATACAAATATTTTTAAACCCCTAATCCCACCATACTGTACCTGAACCTAAACCTAACCAGTTCTCTATGCATTATCTTTATAACTATATATTGTCATATGGCAGTGACAATAATTCATACCATGCAAATACCTAGCAGCTAATTCATAGCATGCTAATGGTTTTCAAACCTAAAACCATTGAATTATAAGTTCAGATCTTTACCACTAAACTACAACATTCATATGCATGACGTTGGGGAAAAATCTGTTTTGAGTCGAGGGAAAAATTGATGATTCTTTTATCCATTTTGTCCACCCTTCCTTGCTCAAGGCTATCGACTATGTGGCACATTTTGTATTAAAAACACTCGACATCTCAAACGTGATGAGAT